>OZ008368.1:279241253-279556347 GCA_963931995.1 Phaonia tiefii
GTTATCAAAAACCTTTCGCGCTGGCTCATCTTCATCCATTCTGATAACATGGCCTAGCCAACGCAATTGGCCCACTTTGATTCGTCTAGCTATGTCCACGTCAGAATATAGATTATATAGCTCTGCATTCCAGCGACGTCGGTACTCGCGTTTTTCCCAACAGGACCATATATTTTACGGAGAATTTTTCTCTCGAAAACTCCCAGGTGTTTTTCATCTGCTTGCGATATGACCCAAGTTTCGGAGCCATATGTCAAAACAGGTAAAATGAGATTCTGATATAGCTGGACTGTTGTCCGTCGAGAGAGGGCTTTGTCCCTAAACTGCTTGCTGAGCCCAAAATAGCATCCACTTGCAGCACAATTATCCTATCTACCTCCAGGCTGACGTTGTTGTCTTTGTTCACGGTTCGGTTGTCAACTTTCAAGTGCGGACCAAGTCGAGAGGTTTCTCTAGTCGTTGATACCGTCAATTTTGTCTTGCCCTCATTAATAGCAAGATCCACCTCGCTGATTCCTTTTCGATTCTTGAAAATACTGCACATACCTCTCGTAAATTTCGTCCAATGATGGCTATGTCGTCAGCCTATGGCACCAATATATGACTTTTCGTGTTAATGGTCTTGTTCGAATTTAATGCAGCATTTCTCATTATTATCTCCATTAAGATGTTGATGAGATGGCACGGGAGTCCAAGTCCCCGCTTGGTACAGAATGGTTTAGTGAGGTCTTTCCCCACTGTCACTGCTGATTTGGTGTTGGTCAGCGTCATTCTACAGCGGCGAATCAGTTTTGTCGGAATACCAAGTTCAGACATAGCTTCGTACAGTATCCCCCGTATGGGGCTATCGAAAGCAGCTCTGTAATCGACAAAAAGGCGGTATGCCCTTCGTGTGCCTTTTCCAGGATTTAGCATAGCGTGAAAATTTGGTCTGTTGTGGACTTGCCTGGTCTAAAACCACACTGATAAGGCCCAATCAGGTTTTCAATAACACGCTCGACAAGAGCTTATACGCGATGGATAAAAGACTGATACCGCGATAGTCGGAACAGACACACGGCTCACCTTTTTTGAATACAGGACATAATTCACTGAGACTCCAATCGTCGGGCATAGATTCCCCCAGCCATATACCGCATATCAGTTGATGTATGTGGGCCATTAGTCCCTCACCACCTGCCTTAAAAAGTTTAGCGGGTAGGCCATCCGCACCAATGGCTTTACCATTCCCCAAGCGGGAGATCGCCGTTGCAATCTGGTCCTGGTTGGGGGCGGGTTCACAATCTACACTATCTTCCACTATCATTACCTCCTGATCTTCAGTGGAAGAGTAGTGCCGAAAAGTGGTCTCTCCACATTTTGAGAACACACTGTTCCTCGGTCACCAGATTCCCATTCTCGTCCTTGCAGGAGGGCAGCCCATTATTAGGAACGTCATCCGATCTTCTTACCCTCTGGAAAAAACTTTCGGTATTCACCGTTCATCCTGCACATTTCGATTTCCTCACTCTGTCTCTGCTCCCACTGTTTACAATTTAATAATTTCCTTTAATGCATTTATATTAACGCATAATGCTGCATAATTTCAAATCAATCATACGCACCTTATGGTGCCACATAAAAATTCAATTAAAATAACTTATAAGCCCAGAGGTTCGGCTGGCATTTCATAAATGCACTTACGTATTATGTGCTGGGAAATACCACAGACATTCGTTCAACGCTAATAAAAAAACATTATTTTAAAACAAGTTTCAATACAAGAAAATGCAACATCCCTTACATTAAAATTTTGTTATCAAATCTGCTGAGGAACAAAAAGCTATAGGGCTGTTGTACATAGCAACCAAAAGAAAAAAATTTAAGTCTTAACTAGAATGTGCGATTGTTATCCTCAAGTTCACACAACTTTTATTTTATTTCGAACACAACTTTTATTTTATTTTGAAACAGTCTGAAAGTAAAAACCAAACTACTCAAGAAACGCAAAACATCACTATACAGGCGAACTTTTTTAACATTAACTGTACATGAACATGTATGTATCTTAGTCGTCACAAAAGATGCGTCCCTCCCCTTTAGAAAGACTGTAAACACTTTAAACACCTAAATAAAACACTTTCATAGTTTTGGTTTCACATTCACGTTAGCGATTAAGGGCATTGTTTGGCAGAGTTTGGCAGAACTTGTGAAGTTATTGTGTAAAAGATTCTTGTGTTTGGTAAAATAGTTTGTACAAGATTTTGGTTAAAAAAGAACAAAATACCATTAAAAAATATAATTTTATATCATTTATATGCACCTTTCTTTCTAGCTAAGTTAAAGGCTTTTCCTAATTCAAACAATTTTCAACCCATGACGACATCCATATTCGCGGTTCTGGTAAACGATTAAGATATCCAATTTTTCGAGAGCTATAGTCGGCCCGGTATTACTTAAAATCAACTTGAGTTTACATACAGGAGTTAGAGCGGTTATATTCCTATAATCTCTAGTCCAATAGAATTGAATTGCATTGGGTCTTATTAATACTACAGGGATATCTTTCCCGTTGTTCCTCAGTCTCTCGTACTCCACATTGCGACGTAATTTATTCGTGCTCCTGAGATTTTATATGATCAAGTCTGATTATATTTTACAATCGTTTCTGACAGCCTTTTATACATTTTCTCTTAATATGCACAAATGGCATTGATGAAGTATCATGTATACATAAGTATTTTTAATTAAAATTTAATGTAAATCATATTCACAAGTTTAAGTCGCTTACACGTCATGGATAGCAACGTAAGGGCCATACATTTTAAAACATGCACAAGTTTCGCAAAATGTATTAAACCCCAATCAATATTAATCATACGTCACCAGACATTACAAATGGAAATCACTCATACGTGATGGATGGATGGATAGTAAGAAATCATTTAAGAGGAATATTAAACACCATACTTCAATACTTTAATGGTTGGCTTACAAGCGAACATCATTAAATGCAAAATCTCTCATTCCTTTAAAGAATTTCGATTTGTTTCCGATTTATTTCAATTTGAAGAATTTCGCAGTTACTTTTCAAGATATTCACTCCCCGTTTTTTCATTGTTTTTCTGCTGATGGCATT
Source organism: Phaonia tiefii (assembly GCA_963931995.1). Taxonomy (NCBI): domain Eukaryota; kingdom Metazoa; phylum Arthropoda; class Insecta; order Diptera; family Muscidae; genus Phaonia; species Phaonia tiefii. The sequence continues at coordinate 279,244,372 of OZ008368.1, forward strand.
ATATTCTATCGCCAATAATAATAAAAGAGGCAGAAACAACAATATGTACTTCACCATGAATTTCTATACTTAATGTTGGCTGGCCAGTTTTGTTTTGGAAGCTGTGAAATTATGCGCAATTCCCTCCGTATGAAAAAATATTACTGGCATTGAAAAGAAAAACAAAATGTTTCCCCTAAAAATCATAGGCTTTCTACTAGTTTTTTTTTTGGTATGACATGACATTGATTGATGTTGATAAGACTTTTTGAGAGGATTTTAATTGATTTCAAATTGTTGCCATGGCTGAAGATAATCATTACAAATCTTGTATATACGCTTTCGATGATTGATTTTCTGTATTTGCCACATTTTGGCACGTACCATACCGAAATATGATGAGATGTGATTTTTTTGTGAGCAGCCACAACTTCAAAAGGACATTAGTGAAGGTCATAGACACAACTTCTTAGAAATATTTAACAGACATGGTTTAGGTATGGAAATCTAACAAGTGACGGCGTTTTTTTTTTATCAAGAGATGGTGAGATGTATTGAATTTCGTTTGGATGCTCTAAATGTCTACCACATTGTCACTGTCGGAAAAACAAAATTTTAAACGATTTATTTTGTAAATTATTAAGAATTTTCGAGGTGAGATATAAATTGCTATGTTTAAGGTTTCAATGACTGAATAACATTTAAATAGATCTACAAAGTCAAATGATTTATATTAATTTGTTGTTTTTAATAACGCGTATACGTTATATTAGTTACGTTACTTTAACGAAAACACCTCGTATTAGTAATATTAATTTAATTTCAAATGGCTTTTACTTGAAAGAATTAATTAATTAAGACCAAGGCTCCTTGGTTGCATTTTCGTTGTTGCGAACGATACAGTAACATACCATTAAGTTATTTTAATCATATCTCTATTGTTTTATGTAGAGAGCAGGGGTTTCTAAGTATCGGGGTTGTTAACAGCAAACTAACTGGTACAACAAATGTTAAATCACTGTACTAACGTAGTAGTCAAATGGCTAAATCTGAGTATGTATTCATGGAAGTGTATTTACGAATGTGGTACTAAAACCAGCCGACTTCATATATAGATGGTGCCAGTGGTTTGAAAAAAATATTTTTGGTGAAAAGTGGAACACTTATAAAATATATGCTTTAAGTTGCAAGGCGCTACGTTGTTTGGTATTTTTATTCGAGCCATCAAAAATAAACTATCTCAGTGAATTTGTAAACATGCAAAAAATTAATCACCGTTATGATGTTTCCACTTGGAAGGTCTCCCAAAAAGTCAGGTGTTCCCAAACAGATTCGTCCAATCAATACTAAAGACGAGCTAGATTCTACTCTGAGGCAGCTTGCTCCTTCGATTACGACTGTAACATATTGGGTAGCAGAGCGTAAACGAGGCCGTACTAGCTGCCAAGACGAATACCGTAGTGGTAGACCAATTGAGGTGTCCACGCCAGACACGTGTAAGAAAATCCACAAAATGCTATTGGATGATCGTCGCCTGAAGATGCGTGAGCAACCTCAAATACAATGCATTCCAAAAAGTGCTATACATCGTATATTGACCGTAGATTTGAAGATGAGAAAGCTGTGCGCAAGACGGGTGAAGCGTTTGCTATCAATATATGTTTTAGTAGAATGTTTGGCAACGTTTCAACACAATAAAGCCAAATTTTAACACAATAAAGCCACGCCAGACACCGATAAGAAAATCCACCAAATGGTATCTACTGGATGATCATCCGCTGAAGGTGCTAGGCGTTCCAAAAAGTGCTATACATCGTATATTGACCGCAGATTTGAAAATGAGAAAGCCGTGCGCAAGATGGGTGTCGCGTTTGCTATCAATATATGTTATAGTAGATGCGATGTTGTTACCGTTGTTGCACCACAATAAAGCCGAACTTTTGCGTCGATTTATAATCCTGGATGCAACGTGGCAGCACCGCTTCATACCTGAGACAAGGAAACAGTCAAAGCAGTGGCCTGGAATGGGAGAATCTTGCCCGAAGAAAGCAACCATCACAGTTGACTACCATGCTAATTAATTGAAGCGTTTAAGTGATCAAATTGTGGAAAATGCCGCATTTGGCGAAAAAGAAAGTGTTGTTTCGTTAAGACAATGCTCCAGGTCACGCATCCACTTGCGATGGCCAAAATTAATGAAATAAAGTTCGAATTGCTTCATCATGCACCTTCTTCACTAGGTTTAGATCTCTCGGACTATTTTCTGTTTCAAACTTGGCTCAATGTTATAAGATGTACCAGCAATGAAGGGGTGGAGTCTGGGGTTGATGGCTATTTTAATCAGTTTGACAGTTCTTACTATAAACTGTGTATAAAAGCTACTGAATATGGCTGGGAAAAGTGTATCGAGCTAAAAGGAGATTCTGTTGAAAAATAAAGACCACTTTTCACAACTTCTTGTCCCTTCTTCGTCAAGTCGGCTAGTTTTAGGACCACCGTCATATCACGCAGAAGAAATGGGGCAGAAGTGTTTCTTTTCTAACAGAATTTAAGCCACATGTTTCTGAAAGCACTTCATTTCTTTTTGGCGACCAAATATCGATTGAAATTGACTGTATATCAAGTGGTCCCAAAGAGATTCCAAATTATAATAAGTTCAAGGATTTTTTTCTACGTACCAACGACCGATTGATTGCCTACATCTAACATTTTGTCATGGGAATATATAAGACCAACAATATACTTATGTCTTCGTATACAATTTCGCATGTATTTCTCATAATAAATAAGTTTCAATTTTTACTTAATTCATTATATGAATTAATAAAGGGGTTTTCCAATTTGAGTGATTTGATTTCTAAGTGACGTTTCGACCAATTTTAGTATGTCATGGCCTTTCATTTTTCCTTTCATTGTACTCAGTATCGTTAACAATTTCATTATGGAGAGATATACGCATATGTAACAATAAAACATAATCAATTAAAAGTTTTATTAATCAAAAATTGATTCCATTAAATTTTTTTCTTGTTTCAAAAGCACTCTAGAACTTGTTGTGATTCCAATAGCATATTTCAGTTTTAATTAGAAGAGTTTTAAATTGTACTCAAAAATACTAATTTAAAATTTCAAATCCATCACTGTTAGTGAATCTAAAGTTTTAGGAAATAAAACGGATTCATGTTGAATTGCGAAAAACGACATGAACAATTTTTTGAAAGCATTCACACATACAATTTTATTTTGTGACAAAAATCTGCGGCTATGAGTAACGGTGTATGCTAAACACATAACCATATTTATATATTCCAAAATAAAAAAATTGGGAGCAACTATATGCATTCGTCAAATAAAATCATAGAGAAATGACTTTGTCTGTACTAACAAACTCTAAGTGCAGCAGTTCTGCTAATAATGCAACTTATAACATTGTCACCATCGTCATCACCAAACATCTAACACTGAGTTTAAATAATTAGGAACCGTTAAAATTATTATTTCTAGTGTTACAGGTGTTTATTTTGAATTTATGAAAAGCCGCAACATTTTTGGACAGTTTAAAAGGAATATAGCAAAGCGGATTTGGTTGGTTTCGATGCGTATAGAATACAATAAAACGCATACACACCAATGTTCCTATATCTTTAAATATCTAATACTTTATGCACACAAGTGTAGAATTCTGCACTCAATTTGCATCGAAATATAGTTATTTAGAGCTTGAGGTGTGTTCTATTTATTCAAGAATTCCCACTAATTAATTTAGAAAAATGTAATAAAACTTTTATAGTGAAAGTAGAATATATACCTTGCAATCTACGATACCTGTAAAATAATTTTTCGCTGTTTTTATTTTGCGATATTCAGCTATGAGACAGCCACCCAAATATTTCGTGTACATATACAAGGTGTTTCAAAAGAAGTCATCCGATGTTGTTTGGCTCTCATTTTTTTTCTAAATGAAAAACTTTGATTCTGTTTTTTGATTATATTTATCTGATCCTTTAGAATTTTATAGGTTAAGTTGAGAAGATGATGAAAAAGATAAAAGAAGATGATGATAAAAACAGCGAACAATTATTTTACGGGTATCGTAGATTGCAAGGTATTATTCTACGTTCACTATAAAACTTTTATTACATTTTTGAGATGTGTTCAATTACCTTATAAAAATGCATACTATTGTAAATTTGTGAATACGTGTCAATACTTACATTACGCTACTTAAAACCAAATCATCAAAAATATTTAATTAATTTATATTTTGTATCGTGAGTTAATTAACATGTAAGGAAATTTTTTGGTTTCGCAGCAAACTCTAGTTTCCCGAAAGACAATTTTGAACGAAAATGTTTTTTGTCCACAGGTGAATAAAGAAAATAAAGTAAAAAAAAATTATATTTGTCTGCGTATGAGTAACATTTATTTATATCTCTGGTAGCAAAGATTACTTTTATAATATAATTGAAAAAAAACTATATCTTGACCTTTATATTATTTCGGCTCAAAAATAATCATTTTCTTTTGCATTCGTATAATATTTACCCAAAACATTAAAACGTGTTCGGGTTGCAAACCTATGAATTTGAGCTGCAAAATGTTGGCGTTACACTTGCGTATGAGTAATGTTAACTCAATGTTCTGAGACTTGAATCGCAGTAATCCAATTGTAACAAAACAAAAGATTGTCTAATTTAAAACCTTTGGCTGTTGTTGATGCAATGGGTAGGGTGCGGAACTATTGTACAGAAGAGTGTGGGTTCGATCCCTTCTATGACCACCTTACGTTTCCTGCGATGTCGTGACGGCGACACTATCAAGTATATAGCCATCAAAAACCTTCTCAACTAAACCGTAGGTCCCAATCAGTGTATGCATAAATATAAAAAGCCCTCTCCTTTAATTGCGTGGGAATATATACAAGGTGTTTCAAAAGAAGTCATCCGATGTTGTTTGGATCTCCTTTTTTTCTAAATGAAAAACTTCGATTCTGTTTTTTGATTATGTTTACTTGAACCTTTAGAAAGTTATTGGCTAAGTTGCGAAGATGATATCGGTTAAAGGGCCCCGTCACAATTGATTACCATACGGGCTCGTTTTATGGCATTTTTCATCACTTCGCCGAGAACTTCGGGTGACAGATTCTCGCACTCGTGCCGAATGTTGACCTTGAGGGCTTCCAGGGTCTCGGGTTTGTTCACGTAAACACGGTACTTCAAAAAAAAAAGTCTTGAACGGTTAAATCGGGCAATATTGCGGCCAGTGCAAATCGCCAAAACGAGAGATGAGGCGACCCAGGAACGCCGCCTTCAGAATATCGGTAGTGGCTCACGTAGTGTGTGTCGTTGCTACGTCCTCTTGGAACCACATGTCCTCCAGTCCTAATTCGTCGAATTCCGGAAGAAAAAACTCGGTTAACATGGTCCTATAGCGCGCACCGTCCTCGTCCTCGTGCATTACTCGTGGATTTTCGGTGCCCCAGAAGCGATAGTTTTACTTGTTCACGTACCCGCTGAGGTGGAAATGAGCCTCATCGCTCATTATGAGTTTCAAATCATTATGAACAAAAACGCCATAAAACGAGCCCGTATGGTAATCAATTGTGACGGCGCCCATTTAACCGATATCATCGTCCCAACTTAACCAATAACTTTCTAAAGGTTCAAATAAATATAATCAAGAAACAGAATCGAAGTTTTCATTTAGAAAAAAAAATGAGAACCAAACAAGATCGAATGACTTTTTTGAAACAACTTATATAAGTGTACCGGTTTTTTTAGTTTCTTCGAATATTTAAATTTTCGCGAAACTTGTTTTCGGTTAAACCGAGATGTAAAAACCGGGCAATAGCCAGCTTCTGTGAAATGGAAAACTATATCTTTTATAAAAATATATAATTTTACGGAATACTTTTAACTTCAAAACTTTTGAATGTTGAGATTAATGTCATTATAACAATATTATAATAATCTATTAAAAAATAACATTTCACTGAAGAAATTTTGGTCGAATAAAGACGTTAGAACTTAAATAAAAGCATATTTGACGTCCTTTAGAAAACCTATTACACTATGAAAGGCGAAAAATGGGACAAGGCGGGAGATGATGGGCTTACCCTAATTTAGGTACGAGGAATCGAAATGCATCATTAATTGTTTACGTTACAATTACGGTTGCTTGCAAAATATACATATCTAGGCTTGCCAGCCGTACTTTTTTCGACAGTACGAGTTCATTTTTTTGTTCTGCCTGACCCATCACAAATTAGGCGAGAGTACATTTTATCAACCAGTGTAGCGAAAGTAAAATTAAGTGAAATTGCAAATCAAGTGGAATTTGATATTGAAAATGAAGATGAGTAAATAAATATAGTTATATAGAGAAAGGGTTTCTCTTGGTTGGCGAAGAAACCTAAAAGACTGTCGAAAAATTATTTTTCTGTCGATGATTTGAATTTAGAGGTAATCTTTGTTCCCAAAGCTTAAAGTTCAAAACGTTTGGAACAAATTTGTTTAAGAAACTTTACAGGTACAACCAACCAAATACAAGTTAGTCCCTATCAAAGTGAGTCAAAACCGAAAAATCATAAAAAAATCCACTCTATTAGGTAAAATTTATTTATATTGTTTGTATGAGACCGTAATTGTAACTCAAAAAACTAATGACGCAGTTCGATTCCTCGTACCCGAAGTAGCCTAAAATTCTTCCCACCGGCCTTGCCTTCATTACACCGACTCATAAAAAAAATTCCTTTAGTCCACCCATCAAAACGTACCTTGGTTTGCTTTATGATGATTCCGAAAATATTTCGTTCATTAAGATCCCGTGAGCAGGATCATTTTTTAAAAATTAATTTTTTTAGTTTTTCAAAGAATTTAGTTCTTTAGCTATGGACAATGTATACAATATTGGTATTATATGAAAGGTTTTTTTTGGACGCATCCAACGGCATATAACGCATGTCAATCCATGTCCTTACACATCCATTTTTCAGCGATATGCTCCAAAAAAATGAAGTTTTAAGGTTTTAGTTCTGAGGTTTTTCTAATTTAAATGCTAGATTACAATGTTTTAATCTTTTGTCGATTTAAGTAACAACGTGTATCAGCTCTTTTTCAATTCACTCTAATTCGCGATTTACCAAAAATCCAATACGGTGGAACGTTACATTGTAAATAGTCCAAAATGGGTATCAAATCTTTTCTTTTGACAAGGACATCATTGTTGTATAAATATACTGTTTGTATTTTGTAGTATATTTTCCCAGATGATCTGAACCAAATTTTTAATATTTAGAGTTGTTCCTATCTGACATTTAAATCAGTAAAACCTCCGTACTAAATGCTTAAAAATGGGTTTTTTCAGAATATCCCTGAAAAAAGGAAAAAAGGATGTGTCAGGACATGTTTTGACATGTCTTATATAGCTTTGGATGCACCATAAGAAACCCTTTCATCTGATACTAATGTATACAATGTGTTCAGATAAATTACAAATTTCTTTACACAAAATTTAAAAAAATTAATTTTTTAAAAACGGTCCAGCTCACGGGATTTTAATGCTAGACACGAAATATTTGGGAATCATAAGAAAACAAGGTACAATTTGAGGAGTGGACATGACACAATGTGAGTCGGTCTAATATAAAGGGTTTCTCAACAGAGACGCTACAAAAGTAAATCGATAGGGACAGCAAACGACGCCATATTTTTTCCCACTCTTTTGACATTTCTCTTCAGTAAGGTTTGCCATTTCATCATGGAAAGATATACGAGCCAACAACGAGTCGAAATTATTAAAATTTACTACAGAAATTTGGAGTCAGTGGCCTCAACGTTAAGAGCGCTACGTCCAGTTTATGGTCGTCATAATCGTCCTACCAGATCAACAATTGAGCGTCTAGTGGAAAAATTTGAATCCACAGGCACAGTACAATATGTTCCCGTGCCAGTGAGACAAAAAAGTGCCCGTAGTGTCGAGCATATTGCTACCGCTGAGGCTTCAGTTCAAGAAAGAGCAAATGTGTCTCTTACGCGTCGGTCTCAAGCGTTGGGCATCTCTGTGACGTCGTTGTGGTGAATTTTGCGAAAAGATCTTGGTCTACATCCTTACAAGATCAAATTGACGCAAGAACTGAAGCCACTTGACCACCATAAGCGCCGTATGTTCGTGAATTGGGCTGAGCAACAACTTGAAAATGATTCGGATTTTCATCGGAAAACCATCTTCAGCGATGAGTCTCATTTCTGGCTGAATAGCTTCGGCAATAAGCAAAATATGCGTTATTGGTTAGACAGCAATCTACACGTAATCCATGAGTCATCATTGCAACGCGAAAATATTACGGTTTGGTGCGGTTTATGGGCCGGCGGCATCACTGGGCCGTACTTCTTCCGTGATGATCAAGACCGGCACATTACTGTGAATGCGTATCGCTACCGTTCAATGATAACCGAATATTATTGGCCCCAATTGGATAATATGGACTTGGAGGACATGTGGTTCCTATAGGACGGCGCCACGAGCCACACAGCGAATGCCACAATCAATTTATTGGAAACCAAGTTTGGTGAACGTGTTATCTCACGAAATGGCACAGTCGATTGGCCGCCTCGGTCGTGCGATTTGACGCCGTTAGATTATTTCCTGTGGGGCTACGTGAAGTCTATGGTCTATGCCAACAAGCCAGCGATGATTGATGAACTTCTTACGAATATCGAACGAGAAATTGCAGCAGTATCGGCCTATTTATGCTTGAAAACCGTCGAAAATTGGGTTCAGCGTCTGGACTTCTGCAAGCGTGCCCGTGGTGGCCATGCAAAAGAAATCGAGTTCCATACTTAATGCCATCGAACGTACTTTCACAGGAATAAAGAATTTCATTGGTATCTAAAACCGATTTTGTTTTATTTAAAAAAACTTTTGTAGCGCTCTTATTGAAAAACCCGTTACATATAATTATTTATTTATCTAAAGAGTTCTAGATCTATTTCGATTTTACGTAAGTTGTGCGTATGAGTAATATTTATTCAGAATTGCAAAAAACCCGTTGAGGGAAATAACAAAATATTAGACTCCTATGGGATTTATATTTATTATTTACTGTAAATTTGGAAGTCTTGTAGAATTAAAAAACAGATCATTAAACTTGCAATTGATTTTTGTATGACAATTTAAGCTATGTAACTGGTCCGCTATCACATAGCGCAAACAATTGGAAATACTGGAATATATTGTAATTATAGACAACACTGCAACAGAATAACTCAATTCGCTGAGCTCGAAAGTAATTCTGATACAAAACATTGACACAAAACAGGCACCAGCTATCAGTTGATTAACCCAATAAGAAAATCAAGAAAAAGTCTTATACAATATTTCAATATTTCAGCGCCTACCGCAGACCAAAGTTAATTGTGATTTATATATTTTTCTGTAGTCATTCACTGATTGTCAAAATATTATAATACATTCTAAGCCAATTAAGAAAAAATTCAAAACATATTATGAACAAATCTATTTATCTGTTCACAAAATTTAACAAATTAATTCCGAGATCTCGATTCAATTCAAGTCTCTGTGGAAGTGACGCAACATCTGGAGCAAAAGAAACAATATTAAAATTAATCCTTTTTGCCTTGGGAATATTTTTTTGATTGCCAATTAGAAAATATTCCGCGTTTAAATCGTTTAATTTTTCATTTAAAAGAATATGCACAAAAAGCATAAAAAGAAAATTAACTCAATCACTTTTTTGCTTTTTTTTCGTTCGTTTTTTTTAACCTTGAAAAATTTTGAAAGAAATGCTTGCTGCTGCAGCAGATAGTAGCAAATTTGGGTTAAAACAATACAACAGGCATAGCAGCTCTTGGTAAATTTACAATTATTATACAGTCGGCGAGTTACTTTAAATCAGTACCGGATTGTGTACTTCAGACAGTTGTGGATATCAGGCAGCCTGTCCAACATCTATTAATTTATGTCAAATCACTACAGGTAATTATTAACTTTAAGGTTCGAGACCATTTTCAAAAAATTATTTTATTTATAAAATATATTTATTATATACAAAAAGCATTTCATAAAAGTCAAAACAATTTAAACAGATATTCAAAATTTTAATTACAACAGGAAATATGATTATTGCCGTTATTTTAAATTGCATAAAACTGTTCACTATTCTGCTGATCTAAGTGAAATTTCTGACTGATGTTTGAAACTATTACCCTTCGAAGGTGTATCGCAAACTAACATCAAAAGCGCAACAATTCACAAATTAACAATTTTCAGTAAAGGCAACAAACTTGGTTTCCCAGATTAAAAATGTATGTCAGTTCTCAATAAAAAGGCGTATTCATACGGGATGTTTGTAGTGAAAGCGACGAGAAAATTACGCCAGATTTTGAACGTAAACATAAATGGTCCTTGTTTTTTATTTTGCAACAAAAAGTTAAGACTTTTATATTTGAGTTGGGACAATTTTGTTATGTTTAAGTTTAGTTAATAACTGAGGAGGTTCTTTTCAAAACTTGACTATTCCACTTTTTGCGTTTTTGTACAATTTGGGAAAATAATTCTTTAGGTATGCAAATTTTGACGAAAGTTACTTTTATTAATTTTTCCCAATTTTATTTCTGCTGAATTTTCATTTCAATGATACCAAACAAAAAAATATAAAATTAGTGCTGTTGAAAGTGGAATAGACAAGTTTGGAAAAGAAACTCATCAGCTGAAAATATGGGAAAGAAATTCAATTTTTTAAACAAACTAAAATTGGTCCAGATTTTGAAAAAAGTTATGTGTGAAATATTTCTTAATTTGTTCTTGGATAAATCTATATCAAAACAAAAAAGTAGATTCGTAAACTTTAGATACATTTTTTTTCTCAAACTGAGATTCAAACATTTGGCTAGCCAGGTTGTTAATAAGTACCCAACACAAATGACACAAATTCAATCTAAAAGTTTATCCTTTTATTTTGAAAAAATAACAGAAAAATATAAGAGTACTTTGATACCCAAGGCAGCTGCACATATTGGTCTTCTGAAACTCCGCCCCTGGTTGCAACAAAACACAGTGATACATTTTCGCGAAGATAAATTCAGAATTTCACTAGCAAAGACATAAACCACATTCACTTACATAACTCTGTTAACAGGATAATATGGCATATTATTTGAGCCATACCCAACAAACATAAAAAAAGAGTTTGTACTATAAAATAAAATTGTATTGAACGGGTTAAATGATCGGTTGAAAAGACTGTGACTTCGTTGGAAAAAACAATTCGGTAGTAAATTTATATTCAACGAAAAATTCAATAATAGACCGAGACAAATAGCAATTCAATGCAAAAATTTTTATAAAACTTTTATAAAATATTGCTTTTTTAAAGTCGTTTTTACAAGACATTATGCATGTCATGTATCAATTTTGCAAAATTTGTTGGTCATTTGGCACATTTTTGTTCAAGATCACAGATGAGCTGAGAGAGCACATTTTCAGAATGGAGACATCAAACGTACACATTTTTGCTCTAGAATTCATATTCTGTAGAAATCACAGTAACGGTGCTCTATAAATTAATGTGGTTTATGTCTTTCCTAGATAAATTCGGTTTTTATATTATTTTTTCACAAAGGTGGCGAGAAAATTTTTTGGCCGAAAATGTTTTTTGGGTATCTGGAACTAAATTGAATTACTTGCATCCTTTGAAGGAATTTTGCACATTCTGCTCACAGATTATAAAAGTGTTTTTAAAGATCTTTCCAACGAGGTATGTGAGAATGGGCGAAAATATTGTTTTGTTTTCTTAAACCAAATTGAAATACGTTCATACTTCGAAGGCCTTGTTGCACATTCTGATCACAGATACCGAAAGAGTTTATCGATTCCTAGGGGATATTTTTGGCCCACTAATACGCTCTACACCACTTCCCATGATGATTTGGAAACGTCAAACTTTTTTTATTCGAGGATACTTTTGGTCCCCTACCGGCCGTTGTAGCTTCGATTTCTAGTACATTTTCGAAAAAAAAATTTTTTTTTTTGACAATATGGGGCTCAAATGACGTGTCACGATGAACATAAATAGAAAAAAATATTTTCAAAACGTCATTTTGAATCTTTATCATGCATATTTTGTCTTCCCCAATTTGCTGTATTTTTCATAAATGTTCCATCAAACAGCTAATTTTTCAAAAAATTGCATTTGATTCGCAGGTTTCTCTTTCCGTTTAGCAAAATCACCTACAAAAATATGTATTTTATATAGTTGATGGAATTTTTATGTAAACTACAGCAAAGTGAAGAAGATAAAATATGCATGATAGAGATTTCAAAATGACGTCGTGAAAAAAATGCTCTGTAAAAATTTTGAAAATATTTTTTTGTATTTATGTTCATCATGGCATGCCCTTTGAGCCCCATATTGTCCAAAAAGAATAAAAAAAAATAAATAAATGATTTCCCATTACATCCCATGAAGGGACCGGGGAGAACTTCTCACAATCACTGAGCTGTGCGCTTTCCAGTTTTCACTCACTGATTTGGACCTACAGTTTTACACTGATTCCGAACGGTATTTTGAGAAGCTTTTTCATGGCTATATACTCGATAGTGTCGCCGTCACTAAGCGAGGTGACCGTCGTCGAAAGAAATTTTAAGGTGGTTGGAGCAGGGATCGAACCCAGGATCTCCTGTACAAGAGGCGCGCACACTACCCATTGCACCACCGACGGTCCAAAAAGAATAACTATGTAAAATACAGCAAAGTGAGGAAGACAAAATATTCATGATACAGATTTCAAAATGACGTCGTGAAAAAAATGCCCTGTCAAAATTTTGATGTTCATCATGACACGTTGTTTGAGCCCTATATTGTCCAAAAAAAATAATTTACTTTTTTTCGAAAAAGTACTTGGAATTGAAACTTCAACGGCCGGTAGGGGATTATAAGTACCATCGTATAAAAAAAAGTTGTACGCTCCCGTAGTCACCTCTTTAATACGCGTCGTTTGAGACCCCCCCTCCACATTTGAATTCCAAAAAAAAACCGTTTTACAGTACACCCTAACGCACATGTATGAAACAGGTATTTGTGAAACCAGTTCGAGAACAATTTCAAGAATTGAAACATGTTTGTTCATGGTTGTCATAAAATGTAGCAACAGATTCATATATTTTTTTTTGTGGGCCGGTATAAAAGTAACAATAGCACCTCTTGTAATCTTTTATATTGCAAATATGGAAGACGTATAAGTAATATTATTAGACGTTTTAATCAAGAGCCGTATAACATTCCTGCCTTAGATTTCACATTGCTTTGAAATGTGATTTAAGGGTTTTTACGCGATATTTTAAATAATCACTATAGCTATTGTCCTAAATAGACAAAATTATAGTTGTTAGTTCACAGCTAAAGGACGCCTACTAAAACAAGTATTAATTACGATACCTAAATGTAGTGTGACCTACATCTAGAAATTTGTATAACGCATTCTTTGATAAAATCTACAAAAATAAATTTTCACACGACAGAAATAATAACGTCTCAAGTGAATTGTTAACATTGTATGCTGTCTTTTACTGCTGTTCATTTCAATGTTCTAGCCTTAGATATTTCACTGTTTTTCGATCGTTCACACAATAAAAATTTGTACATTCTCTCATGTTTTCTTCACATTTTTATACAGAATATGAGGATGAATGTTGTGCCAGTCCTTATTTCAGAGTAATGTTTAAAATATACTTTTTTATTTTAACAATTCTGTTTTCTTCTTTGTATAGAGCATTGTCTTATTCGTCTGTGTTTTTGTGTGTATAACTCTACTTTGTTCGTGACAAGGACTACAAGGCATCGACGTAAAAAAACGATGGTAGGAACTACAAACTTGTATCAGAAGAAGTAAACCTATGGCAAAAAAATATAAAAAATAAAACAATAATGGCATTTACATATTTGTACTTAAAGTTCAAAACAGTACAAATAAGAATGTCACTAAACTCGTACAGAAGTACTCGCATATGGCGATAATCCTTATGCAGCTTGGGATGATATTCTTTTCAAAAATTAAAACACGAATGCAGTAGAGAATCTATCGATGCATAGAAGTTGAGAAAGCAAGAAGAAGACATGATACAATTTTTAGAAAATGTATAATTTAAATTGGTTGTAGGTAATAGAACAACCAAATATAGGATCTCGTTTTCAAATATGTTTATGGAGCATGTGTTTTAGATACACTCCGATACACACACATCCTTTGCAATCTGTAACCGATTGCAAAATTTTAAAAAGGAAATGAAAGCTAGACATCTTGAGATATAAAAAGATCATGACAATAGTGGTTCCTTAACTGAAGAACCTTTTTTCAGCAATTTATAAAAAATTCCTAAACGGTGCTATTTTTTCTTGGTTCACTTGTATAAAGGCACTTTATTATTTTTTTTTATTATTTTTAAAGTAAGCCATGATTTTTTGTAGGGAGCGTTTGTTTATTACAATTTATTACAGCTCCATCATTCTACGAGTCAAAATGGCAAAACAAAAAAATTAAAATCTATCGGAAAAAAGTAAAATCGATGTTTACCGTTCTTAACGATGTTTACCGTTGTAACCGCGCAATAGCTAAAAAATTGGACGGAACCCAACAGATGTCGACAATTACATTAAGGACCCCGAGGGGTATCGAACAAATTTTAAAGGAAGGGTTTCATTGACTTTATCTACGTATGAGAAAAGAAAAATCATCAGAATTGGTTCTAATTCTGCTTTATCCTTGTCAAAAATAACAGCTTAAGCTGGGGTGGAAGCGAGCAAGTCATCAGTACGCAGAGTAACTAAGAGCTGTGAGTATCTTCAATACCCGAAAAAAAGCCGCCACTTAATGTTCCTCATAAGGAAAAGCGGCTTCAATTCGCAAGTGACTACATGGTATGGGATGTGCAGCCAAGAGGTCATGTAAATGACTGGAGAACCATTGTATATACGAATGAGACGAAGTTTAATTTGGATGGGCCTGATGGCAGCAACTATTATTGCCATGATCTGCGCAAAGAAAGGCGTTTTTTGAATCCACATCACAGTCAAGAGGGCGGTGTTATGGTGTGTGGTGCTATTACGTACTGTGGCACCATCTATCTTGAATTTCAAAGTGCAAAAATGATTCACGCAAGCTATAAACCGATATTGGAATCGGCTTTTCCGAAGTTCAGTGAACTATTTGGTCCCATATTTTGGATATTGCAATAGGATACACAACGCCAGAGTAGTAAAAGAGTTCATTGCAAGCCAAAATGTTAATATTCTTGGCTGGCCACCCTATTCGCCAGATCTAAACTTTATCGAAAATGTCTGGGGTTAGTTATCTCGTAAGGTCTATGAAGGACGTAGACAATTTGGTGACAAGCAGTCACTAATTCAGGCCATTAAAGATGATTGGAATCAAATTTCGTTGAATAACATAAATTCTCTTTATCTCTCAATGAAAACCCGTATATTTGAAGTTATTAAACACAAAGGGGGTTGTACCCATTACTGATAGTTCTTAAATTAAGTAAAATAAATTAAAAAAACAAGAAAATCAGTTTTTCATGAAAATTAGTTAAAGTGCCTTTATTCAAGAGAACCAACAAAAAAATAGCTAATTTTTTTAACTCTTTTTTATAAATTGCTCAAAAAAAGTTCTTTACTTAAGAAACTACTATTGTCATGATCTGTTTTCTATCTCAAGATGTCTAGCTTCCATTTCCATTTTAAAATCCTGCAATCGGTTACTAACTGCAAAAGATACAGGCTGCTGAATATGGAATTTTTTGTGTATTTAATTAATAATAGGAATTAATAATTCCTAATGACCTTAACAACAGTTGTTCGGAAAAATTGGGCAAATGATGACACCACCCCAAAATTAAACCAAACTGTGACTCTCTGCGAGTTCATTGGCTTCCCTATAATGACATGCGGCTTTGCAATCTCCAGATGCGGCAATTTTGTTTGTTGGCATAACTGTCACGATGAAAATGCGTCTAGTCAGAGCAGATAATTTTTCGAACAAATTAGATGTCTGAATAGAATTCGCAATAAAATTTCGCAACATTGTTCAAGGGCAAAGCGACTTATGTTGGTCCGCGCAGGTATGATAGAAAGAGAAATCTGTCCATCTATCTAGAGAAATCTATAAAAATCTATCAGTGTCAAAATATCGTATGACTTATAAAGATACCTTTATTAAGCACACCCATTATATCCTTAAAATATTGATTTAAATCGAAATAAAACAAAATTATATAAAAGCTGTAAAGAATCCTTTCATTACGAGCAATGCTATTTTATATTATATGCGAGATTGTAACCAATACGTGCACTTAGGGATCATTATTTACTACTAAAAGGTCCGGCTTATCTGGTCTAAAATTAACACACATTAGTGATGATATTTATTTATTCGGCTTTTTATTAGAACTATATTCATAGTGGGGAATTCTCAATTAAAATGAGTTTTCCTTTGCATTTCATTAGACGCATTTTTCAGAAGCATTATCGCAAACACCCGGTGATGAAGATCTTTGGCTAGATCGGAAATGAATACACGGTTTGCCAGCGAGCAGGAAGATGTATTCTGCAAAACTTCTTTTAATAAAAACTATATCTCTATAACTAGATCTATGTATATAATGGTTTTGAGCTTGAATGAATAAAATAGATGGAAAACACATGTTTTAAATGTTGAAACGCTAACTTAAATTTATACCATTAAAAAAATCATTTGTATTACAAACAAAGCCAATAGGTTTTAATTAGAGTGCCCAAAAACGAAAAACCGGTGATCCGGTTTTTTCCTATTAACCGTGGGCCAGTTTTTTTTGAACGTAATTCTCGAACAAACCGAAAACAGATTCTTTGACATCGGTTAACCGGTTTGTACTCAATTTGTGTTAATATCCTTAAAAAATTAATAATGAATTATATGATTTTCGAATTTTTGGATTAAGAAACATGATTTTTATTTTCAAATATGATTTTATGCTTCAATAAGTTCAAAATGACATTTTCACAAAATTTTTTTATTAAAATTTCAAAATGATTTTATGATTTGAATAAGAATTTAGATTTTGTTTTAATGTAGATTATTTTATAATAAATGTTTTGAGCTGAATGAGATTTTCGTACATGAGATTCTGTATCAAATTGGCAATTTTAAATTTGATTATGGAATTTAAACCAGTATAATATGAATTTGAATAAAACTTTTTATTTTTATATTAAACACGCCTTGCAAATTGGAATATGATTTAAATTTTGATTTTGAATTAAACGTTATTATTAAATTTAAATAGTGATGTACAATTTTGAGATTTTAACACTATTAAATATGTGAAATGGTCGCTAAATAAATGAATTGGAAGTGAAAGAAGAAATGCGATGGACAGGATATGGTTGCACCAGAAAGTAAAACTTCGACATTTACTACAGCTGCCATGAGCGTAAGCACGAATTTGGGTGTGGATTTATAGTTGGCAAGAGACTGCGACACCTAGTTTCAAGGTTCAACCCAGTGAGTGACCGCATAGCCACAATTCGCATCAAGGCGAAATATTTCAACATCTCATTAATTTGTGTGCACGCACCGACAGAGTGACAGAGGATAAAGATGATGAGGTCAAAGAAACATTTTATGAGCTTCTGGAGGAAGTATATAACGCTGCCCTGACCACGACATTAAGATTATTCTGGGCGATTTTAATGCCAAATTAGGAAAGTGTCTTTCGACCAACCATCGGTAATCACAGTCTACATGATACCACCTCCGATAATGAAATAAGACTGATAGACTTCGCCACTGCAAAGAACATGGTAGTTAGTAGTACACGAGCATAAGGACATACATAAGGCGACCTGGATATCTCCTGATGAGCGGACGAAGAACCACATTGATCACTTGGTAATAGATGGCAGGCACTCTTCTAGTGTTATGGATGTGCGTGTGATTCGAGGTGCCAATATCGACTCGGATGTGAAAGTTCGCACAAGACTGAGCAGGGCGAGAAACGTACGAAGCCGTACACAGGAAAAGCTGGATATTGACAAGCTTCAAAATCCCGGACATATCAATGACCTATCGACAGAAGCTCTCTCTCCTGCTACAGCAGAATTATATGCGGTATATGGCTGGGGAAATCTTTTGCCAAATGCGTGTGCGTGTGATTCGAGGTGCCAATATCGACTCGGATGTGAAAGTTCGCACAAGACTGAGCAGGGCGAGAAACGTACGAAGCCGTACACAGGAAAAGCTGGATATTGACAAGCTTCAAAATCCCGGACATATCAATGACCTATCGACAGAAGCTCTCTCTCCTGCTACAGCAGAATTATATGCGGTATATGGCTGGGGAAATCTTTTGCCAAATGATTGGAGTCTCAGTGTATTATGCCCTGTATTCAAAAAGGGTGATCCGTGTGTCTGTTCCAACTATCGCGGTATCAGTCTTTCATCCATTGCGTTTAAGGTCTCGTCGCGTATTTTATGTGAAAGACTAAATCCAGTTATTGAAAACCTGATTGGACCTTATCAGTGTGGCTTTAGACCAGGCAAGTCCACGACTGCCCAAATATTCAAGCTACGCCAAATCCTGGAAAAGACCCACGAAAACCAAATCTATACAGACCACCTTTTTGTCGATTACAAAGCTGCTTTCGATATCCCCATACGGGGAAAACTGTACGAAGCTATGTCTGAACTTGGTATTCCGGCAAAACTGATCCGCCCTGTAGAATGACGCTGACCAACACTAAATCAGTAGTGTAAGTGGCGAAAGACCTCACTGAACCATTATGTACCAAGCGAGGACATAGACAAGACGACACAGTTTCGTGCAATCTCTTCAACATCTTAATGGAGATAATAATGAGAAAGGCTCCAGTAAATACGAACAAGACCATTAACACGAAAAGCGATATGTTGCTGGAGTATGCTGACGACATAGACATCATTGTGCGAAATTTGCGAGAGGTTGCTGCAGTATTTTCAAGAATCGAAAAGGAATCATTGAAGGTGGGTCTTGCTATTAATGAGGGCAAGTCAAAATTGATGGTGTCGACGACTAGAGAAACCTCTCGACTTGGTTCGCACTTGAAGGTTGACAACCGCTTTAATTTTGAAGTGGTAGATGAATTTGTCTACTTGGGATACGCCGTGAACAAGGACAACAACGTCAGCCTGGAGATAGATAGGAGAATTGTGCTTGCAAATAGATGCAATTTGGGGCTCAGAACAAACCCCTAATCGACGGACAAAAGTCCACCTATATCAGACTTTAATTTTACCAGTCTTGACATGTAGCTCCGAAACTTGAGTCATATCGCAAGCGGATGAAAAACACCTGGGAGTTTCGAGAGAAATATTCTCCGTAAAATATATGATCCTGTTAGGGAAGACGCTGGAACGTAAAGCTAAATAGTCTATATTCTGACGTGGACATAGCTAGACGTATCAAATTAGAGCAATTGCATTGGCTAGGCCATGTTATCAGAATGGATGAAGATGAGCCAGCGCGAAAGATTTTCGATAAAGTACCCGACGGAAGCAGGAAAGAGGACGACCGAGGCTCCGCTGGAAAGCCGAGGCGAGAAGAACCCTCCGTATACTTGGTGTTACCAAATAACCTCATGACCTCAACTAAAGAAGGCTTCAAATGAATCTGCAATCGTTTAGGGAAACTTATAGCGCAGTTAACGATGCAAGCGATTCTAAAACAGTCCTTTAAGTTGCGGTAAATTTATTAGTGAAAATCCTTACAAAGTATAAGCATAATTTTAAGGCAACCTTTTTAACATACGATACATTTTTGTCGATAATAAGATTGCGCTCATAGTGAAGTACAGTGCATTTTTGCTAAAAATTAAACACACGTTGATCGGGTTTTTGTTATTTAACAAAATTATGATAGGTATCAGCTAAATGTACTTCATTAACAGTTGGTTTGTATGATGCGGCTCGCATGAGTGATGCTAATTAAAGTGGCCCACTCTGCACTGTGATACGTATGAGTAATATTTGCTATAAAATTTATTATTTGTGTCTGTAATATCCTGTTGAAAATTGAAGTCAGTAATTTAATCAATCAAAGATTTATGTTTGACAAAAATCTACCCTTATGATCAGGGATGGATTATATGGTATTATATTTTTCTTTACATTAATGAGAAGGAATATTCACATTTAAATACATTTAATACAGTATAATACAGTATACAGTATAATACGGTTCGCCGGAATTTCTAAATAGCTAGTGTCTTGGTTCTTATCAAGCTCAATACTGTAGTAATTTACAACAGTGCCAATCCCGCAATCCTAAAGACTGTCAATATGGTAGTAGGTTCAGTCCCTTAACAACAAATATTTAAAAACCCCAACAGACATTTAATGAAATTGTTATTGGTAATCCAACCACGAAAATGAAATAGAATCACATAAAATCCCATGTGGCAACGTATCAATCCCTCAAAACCTTTGACCACAAATGGACTCAAAACA
Source organism: Phaonia tiefii (assembly GCA_963931995.1). Lineage (NCBI taxonomy): Eukaryota > Metazoa > Arthropoda > Insecta > Diptera > Muscidae > Phaonia > Phaonia tiefii. Next base: position 279,264,888 of record OZ008368.1, read on the forward strand.
CCCCCTCAGATGCAAATATTTATACAAATATTAACTCATAATTCGGGTTTGTTCTCAATTTACTCCATTTGATCTAGAATTTTCTTTAGTCTTAGTCGGTATGTTTCATTGTTCTGTCCGTTTTGGAAGCCCACATACAAATAGAATTTAACAAAAATTCATTTAGTAGACTTGAGACAGGTGGACGTATGAACTGTTTCATATAGTGCGATAACCTCAAAAACACATTACAAAAAAGGCCACACCGACGCAAATACATCCCACACCCATATTCATATCCAAATACGCATACTTCTTTCCAACCAGAGGCCCAGCTATAAAATGTAACTAGAAATGAAAACCACAGAAAAAAAACAAAGCATCTGTGTTTTTTTAGCTTCCACAGGATTTAATATTAGACAACAAAGCGATATAATGGAATATCTGGGATAAAAAAACCTCGAGAAATTACGAAAAAACATGTTAATAAAACACAAGAAAAACTATTGGTACTAGATTATAATATAACGGCATTCGCAAATGCAGCAGGATATGCCAAAATGGCGACATAAGAATTTTGGTCAAAACCCAAAGTAAATGCTCTGCCAACAAATGGCCATAGAAATGCAAATAAGAATGAAGGACAATGCTGGAGACTGAATTCAGGTACTCTTGGAATACTACTCCAGGTAGTAGAAATGCTTATTGATGTGACAAACCAGACATGTGTTCAATCCAGTTGTGCCTCAGTAAGAATGAATTTTTTAATTTTAAAATAAAAACACGTATTTTTTTAGATGGTTGAGATTTTTTATATCGGATTGTAAAGAAACCATGATCCGATTTTAAGTGTGGAATTAAATACCCACCAAATGGCCTCCATGACCCTGATGACAGGTCATTAAGCATAACATGAAATTTTCCATGACTTTTCACAGAGATGTGACTGTATCTTACCGGTGACACGTTGGATCTCGGATTCGAGCTCAGCAATTGTTTCTGTTTTATTCGCATAAACCCGAGATATCGCAAAACCCCAAAGAAAGAAATGGCACGCCCTTATATCGCATGGTCTTGGTGGTCAGTTGGCGTCAGAATTTCTTGAGATATGTAGTTTATTCTGGAAATTGTTGCTGGAATAAATCATTTTTTTAATGAGCGGTGTGGCAGGCGGCGCCGTCTTGCTAAAACCACATGTCGTCCAGATATATGTTGTCCAGTTGAGACCACAAGAATTCCGTTATCATGTTCCTGTAACGAATGCCGTTCACATTCGCTGCAATTTCGGCCTCATCGGCAAACAAAAAATAACGCCAAATCACCTCGCCTGAAAATCCATACCAGATAGTGCATATGATTCGCATGGATTGCATGAGGATTCTCTGAGACCTGAGATGGAAAATGAAAATTCCTCTCTGGACTGCAAGTTCTTCGAAATTTTGCGAACGGTCTCAGCATAACTTTCCGAATTTTTGTAATAAGTTTTCATAATTGTAACGCTTTGCTTTGTGATAAAGCGCTCCGTTTTTAATAATCAGAATAAACATACATGACAGCTACCAAATTTCAGAGTTGCCACCGGCACAAAAAAATTAAACTAAATTTAAAAAGAACGATCTTACAGAAACTCCCCTTACAGAACCAAGTTTGACAGAATTTTGCAGTTCCATCGGATACAACTGAGCGACGTGAAACTGGTTGGTTTCCATCAAAGGGTCGTTTCTACCTTTGCGTGGCTATTGATCCATTATCTGACCAAAAAACAATCAAAATATGCAATGGTTTTAAGCGGACAATGTGCAACAATCACAGCAAAATCATAGCTCCTCACTGCACTAGCTGTTGATTTTTTTCTTACTCCATAATAATAGTAGAGAGTTTGATGTAAAATATTTTTTAGTTCTTGATAACCAATAAAATGGAAAAGAAAAACAAAAAATTTTGTTATTTGAATTTTTTTCATCGAAAATGTATGAAGAAATTTACGGGTACCCGGGTACCCTCATCAGGAGTGTAATGCCTTTTTGACTTTGATTGGATCCATGTTTGTTTTGTTTGTTTATCCGGTCTCGGACAACCCCGGGGGGTCAGGGACCTTACAAAACGAAGATAACATATTTCGCCACCCAGTTCGAGTGGATCCACAGCCAAATAATTCAAGAGAGCTTAAAATAATTCGAGAGATGTTTAGAAAATGATTACAACATTTCCAATTGAAATTTGAGAAAAATCAATTGAAATTTAAAAATTCTATTTGAAATTTGAAATACATCAATTGAAATTTAAAAATTCTATTTGAAATTTGAAATACATCAATTTAAATTTAAAAAACATCAATTAAAATTTAACAGACATCAATTGAATTTTAAAAAACATCAATTGAATTTTAAAATCATCAATTGAAATTTAAAACACATGAATTGAAATTTGAAATACATCATTTGAAATTTAAAACACATCAATTGAAATTTAAAGCACATCAATTTAAATTTGAAATACATTATTTGAAGTTTACAACACATCAATTCAAATTTAAGAGACACCAATTGAAATTTAAAAATTTAATACATAAAATCAGTGAATAATTTTTAAATTTCATGTGACGAATTTTGAAATTCAATTGATGTCCTTTAAATATCAATTGATGTCTTTTAAATTGCAATTGATGTATTTTAAATTTTTCTTGATGTGTTTTAAATTTCAATTGATGTATTTCAAATTTCAAATATAATTTGAAATTTGAATTGATATTTTTCAAAATTAAATTGATATTTTTCAAATTTCAATTGGAAATGGCGTAGTTGAAGGAATTTACGGTTCCTCAAATTTATAGCTTTTAGTTTTGAAAAATATTTGACTTCAAAGTTCGTTCGGGTACCCTGGTATGCGGGTGAGGAAGGTTAGGGTTCAAAAAAAATTATTGAATATATGGAAAGATATTTTATGGTGTTTTTTTTGCGAGTAATCTATTTCTGTGGTAACAGAAATGGGCGATTTTACTTATGCCTAAATAATTTTTTTTCTTACATACGAAATGAACCATTTTCATGTGAACTATTGCCCAATTTTAGGAGTTTTGTCATATTTCACTAATTTTTGGGATAAATATCAATTTACATTTTGGCCCATATTTAATATATTTTAGGCGAATTTTTGGGCGATAATTTGAGCCATTTCTCGCATTTTTTATGGAGATTTTGTTTTGAGCGATTTTTCGTGACGTCTGTGTCGATGCAGGATGTACACGAAGTAGGGTACTTGGTATAAGACAAAATTTATAGGTCAGACAAATTCCATAGAAATCGGTTGATGTGCTCCCAAAAAAGGAACATAGTTTCTTACAACATGCATCGCTGCAGTAATTTTACACATTAATTCTTTAAACCGTAAAGTGTTCACTTACCTTGGATTAGTTTGCGTTTGCCAGCAATCTGTAGAGGCAATGAAACGCCAGCGTCGAGCTGCAACACAACACGAGGCGAAGAGCCGGATGACGAGGAAGATGTGGCTGCAACAGAGGTACATGTCGAGGCTGGCGCAGTCGCCAACAAATGGTTCACATTGGATTTAAAGGATAGCGGAGGATTTTGAGAATTTGCCAATGAAACTGTATTTTGTTGTTGATGCTGCTGATGGTGGTGGTGGTGATGCTGCTGGTTAATGTGATGTTGCTGCTGCTGTTGATGTGTCTGGATCAAAGGATGATGATATGCCACTGCAGTAGGATATTGCGTTGCATTAAAGGAACTTGAGACTCCTGGTGTGGCTACAGCTATTTGTGATCCGGTTGCTTGATTTGATACAGGCATCATGTGTTGAGCGGTCACAGTAACGCCTGCAGGGGGTCCATGTGCTGGACATATTGAACGCAATTCACCATTTGAATCCATATAAACTGCTGGTGTCGATGATGCAACGGAGGTAACATGATGTGGGGCAATAGTTGATGTATCTACCAAGGGCCAGGAGGATATGGCACTACCCATTGTTGATACCATCTGTATGGGTAGGAGATGGGCATGATTCGTAGCGACAGCAGTATTAGCGGCGCTATTAAGTTGAACAACTGGCACTGGTGCTGATATATTGCCATTATTTGTTGCCGTCAGATGTATGTGTGGGGCACCTTGACCCATTACCGATGCACCAGACATTGCCAATACATTTTGTGTACAATGTTGCTGATGGTGTTGATGGACCAATAATTGCTGCTGTTGTGTTTGTTGCAATTGAGGTAAATACAATTGTTGCTGCGTTGCTTGAAGTTGTTGTTGGTGTTGAGCAGATGACACAAATTGTTGTTGTTGCTGCTGCTGAGGTGGGACGTTAATCAACATGTTGCATGCCGCTGAAGGCATACTCAATGGTTGCTGGTGTGGATGCTGTGGCTGATAGTATATCGTTGTATGCTCATAATTTAGATATGACGCTGAGCTGCCTGAGCAGGCTGAGGGAGCACCGGATAAATCCATATTGTAAGTGGCCATGGTATTTTCCACATCCACTTTAAACGATGAAGGTTGGAAAGGTGGGGCCAACGGAGTCAACTTTGACTTTAATGCTTTCATTAATGTCTTTGTGGGTGTGGTTACTTTCTCATTCGTTCGATCCAATTTAGCTTTAGACCTCGTATCGCGCTTTTCTTTTCGCGGCGAAATTCCCAGTTCCCGTGTTGCATCACAATTCAAACTTTGCATGAGGCGTTCCGCGGCCGTAATCCCACTATAACGACGCGTATTATTGTTGTCATCGACCGAACGGTTTGATATTGGACCGCGATTACTGTTTAAAGGCGCCGAACGTTTGCTGCGACGAAAGGGCGAGTTACCGACCGACGAAGATTCTTTTACTTTCGCTTTAGCTAAGTTTTTGGGAACGAATTCTTTAGAATCCCTACCGCCGCTTTTGAACAATGACTGAGCAGTATCTATAACCTTAAAGCTATCGCCAATAAATGCCACCAACTCAGAGCAGGAAAAGTTAAGAGAAGGGTTTGTATACAATGGAAGTTTTTTAATGTTACTTTCAGTAACTTTTGGACAGTCCGGAGCTGCGTCTGTTATTTTAGCAATATTTTCTGTTCTGCTGTTATCGGTAGTGGTTTTCGCTTGATTGTTATCGATTATAATTTCTTCATTTGATTGACTAATCGGCAACATTTTTAAAGTTTCAGATGTGCTCTCATTATTTGCAGACGATATTAAAAGTTTAATTTCCGCATTTTCGTTTTCTATAGCACTAGCTGAATGAATAGAGTTATCGATTTGTACACAATTAGGCAAAATACGTAGTAGTGTTTGCCATCTCTCATCGGTTTCTTCTTCTTCGCCAGTTACCAATTGTCCGCAATCACTTTTACATTTATCTGTTTTATTGTCTTCATGTTTACCCTCACAATTGTTATCGATAACTTGTTCGATGATACGAAAATTCTCAAAATCAATAATTCGCTGCTCATACACACAACTTTGTGAATAATTCGGTAAATCATTCTCATCGATGTAATCGTCGTCACCACCAGGAGTATTTAGCACACAATCCTTCTCCAATAACGATAATATATCCGTTGCTGGCGATGAACATTCGCATACACAGTTTTCAGTACAATTTAGCACAGGTGTAGCTTCGTCCATATTATTGTCCGTACTATCACAATTGTTTCGTATACATAAATTATTACGAACTATATCTCTAGGTGCCAGAACTAATGACATGTTATCGATTATGTTTGAAGAGTTTTTGTCAGGAGTGTCGGGCGTAGTTTTATTTCCGATTGGATCCTTTGTGTTACTCTTCGACTTTAATTTACTGCAAGCAAAATTCCGGTCGCTACTTTCAATTCCTGTTGTTATCGATAATATATCAGCATCACATTGGCATAAATTCCGTATAAGGTCAATTTCATTTTGTGCATAATTTTCATTCACCACGTTTTCACTACAGTTATTTAAATTATTCGTGCAATTATTGACACCGTTTGAAATCGCAAGATATTTATCACTATTCCTTTTCATTATGTACTTAGGCTTGAAAGCAACATGGGCCGCAGTTTTATTATCCCGAGTCATTACGCCATTTGTTTCTTTTCCACTGTTTTCGATGACAGCCTCCTTGCATTCACTCCCACCTACTTCCTCTTCTTTTATCGATTTATTTTCGTTCCCTGATGCATCACTTTGCGTTGGTCTAAATTCTTTTGCATTAACAGACAGCTGTTGTACAGTTTTTGATTCAGTCGGCTTAGATTTTGACGATAACCTATCGTTATGTGGTGCTGTAATCGGATTAGGGTAAGATTTTATTTTTGATTTTTTTCGCTTTTTCATATTGGTTTTATATTTCCCCGGACTTAGGTCGTAGCTAGTAACAATATTTTCATACTGTGATATTGAACTTATGTTGGTGCTATCATTAGCGTCACTACCTTTAAATTGTGGACACTGATGTTCGTTGATTTCCTTTATCGATATTCTTGTGGCTGCTACATCACCACCAAGATCTTCAGGAATGTCTTTATGAGCTGTGTTAGTTAAATTGTCGATATTGAAAACGATATCATTTGCTATCGGCAATACATCACTGTTACTGTGGCCATTTGTTTCATGTGTTGCCCTTAGATTGTTGTGATCGGCATTGGGATCAGGTTTCGATAAATTATTGTTATTAGTTTGAACTTTATTATGATGTATATTTACGTGTGAGCCGGAAACCATTCGATTAAGATCAATTTTCTCGTCGTGTTGAAAGTCCGTATCATTTTCGATTTCTGCAGTTATGACAGTGTTATCGCAATGAACTTTGTTATCAATTTGAAGTGATTTTGGCAAAATTTTGAATATTATCTGCCAATTTTCATTAACGTATTTTTTAGTTTCACCCTTTGTTTGTTCGTTATTTTTATCTTCAAACGATACCGAATCATCTATGTTGAGTTTTTCATTTTCATTAAGATTTATACTTGATATCGATAAATTTGCATTGAGATGTTCACAGTCTGTTATAATATTTGAATTTTCACTACTGCCTCCGTCTTCATTGTCACTTGTACTTATGCTATCATGTGCTCCAACTAAGTTCTGTGTATTATTTGAATATTTTTCGTTGATAATTTCTCTTTTGTTCGCTTTATCGATAGTAGTATTTTTGCATTCTGTAAAATTATTTCCATTTTTCTTTATATAGTTTGTTTTATTTATTATCGTACAGTTTTGGGTGGACGCTGTCCAGTTTTTTACATAACCGTTAGGCTTGTGGTTGTTATCGTTTGTTATCGTTAAAGCATTTCTTGTATTTATATCTTCGCGGGTTTCTCGTCTTTGTTCGCAATTAATATGTTTCGAGTTTCCTTCACTACACGATAACTGCTCTTCTAGATTCATAGAACTATCTTTATTCAATTTACCCCTGCATTTTTTGGCCGGTTTATTTATAGCTCCGTTACTTTTATCCCTAGTGTTCACCACACTGTTCGAAGAGAGTGTTGCCTGATGGTTATGTACATCCCCGTTAGTTAACGATTTGGAGTTTGCAAATTTCTCACGTTGTTCTTTACCTTTGGCTCTGTTTTCTTCAGCTTTAGTGTTAGCGATTGTTTTTGCTTGTACATTATCGCAACTGTTATGTGACTTTTTATTTTCAGGTGTTGTGTTATCATTTTTGTTAGTACTTTTGGAGTTATCGAAAGTTATCGAAATTGCATTGTTTGTATTTTCTTGGTTGTTTTTGTGACCTCCTGTATGTTTTGTGTTGCCGGTTTTTTTATAATTTTTTTCTTTTATATTTATTTCATTTTGTTTCGGGTTTCCCCTAGTGTTGAGTGTTATCGAAATATTATCGTTTTCTAATTCTTGTGGTTGCTTTAACAATTCATACTTCTCTGAACCTTTGTAGAAACAACCGTTTTCTTTAAGCTTTTTTTCGTCGTTTCGGCATTTTTGTGTTCTGTTATCGATTAGTGACGGGAAGTCAGTTTGAGTAACCGTATGACATGTGTCTCCATTAGCTAGTAAAGACTTTATGTTGCTTTGTTGCCATATACAGTGGTTTACACTGACAGCTGTGCCATTTTTAACAGACGTGGATGACGCTGCAGCGTATGAGATGGATGGGGATGTTGTCCATGGTAACGATGATGTTACTGGTGCCAAGTTTAGAATCCCTGCAGTTTCCGTCGAACTATTCCAAGGGGTGATTTTGGAGCTGCAGGACGAGTATTGAGTGTTGACGTTGCAAGTTTTGGTGTTGGAGTCGGTGTTGGTGCCACTTGTAGTGCTAGCAGTTGACGTCGTCGCTATGAGGGTGGTCACACTTGCTGCCGCCATTAACCTTATTTAGCGTCTATGATGGCAGACAATGACACATAACTCCCACCAGGTTTACAATGGAAATTTTGCTAACTTAATCATCTGTATTGTGTTGTCCTTATTGTGCTGTAGATAATACAATAATTAACTCATTCCCCTTCACCGACCAAGCGATATCTAGCCCTGAGTTATCTTTGCTCCAAACACCAAGTAGTAGTTCCGTGTGTCAAATATGACACGACAACATGTTGCTGGGCTGAAATTTCCACATGACTTTAATATGGATGCTGATGAAGCAACCCCTGTTACTATTAGTTAGGATAACTTTCGGGTATGGTGGTCTATTAAGTTAATCGATTTATCATGTGTTCAATGACAATTTATAGATACTGCCGACTTGTTGCTGCTGATGGCATCGGCGGCATTGGTGCTAATGTTGTCGCCAACATAACCAACACCCCACAACATATGGCGGTGTTGTTATCGAAACGATTTACTGGTAAGTAAGTGCTGGTTTCAGACAATGTCGCCAGCGAGCTTAAGTGCATATATATTTAATGCGAATAGTAACAGTGTTAATATCAAGCGACAAACATCACAATATTTTAATAGGAATCACAATGTTTTTGTTCTACACAATTTTATATAGTGAAGCTGAAGACGAAGAAAACTGCCAGTACTAGATGCAAGAGATGATGTGGTGAAAATAACTTTGAACAGGCAGACGTAGAGTTAGAGACTTTCTCGGCGACTTTAATGATATTGCCACCCACAAGTCGCGCAAATGAAATATGAATATTAAAACTAAAGTCCACAAAAATATTAATACGATGTTGTTGCTACTATTCAATGTGACTTGTGACCTGTTGCTCTAAAATTTCTCTCCCCTTAGCTGGTGGGTGGTTGGGAATAGTTTACGTTAACATCATACGGTAACTAGAAATAAATAAACTGACGTCACCTTTCCCATAGAACTCATTATTTCCACACTTTTCTTCCTTCGATGGACTGGTGTTCATTCTGAATAATTCATTTGGGTGTGTGGGCGTTTCTTTACAGATTCCTCATATTTTTAAACGCATATCATTAAACGCTAAATCAGTTTTATCTTCATATTCTTTGAGCAAACTATTTTTAGTTACAGTAATCGTCACTCTACTATCAACAGATGGTGGCAACTATTTTTACCACATCAGCATATGGTAAATCTGTAAGGATAATAAACAAAGGATGTGCAATTAAAAATAAATGTGGAATAAAAACAACAAATATAAAGTTGTCTATGATTGTCAAATATTATACAAAAATTTAATTTTCCAATATATTCAAGCTCGAAACTATTTTACTAAAAAGCCTCTTCATTAGCTTTATATTATTTTTGGCCACAAAAACCATTCCCAATTATGACAAACTTGCAATTAAACCTTGATGAATACAACAACCATTTCTAGGACAACTCATGTCTAGGACAACTCATTTTCCATGATGTCATATTAGCAACAACATTTTTGAAAATATATCATGCACTAGGAATTTTCTCTAAACAAATTAACTATGCAAATTTTTCAAGTATAACAATTTATCAATCGAGAGCAATAAGGTTTCTACGAGTTCTTGTCAAATGCATTGAACTGGATATGAAATTTAGACAAATTCAACAAATTTGATATTAAGACTGTCGACTCCAACATACTGTTTATAAAAATGTGTTGAGTGCAATATATAAAGAAATAAATAGTTTTCCATTACTTCCCATGAAGGGACAGGGGAGGGAGAGCTTCTCACAATCACGAAACTGTGCGCTTTCACGTTTCCACTCACTGATTGAGACCTACAGTTTTACACTGATTCCGAACGGTATTTTGAGAAGTATTTTCATGCCTAAATACTCGATAGTGTCGCCATCACTTTTCGAGGTGGTGTGAGCAGGGATCGAACTCTGGATCTCATGTACAAGAGACGCGCACACTATCATTACACCACCGACGGCCACCATATATATATATATAAATATAAATATGTGAAAATTGGTTGATTCCAACAAATTTACTGGGGAAATATGTCTACCGCATCATATTTTTGGAACGAAGTTCCTTATCGCACGTAGCGGGATGGGAGCTAAATGAACAAAAATAAACAACTTTATGCTAAAACACTATTATGCTACAACCCAGTATTATCAACTATATTGGGTAATTTTGCTTTGGTTTGTGTCTTGACTAACATATAATTTATTAACTTGTTTAATAGGAAGTTCTGTAGGTGGAGCGTGTAACCAATATTTAGTATATATTGTAGTTTTGAACCCAATAAAAAGTTAATTTAGAAAAGCCAAATTGAAAGAATTTGTTAAAAATAACATTTTCTTAAGTGCCATTTCTTAGAAACAAAGTACCTTTTCTTAAAATAAAATGCCTTTTCTTAAAAACGTACCTTTGCTTAAAAAAAGTACATTTTCCTACAAAAAGTAAATTTTCTTAAAAAAGTAATTTTTTTTATATAAGTTCCTTTTCTTAAAAAAGTACGTTTTCTTACAACAAATTGACTTTTCTTAAAAAACCACATTTTCTTTAAAGAGTACCTTTTTTATGAAACAAAATAACTTTTTGATGTGTTAACATCTATACGCGCGGGTACGGCCTAAATTCACAAAGTGGAAACATCCAAACACAATGTGTCCGACTGCGCTCACATACATAGATTGTTCGACATTGTTTGCCGTTAAACTCCTCTGAAACGGCTGGACCGATTTGTATGAAATTTTGTGTGCATATCGGGTAGGTCTCAGAATCGGCCAACATCTATTTTTCATACCCCTAAATTAGAAGGGTGACCCACCCCTATATAGAACACAGATTTATTTGTCCGACTGCGGTACACAGATTGTCAAACTGCGAAAAAACACACACTGATGTAGCGGCAGCGAATAGTTGTATTGTGTATTGTATTATTAAAATAAAAAAAAAATGATTTCCCGTTATATCCCGTGAAAGGATTAGGGAGAGCTTTTCACAAACCAGTAAAATGTGCGCGTTCTAGTTTTACACCGGTTCCGAACGGTATTTTGAGACACTTTTTCATGGCTGAATACTCGATAGTGTCGCCGTCACTAATCTAAGAAAAAGCCTAAGAGTGTGATTTTTTTTACAAAAAATACTTTTTTAAGAACAGGTACTTTTTAAAGAAGTGGTACTCCAAGGTTAACTAAGGTTATTTTTTAAGAAAATTTACTTATTTTCAGGAAGGCTACTTACATATCTCGAGAAAACAAAAGAAAACGTGGTACTTTATTTTTAAGAAATGGTACTTTTAAGAAAAGGAATTTTTCTAAGAAAAGGTATTTTTTGTTAGAGAAGGTGTTTTTTTGAAGAAAACCTTTTTTTACGAAAGAACAGATACAATTTTAAGAGTAGGTACTTATCTCAAGAAAAGTTATTTTGTTTTACAAAAAAGGTATTCTATAAAGTAAATTTAGTTTTTTAAGAAAAGGCAATGTGTTGTAAGATAATGTACTTTTTTAAGAGAAGGTTCTTATTTAAAAAACTACTTTTTTTATGAAAAGGTACTTTTTGTAAGAAAATTTATTTTTTAAGCAAAGGTAGTTTTTTAAGATATTATATTTTTAAATTTCTTTCACTTTGGCTTTTCTAAATTCATCTTTTTATTCGGTCAAACTACAATATGTAATAACCAGGCTCCACCTGGAAAATTTCCCATTAAACAAGAAATATGTTAGTCTGGACACAAACCAAAAGTACAAGGGTTAAAGTGCTGCCAAATATAATTCCTTGCTGAGGGTTGTTTACTTTTTATTGGGTTGAAAACTACAATAAGTAATACACAAGCTCCACCTAGAAAACTTCCCTTTAAACCAAACCAAACCAAAAGTACCCAATATAGTTGATAATAATGGGTTGTAATAAAGTAGTTAAAAAACAGTTGTTTAAATATTTTTTATTTAGCCGCCATCCCGCAACGTGCGATAAGGAACTTCGTTCCAAAAATTCCTAAGCCCGGCCGAACACCTGCCACGCAGAAGACTTTGTAACAAAAAAAACTACCCTTTCAGAGGAGAACATCTCTAAACCCTGTAGAAGTCCGACCACGCTTAAAGCATTTTCTTAATTTTAAAAAAATCGATAAATATGAAAATTGTTAACTCCTTTAACTCCGACCACGCTTAAATCTTATTCTTAATTTTAAAAGAATCCATAAATATCAAAATTTTTTACACCTTTGTATCGATACCTAAGCAAGTTATCAGAAAAGCTTACTTAATTTTATTTTGTTACCATTAGATTTTTTATCAAACTCTTAAACAAATTTTGGAAAATCGGTATTTCAAAGTTTTTCAATTCCGATAACTCGATAACCAAGCAAGTTATTGTTTTTTTTTTTTCGTTAAAGCTTTTATACTTATTTCGAATGCCTTTACATCAAACAACTGACAGGTGGGTTGCTAGAGGTAGTTGGAATCACTATACCACTCCCTACATCTGAAATTTGGAGGGCCGTAATTCCGAAAATAGGCCTCGCAGCCTATTATTTTATTTAAAATTTTGTGTTTAAACTAATTTGTTCTAACCCCTTTGTTTTTTTTCAAGGGGTGTGGCAAATGTAGATAAGCTCCAAGAGGACAAATAATTATAAAAAAAATTTTGTAGAGTCTATAATGGTCTAGTTTTCATAGAAATTTATTGAAATCGGTTACATTCGCTAAACAAATGTTGAAGTCAGTAATCGCTCTGAGTAAATATTATGAAATCGAAAACTTTTCATTGATTTGCAAGGTCCGGCAAGGTTTCAAAGGTAATTATTTGCAGCAGAACTAGATTTTGATAGAAAATTTGTTGAAGTCAACAGTTATCATATAAAATGTACTCGTATTATATATAAAAAGTTTGCTGGAAATTTGGTTTAATTTAATAAATTTTTACAGGAAATTGATAGGAGTCAAGTCACCGACAAATATTTGTTTTAGTCGACTAGTTGATAAGAAATAAAGAAATTTTGTTACAAAATGTGTGAGCATTTGACAAAATAATCTTACATACTGTTAAAATAGTTTGAATAGAATACTGTGTTGTAATCAGCATATTATGGAATGTATTATATTATATTATATGCGACTCCTGGCTATGTGTTCCAGTTTCTTTCGAGTACTTGTGTCTTAGCTATTTTCGTAAAAATCCCCCTGGGTTGTCACGTCCTCTTAACCTTTGTATTGTGAACATTATCCACAATTGAGTTGATGCATATTTATAGAAAACTAAGTAGTATAAGCAGAGGTGCGGATAAGAGTCGGTAAATGTTGACTTTAAATGGAAAATGTTACACTTTTAACACAAAAGCTACTAACCTTTCCCGACACCGTCGTCATGGTTTGATATTTCAAAATCAGTAAACAGAAGCATATGCTCAGATTCCACGCTCTTTCGCCACGTGGCACAAAAATAATTCACGTTCTCTCTCCATTCGTTGTCATCTCGTAAGGAAAAAGAATTTTATATTCAACACAATTTCACCTCAAACAAGAGGTACTTTCTCTCTATCTGTCAGTTTATTGAGCTCTCTCTACCTTTTGTTTCGATTTACTTTCACCAGACCCACGTGTCCTACTTGTTTGGTCTGCTCTCTTGTAGTAGTTGCCACCTGACATATTTTAGTTGGGAATATTTTGATTTTGCTTTACTTTTCCCTTGTACTTTGTGTTTTATCTGTCTTTCACTTTATGTTGTTTGTATTTCTTATATAATTTATACTTCAATATTTGTTTGATAAAACTACAAATAACTAAAGAGTAAAGGTATCTAGAGGGACCACCTTATTATTATAATATTAAGATTGGTTGCATATGGACGTTCGTTCAAAACAACCAACAAGAAAACAACAATTACATTTCGGGTGTGTGTGTGTCAAAATCTTCACATGAAATACAACACAAATGTGTACTAACAGTGAAGGATACCAAAAAAGTCAAAAATATGTTTAAATTTCACAGGTCTCCACCAAAACAACATGACACATTTAAGTCAACAGTTATGGTACCTCCACCTGTTGTAAGCTAACTTATGTCGAACATTTCTATATCGCTCCGACCTCACCACGAATAGTGTGAAATTAAACGTTAGCTGAGACGAATGTTACCTCTAGGTAAATTTAATCTACGCACATAACATATGGATTGGTATTTGTTAAAACTTTGTGTATGAATGTGTAAGTATATCCTTAAAAATTATGTGAGCGTGTGTGGGCGTGCCGTCTTCAGTTTGCATGGGTTTAGGAGTGTTTGAGTTTCAGCTTGAGGTTGAATAAAAGTTTCATCTATAATTTTTTCTGCCTCCAGCCCGTTTGGGTTAACTCCATTTTGTTGTGATATTTATTTAGCATTTTAATCCTGTTTGTCGCAGATATGGTTATTTTATTCATTTATGTTATTCGCTACAAACTGTTCGTTTGCTTTAGAATTTGAGTTCGGGGTGACTAAGGGCGAGTTTCACACTCTCCATTTAAAAGCTCACAGAAAATTTTCATATTAAATGACAAGCATCGGGCATTTAAAATACATTTAAATGGAGAATTTTCAACTGTGAAACTGGCCATAAGCGTGTTTAAAGGATGTCCCAAAATTTACGAAAGATTGAATTGTCATTGCATTTTCCTCGGGATATTTGACATGTGGTACCATATTGTTGAAACCACATGTCGTCCATATACTTATACTTTACATACCATGCAATATGCGAGCAGAATGACTAGATTACCATGCTGTGTCAGAGAACCATTAACTGTTATTGCCCAACCACCCGCATTTTCGAAGAGGAATGTTGCGATCATGCTCCCAGGCAACAATCTACACCAAACAGTAATACGAGTACATTGGTGACGCATGTGTTCAATTTACAATCACCAGTGCATTTTAACAAACCCCAAAGCAATAATTTTGACGATTAACGAAGCCATCAATATGAGAGTAAGCCTCATCTTTGAACATGATTTTGTTCGAGAACGCTTCATTATTTGTAAAACATTTCTTGACATTGAAATTTAGTTGCTCTTTACTTTAGAGTTCCATTTTTAATAACCCTGAGCCCAGCCCTCACGCTATCTTTGTTGTTCTCTTCAGTAACAACATTTTACCGTACAACTGACAAGAAATTCAAATCTTGCGTGCATTTTCGAACACCATATATTATGGTTATCATGTATTTAGTGTCATCATATTTTAAATCTCGATTTGCACTTCAATTTAATTCAAATCAAATTTCTTATATTTTAAGGAACTAATTGGGGGGGGGGGGGGAAATAGAGAATGACTGTGTTTCGGGAAACGTATTAGTATTATCGTTCAGTCGAAGCCTTCACTACAGGAATTGTGTCATTTTTTGACGATTTGGAAATTTTGTATTGACATTTTATGAATTTTGGCTATTTAACTACCGATTCTTATCGTTAAAAAGTTACAGAATTCCGGTGCAGATTTCTGTCATACTGCAGATGTTTTTTGATGAAAATTTTTTTGAGTTCGATAAAAGTTTGCTGAAATGCACAAAGTTTGTAAAGAAAGTCTGTTGAAGGTGACGCGCTTTAGTAGAAAATTACTTATATGTAATATATTAATGTACTCTGCAAGTTTTCAAATAACCATTGATGCATTAGACAAATGTACATATGTCATTTATTGCAATCGATAATAGCCCTTTCGGCGACGGTCACCTCGCTTAGTGACAGCGACACTATCGAGTATTTAGCCATGAAAAAGCTCACAGCTCACTGGATGTGAGAAGCTCACCTCAATCCCTTCATGGGATGTAATGGGAAATAATTTGTATTAGTTATTGAAGTTGACAAGTTGTCATAGGCAACTAGTTGAAGTCTGCATTTTTTACAATAAATATTTTAAAACCAACAAGTTTGATTGAAAATGTCTAATACAAATTTTTATATAAAACTTACAAGAGGTGTCAGGGGACACCCGGCTGGAACGGAGTTCCTTTCGATATATTACACAGTGCAACACGAAAAAAAATAACCATATACGGACACCACTACGTGATAAAAGACTAAAAAAAAAGACCCGTGTCTCCCAATTTTTTCCAAAGTCATGCACTTTTTTTTTTATGGGCCGCCAAAGATTTGGGGCCTCGGTATCATTTTCGTAAAAATGTGATCATTTTCTCAGGCTCATATCTTGGAAACACATTTACTCTCTGAGGCAAAGTTGTAGCTCTTGTCATAAAGAACAAAAATTGCGAACATATAAAATCAAAAAAACTTCACCTTCCAGATCAAAATCGCAAAAAACTTGAAAAAATTCGATTTTTTTTACCTTTTTTCCCGTGTTCAGGTCCATAGGTAGCAAACCGTTCAAAATTCAAGGAAACAATTAACTACAAAAATTTACCTAAGATCTCAATAAACAAATTTCTAGAACACATAAACTTCCTAGAGATGACAAGAGCTTCCTTCTTTATGACAAGAGCTACAACTTTGCCTCAGAGAGTAAAACGAAATTCTGAACGGTTTGCAAGATATGAGCCTGAGAAAATGATCACATTTTTACGAAAGTGATACCGAGGCCCCAAATCTTTGGCGGCCCATAAAAAAAAAGTGCATGACTTTGGGAAAAATTGGGAAACACGGGTCTTTTTTTTTTTAGTCTTTTATCACGTAGTGGTGTCCGTATATGGTTATTTTGCCATGACTTAAAAAATTACACCAGTAAGTTCCAACACGCCAAAGACGGCCATTGAAAAATACGATAATTTAAATGGATTTTTAAACGTATATTTGTAAGAATATGTATTATATTTTCCCGCAAAGGTGCTTTTTTAATGAGAGGTACGTCTTTTACTAAACGCTAATGTTTTTTTTTTGAGAACAGGTACTATTTTTAAGAAGAAGTACTTTCTGTAAGAAAAAGCCATAGGAGTATCCATTTTATTTTACAAACAAGTACTTTTTTGAAGAGCAGGTACCTCTTAAAGAACTAGCACTCTTTTTAGGAAAAGGTTATTTTTTTAAGAAAATTATCTTATTTTCAGAAAGGCTAGTTAGCTCAAGAATAGAAAAGGTCTTATTTTATTTTTAAGAAAAGGTACTTTTAAGAAAAGGAATTTTCGAAAATTACAGATTTTTTTTTGGAGAAGGTATTTTTTGAATATTTTTTAGAATTGGTCCTTTAGAATTGGAATAGGTAAATTTTTAAGAGTAGGTACTTATCTCAAGAAAATGTATTTAAGTTATAATCTTAAAAGAAAAGGCAATTTTTTGTAAGAAAATTCAATATTTTAAGAAAAGGTACTTATTTATGAAAAAAAATACCTTTCTTCAGAAAATGTACCCTTTTAAGCACAGGTACTTCTTTAAGATAAGGTATTTTTTTAAGAAAATTTACTTTGTATAAGAATATGAATAGGTTATTTCTTTTTTGAGAAAATTTACTTTTTTTTAAGAAAAGGCATTTATTTAAGAACATTTTCTTTATTAAACTTCTTTCATTTTCGGTTTTCTAAATTTACTTTTTATTGGGTTCAAAAGTAAAGGGTCCGCCATCTAACGTTTTTTTTCAACTAGTGTTTATTTCGTGAATGGTAACACTTAGCTCATGTCTGATTCGACAGATAATTAGTTGTATCCTTCCGCTGAACGAATATGGTTGTGTATACGCTTGAACAACGCTGGGAAATATTGCGATATTACTTTGAAAATCGTGGTAATGTTCGCTAAGTGGGCCTGCGATCGACTTGCAGAAGATGCCGATTTTGCCAAAAAAATCATCTTTTCAGATGAAGCTCATTTTGATCTTGGCGGGTATGTAAACAAGCAAAATTGTCGCATTTGGGGCACAGAAAACCCGCACGCATACATTGAAAAGCCGATGCACCCAAAACGGGTCACTGTTTGGTGCGGATTTTGGTCCAGAGGCATAATTGGGCCATTTTTCTTCGAAAATGAGCAAGGAGTGGCCGTTACAGTCAATGGCGATCGCTATCGGGCCATGTTGAACGAATTTTTGTTCACAAAAATTGAAGAGGAGGATATTGGCAACATTTGGTTTCAACAGGACGGCGCTACGTGGCACACAGCTACACGCGATGTTTTGCGCCCTGTTTTTGAAGATCGCATTATCAGCCGCAGAGCTGCTGTCGTTTGGCCACCTCACAGCTGCGATTTGACACCGTTGGACTATTATTTGTGGGGTGCCCTCAAAGATAAGTGTTACGCCGACAAGCCAGAGACAATTGACGCTTTAAAGGACAATATTCGTAAAGCCATTGGTGAAATACAGCTGTACACAATCGATAATGTGCTTAAAAATTGGTCCGATCGTGTAGGCTACAGCATGGCCAGCCGAGGCAGCCTTTGAATGAGATCATTTCCATTATTAACCGGGAGGATTTTACTTTCAAATAAAAAAAGAAATTTGAGAAAATATTCAGTAGTTTTTTTGTATAGCATTTTCAAGAAAAAAAGTTATTTGGCGGACCCTTTACAATATATACTAAATATTGGTTACAGGCTCCACCTAGAAAACTTCCCATTAAACAAGAAACATATGTGAGCCATCTACTTAGTCTAGACGCAAACCAAAACAAAAGGCATATCTGGTCTTGAGTAGGTGCTCTTCGACACCAGCGTGTCCATTGCGCAACCTTTTCAACCTTGCATACCGTGCCGGAGTCTTCCCGGCGCGTTGGTAGGTTGCTAATGTCCAGCCAATCCCTAAAAAAGTTGATGCAAGTAACCCTGCAAATTACCGCCCAATTGCAATTTGTTCTGCGCTCTCGAAGGTTATGGAGAGCATGGTTAACCACCATCTAGTGAAGTATCTTCAGTCCAATGACCTTCTTAATGATCGGAAGTATGGCTTTCGTAGAATGAAATCTACTGGAGACCTGATGGCGTTCCTTTCAGAACAGTGGAGTCGATCCAACCAACGGCTTGGTGAGAGTAAGGTAGTGGCTCTTGCTATTTCCAAGGCCTTTGACAGAGTATGGCACGATGCACTCTTGTCAAAGCTCGCTGCTTTTGGTGTCGGTGATAACTTCACTCGATTTATATCGAGTTTTCTCGGAGATCGCACTATACGAGTTGTTCTAGATGGGGTTTCATCCGACGAGCATAAATTGACTGCAGGTGTACCACAGGCCTGTGTTCTTTCTCCTTCTCTTTTTCTTATTTTCATTGACGATCTCCTGGGTCAGACTGTGAATCCAATCTACTCTTTTGCCGATGACAGTAATCTCTGCCATTCTTATTCATTCGATCGTAGGCCTAGTCTTCAAGAGAAAAGTCAAACGCCGGACGATAAATGAAACACTCGACGGCGATCTGGTGTCCATTGTTGAATGGGGTCGAAAGAATAGAGTAGAGTTTAATGCGCGTAAGACCCAGTATTGTTTGTTGTCGCATAAACGTATTGCTGACCCAGGTGTGTCGTCATTGTCTATGGACGGTGTGGATATTGATCAATCAGACGCTCTTGATGCTCTGGGCATGAAAATACAATGTGATGTCCGTTGGGCAAAACATGTATTTGAAGTGTCGAAAGATGTATTCAAGTGTCTAGGCTCTTTAAAGCGGTGCAAGAAATACTTCACTCCATCTGATCTTCTCAATATCTACACCACCACCAAAGATGGAGTATAACTCCCACATATGAGCAGGTGCTCCTAGGACTTCTTTGGAGCTTCTCGACCGTGTCCAGAGGAGAGCGACGGTGTTAGTAGGAGACAGTAGGGTATCCAACTCTATTACCTCCCTTGAGCATCGTCGAAAAGTGGGTTGCGTGTCACTGTTCGATCGATATTTCCACGGTATGTGTTCCTCGGGCATCCGTCAACTTATGCCAGACGTGAGGATATTTAGCCGAAATACGCGGCTTTCCAGGAACTCTCATCCGTTTTTTATCGAGTGGCCGATTGACCGCATACAAACATTCAAGGCAAATGTCAACAGACACTACTCCCTCTTTCCACCCTCTACTACCTCAATTTTCCTTCGCCAACACAATGCACTGCATTTATAGGGGGCATCCCCTGAGTGTTCGCTTGTGGGATGTTGTTTAATTTTTTTTCATTTAGCCCCCATCCCTTAACGTGGGGTAGGGAACTTCGTTCCAAAAGAAATATATTTACTTATAGTAGTGGGTGGTACAACCCATAATGAAAATAGCTTGAAAATACGGTCAGGCATTGCGTGATAGAGACGCCCTATATTATTTAAAGAAATTGACTCCTGTGCATCTTTTTGGCGTCTTTTAATGACTCTTTTATTTGATATTGCTTTCGGTCGCCGTATGTAAACATTTCGTACATCCCACAAATCAGACATTTTCCGTTATAAGGGTGTCTTAGTAAGAATGCACTTCTTTATTCTACAAAGAAAACACGTATATTTTGAGATAGCTGTGATTTCTTTTTTTGTATTGTAAAGAAACCATCTGCCGATTAAACCCCCATGACTCTGATTATTGGTGATTAGTCTTTTCATGAAATTTTCCGAATTTCACCGATGATGCGGTAGAGATTTCATAAAACCCCAAGGAAACAAATTGCACGGCGTTAAATCGCATAAACCTGCTGGCCAGTTGATATCAGAATTTCTTGAGATAATTTGTTCTGGAAATCGCTGATGCAATAAATCGATTGTTTCATGCGAGGTGTGGTAAGTGGCGCCGTCTTTCTGAAACCATATGTCATCCAGATCCATACCGTTCAGTTGAGGCTACAAAAACTCCGTTATCATGTTCCTGTAACGATTGCCATTCACACTCACTGCAATTTCGGCGGAGTTTCTAAGCCCCAAATTCGAGAATTATATGTCTTCACGTAGCCATTCACAAGGAAATGCGCTTCATCGTAAAAGATAACTTTTTTTTGAAAGATTGACATTGACATCACTTTGCTCCATTACCCATTGAACGAATTGCTGGCGCATTCCATGGTCTGCTGGTTTGAGTTCCTGGGTAGGTTTAAATTTGTACGCAGGAAGTTGGAGGTCTTTGGTCTTTGAAGTTTGAGTTTTGTCGTCCCATGTTGGTTGAAATTTAAAACAAACTTGTTAAGTATTCATTGCTTTAATAGTTTTCATAGATTATAGTCAAGAGTCATAGATATAAATCAATCATTATAATCAATGATTAAAATGAAATAAATCCTTATTCGGCTCAACAACCTGCTGAGTGCATCAAATCGTCGCATTGGAGAATACTTCAAATTATAAAATTGGCTGATCCGTGCTTGAACAAACCACAACTTGTTGACATGCTTCGAAGTACTGAAATATTATTAGATATGATGTTCGACGGTCGTACCTAACTGGGAGGTGGCATGCCTTCCCTGAGTCTACGTTTGGACTGTCAGTGGGACATCCAAATTAACACAACTAGGCAGTGGTCTCGCAGTCGGAAATTTAGAATCCGGCTTTAAATCAAGTTTGAAAAAATTCCTCAAAATTTAAGGAACCTTTAAAGGCTTTGGAGCATATACCAATGGACAAGATTGCGAGCCCTATTTTGTTGGAAATAATTATTTTGATACTAGTGGCAGAACTTCGTTCTTACATTTTAAAAATTCGTCTAATTGTGTCGAATCAAATATAATGGTACACTTCGTTACAATTGATGTCGCAATCTAAGCAGCCTCTTCGTCATCCATAATACAGAATACAAAATAACTATAGGTATAGCTGACGGCTCAAAAATGTGTCGAAAATTTCATGTCGACGAGAACATCAGAAAATATAAACTCGTTTGTTGGAGGACTAGCAAAAAAGAGTTTAAGGTACAGTACTTAAATATGATAACATACGATTTTGGGTATTGCTTGTTTTTTATCTTTTCGTACTTTGTCTCACTGCAGAAAAGTGTTGCTCGATGTTTCCCGTGATTCTGACCTACTACGAGTTTATTGTCACTTCGAAATACTCACTCAAGTCCCGAAGACCAAACCAGTTTGGATAAATCTTATAGAAGTTTTATCATATATGTCTCGATCTACAGTCCTTACTACAGTCTAGCTGCGAAGGAACGCCCAAATCAACAATATGCCAACTTGAATGGCAATCAATAAAACTCGCTGTGAAATCTATGCCACCGTTTTGCTCTGGAGGAAGTCGTGTCTCAGACCTAGTAGACGAATACAAAAGTACCTGTTGAAGACACATTCTCCCAACAATTAATCCAGCCGTTATAGGGCTTCGTGTTTGCAGTTGATACTACTCGTTCGTAGAAATGACATAACCACAGCTCAACAATCGCTTTTGCCTCGAACTGCAAATATATCGTCGACCATGGTGGACTACTTAATTTTACAAAGTTGAAATTATAACATGGCTTTTCGTCGTCCAACACCTATATCAGCTTTGTCATCTTCCTAAATTAATCCTTGTAAGCGAGGCCTTTCACAAAATTATATCTGTATTTTTAAATTTTGTTCAATTTCTAAAATATTGAAATTTGTTTCTAATATTTTGCCGCAACAACAACATACATATTGGTTTTGCCCATTATATTTTGTCCAGTATGTTTGTTAGTTGTTGTTACTTGTTGTGTACATTACTACAACAAGTGAGTAATCCTTGTTTTTTAATCTAAAATAAATAGTTTCTGCGCGAACACAAGTAATGCTTTCAAAATCCATTAATTTATTCCATGTTGATAAAAAAAAAATTTATTAAAAAAAAAAATAAAAAATTTTTTTTCTTATGTTGTTACATAAATAGTAAAACTATAGACTTTATTCGAAATGAATTTTGTAATTCTCCAATATCCAGTTCAGAAGATATTTACGTTCAAAGTTTGGAAAATTCAAATCCCTATCATTCCAATTCCCATTCCACATCATTCCAATTGGACATATCATTCCAATTCCTGTAAAAAGTTATTTAATTACACTAGCGGTATTCATGCAAACGTGAAAGCCGAGAACTTTTGCTCAGCGCAAGTTTTCCTCGCACCGTTGCATGAGGCACCAGGTAAAGTTGCTCAGCGTAGTTGTGCTCAAAACCATATCAGCTGACCAAGATGGAGACATAAGGTGGTAGCAGAAGCAATTGCATGTATTATGTATGTGTACTTTTTCTACTGTTCTAGTGCTATCACCTTATTTATCCATCCTAGTCAGATGACAACGAAATGTCAAAAGTTTACACGTTTCTCCATCCCACGTTTGCGCAGCAAATTTGCCTCGAAAACTTTCCACTTTTGAGCAAGTCGCTTTGTATGGGAAATTTGTTTGTTTTGACGTTTGCTGTGCAAGTTTACGATGTTTTCGAGTTTACGAGGTTCTTTCGAGCTTTCATGAAGACCGCTACTGTGTGTAATTTTTTAAGTCATGGGAATAAAACAATATACGGATACCACTGCGTGATAAAAGACAAAAAAACAGACCCGTGTGTCCCAGTTTTGCCCAAAGTCACGGACTTTTTTTGATGGGCCCCAAAGATTTGGGGCCTCGGTGTCATTTTTTTAAAAAGTTATCATTTTGTCAGGCTCATATCTTGCAATTCGTTCGGAAATGTCATATACTCTCTGAGGGAAAGGTGTAGCTCTTGTCATGAAAAATAAAAATTGTCAACATATAAAGTCAAAAAAACTTCATCTTCAAGGTCAAAATCGCAAAACACTTTAAAAAACATTTACCTTGGACCAAAGTCCATGGACTTTTTTATGGGCCCCAAAAATTTGGGGCCTCTGTGTCATTTTTGCAAAAAAATGATAATTTTGCCATTTTGGTTTACTCTTTGAGGGAAAGTTGTAGCTCTTGTCATGAGGAATGAAAACGGGGAACATATGAAATCAAAAAACTTTGAAAAAATTAATTTTTTTACCTTTTTTCCCTTGATCATGTAACTGTTCAGGTCCAAGGGTAGCACACCGTTCAAGATTCAATTAAAAAGCAACTACAAAAATGTACCTAAGATCTCAGTAAACAACTTTCTAGAACAACTTTCCTGTTCTTTATTACAAGAGCTACAACTTTCCCTCAGAGATTAAATCAAAATTCCAAACGGTTTGCAATATATGGGCCTGAAAAAATGATCACTTTTTTGCTAAAATGACACCGAGACCCCAAATCTTTGGGGGCCCATAAAAAACAAGTGCTCTTTTTTTCGTTTTTTTTTCACGTAGTGGTGTCCGTATATGGTTATATTTTTTCGTATTTTACTGTGTCATTTGCTATATTTGAAAACACAAGAACGTGTGCCGAATGTAAAAATTGTTCCATATAATTTGATTTTTAAACTTTAATTACCAAACTTAATAATTGTATAATTTTGGAAGATTCTGGTCAAAACCGGTTTGAATATATTTAGCCTTTTGTAATGTTTACATTTATACCACAGTACGACAAAATGCAAACATATTATGAAACTAGAGGAACAATTAAAATACCGGTGCCTCCCAGATTTCCTAGATCTATACGATTAGATACTAGAAATGTAAAACAAGATTTTACCAGAAAATTACCAGATAAACACATCATTCGCGGTGTCTGCAAAAAAATCTTCAAATTTCCTAGGGTTAGGAGCCGTGTGATTTAGCAAAATTTAATCGGTATTAATGAAACATATTGAATATTGAAAACCTGATACTTTCAAAAATATGTTTTCACAAAATTTTTGATTTAAAAGGGAATAAAGAGTATTCATTACACTGAATTTGCATCGAATAAAATTTACACATAGGAATCTGCACCGAGAGAAAAGTTTTGCTGGGTTTCCTGATATTAATTTTTATCCTCCGTTGCGAATGCTTGCATATTTTAGTTCAAAATTTCCCTCAATATGACACAGAATTTAACACTAAAGGCCCAAGACCTTGCAATCCTGTACCTATATATGCAACAAGTGATTTTGTATTAGTACTGTGAATCCTTGTGCAAGGATGTGCATATTCATTCATTGCATGTGTGTGTTGCCTGTTTTTATTATGTTTTATTGTCTGGTTCGTTATCAGGTGATTTCTATTTTAAACGCGTAGTCTAACGTGGATTCAGTTGTAACTATGGGCAAAATGTACTCTCTTTGTAGGTCTGTTATTCCCGTTATTCTTTAAACCGGATATCCGGTATAGCAATGATACATGCTCATAAATATATCTGAGTATGTGGTTGTGGTATCGGTGCTCACTTCAGGTGCTATTTATTGCTATGCAGCATTTTTATCATTTAATTTACACTTTTGCTGCATTTAATTATATTAAAGGTGTAACTCTGTTTTTGTTCATTCGCTCGTCGAATAAGAACTTTAAATTGAGCTCGAAAAAATGTCCGCGCATATTCGTAATTGAATTAATTTTTCTTTTGATATTTGAATATTTCCCGGTGGCAAATAATAGAGCGAATGAATGATACGGATACATGAGTGTTTTCATAATTATAATTGAATTATTTGACTTTCCCCTCGTATATAAAACAATAACAGGAAAAAACTAATATAAATATCTCACGTCCTATTAAAAAGAAATTTCAAGTTGAAATTAAATAGTGTGTAAAACGACATGTACTTGAACGTATAATTGGTATTCAATCGCATTATAGCGGAACAATACTCTGTACATGCGAGTCATAAAATTGAAGTGGTTTGTAGATGATTTTTTCACATTGTATGTGGTTATATTTAATAGGATATTCGACATCTGTTAGAATCAAAGTGGAGAATGCAAATTATCGGACTTTTTCCTTTGCAGGGAAAGCGGGGAAAATAAATTAACTTACCGGGATCACGTGAGTTCCTGTTTGACATTTAGAATATTTATGAAAAATGCAGCAAATAGGGGAATGTGAAAAAAAAAATGATCTGCCAAAATTTTGAAAATATTTTTTTCTATACATGCATGACACGTCGTTTGAGCCCCATGTTGTGCGAAAACAATACATTTTTTTTCGAAAATGTACTAGGAATCGAAACTTCAGCGGCCGGTAGGGGACTAAAAGTACCCTCGTATAAAAAAAAATCAATGAGTGTTCGAACTCACGGATGATGTGTTAACACCTTTTTGCTACACGGTACCTGTTCGATTTCTATGAACACATTAGTAAATGATACATTGGAAAATAAAAAATAATAGTTTCTTTGTGTACACCGGGCAATGCTGAACATCAAATGACTCGCTTTGTTTGGCCATAGCAACAACAACGAAACAACCAAAAACGTCACACATACTTTGTCCGAAGTAGCTGACGTATACGTGTGTCACATAACCAATTGTTTGCCATATCAACAGCAACGAAACAGCCAAACACACAACATCACACATACTTTGTACGAAGTAGCTGACGTATTAGTGTGTCACCATAACGTCGACTGCGCAAGCCCATGGGCTTGCAAATTAAATTTTGCGTGGCTATGCTTTATATATCCGTTCAACACAGCAACAGACACATGTACATGCATACATTATTATGTTAATACATACGCTATAGACACAATTTCGTTTGCCTCACCCCTGCCACACCACGCTTTCATTGCTCTCTTGCTCACTCATTTTTGTTTAACACGTCATTATTCTCTTTCGCAGTCGAAGAAAATCTGCGTTTAGCAGCAGCATAAAATCTGGTTTTAGCAGCAGCATAAAATCTGACTTTGATAGATTTAGTCCCTATACGCCGCTATAGATGTTAACACATCAAAAAGTTTGACGTTTCCGTGTTTCCGTGTTGAAAAACCGGGTTTTGCTAATAACTTCAGATTTTGAGCGTCTATTCAAAATTCTGAAAACTGAAAAGTGATTGACTCAACCCCCAATGCTCCCCAATGCTTCGAAATAGTTTACTTCTTAATTCCTTTAGTGGAGCATTGTATCTGTTTGCTCTCCTTAAATCATTTTATCATCCGGATACAAACATTGAAAAATATTCTCTTGATCGAGACCCACCACATCCGAAATATCTTTAGATTGTAGTGTGCTTGCGTCTGCCAATTTTTTTTCGACTTCAGAGGCTGCTGGCAATTGAAATGATACCTCAGGGGTTCATTCTTGGCCTTTCCGTTGCCATTTTCGGATGGTTTGAATAAAGTCATATCGTAACGCATCTTATAACTTTTCACAATTTAACACAATTACAAAACGCATAGACATTTCAAGCCGTATACAAACGGAACATCCATAAACATTTTTATTCACCAATGATGCTAAAATTGAACTTTGCCCTCTTCTTGTCAAAATGTAAACAGGAGCCTTTAATCGAACTTATTCCCCCTTGCCATGCACTTCACATGGTCTGGAGTACAAATTACTGCTATCAGCAGATTAGAAGTTAATGATTGAGATAACGATGGCGATTACTTAATAAATTGCATGAAAAACAACGCTGGCTGATGAAAAAAGCAGAAACTGTAAAGGAAACAACAAAACAAAACTTTAGCCCAGAAGTAGGCAATAATTTTTATTAACTGGTATTTTCGCCCCAAAACCGCCCAGGCAGAAGCAACAAAAACTCAGTGAAAATATTGAGTGGGCTATGCACAACATAGGATGTAAGGGTTAAAAGGGAAAAATAAATTATTGTATTTTGTCTGTATTTCTATACCTTCTAGTCTATTTTAATTATTAGTACGTTTGTTTTTTGCTCTCTCTTTGTAGTAACTAAATGTTAAAAAGTTTATGTAACTGCTTTCTATAAAAAGTGAGTGATAAAAGTTCTGTTTTTTTACACAATTTCACCACCTAGTTGCATACTAAATTCTCCTTCACTGGCTACTTGCTATACATCCTGTTTTCTATGAGTGGCAGGAAGTAACGGATATTCATTTGAAACTCATGCCCAAATTGTACCCCTTTTCTCTGACGTTATGTTTGGTCGCTTTTGTTATATCTATTGTTTAATGTTAATTCATTTGTTAAAATTATTATGTTTTCGGAAATTCTTATTTTAAGTGTTATTTTGTTGTCTGGGACTCATTCCGTGTTTCACTTAGTCCAAACACCGGAAACAACTAAGAAAATACATACAATAAATGCGAGGGAGGTATAGCCAAGTTGGTTATAAAGCAAAACATAGAACTAAAATGTTTCGTTACTTGAGTAACCCCATAAAAATGTTGCAAATTTGTGGGACTTGTAGTATTTTTAATGTTAGGGATAACATATTTTATAGGGTGTTAACGAGATCGTTTTTATGGATATAAATTTTAAATTAAAATTAAATTTTAAATTTTAAATTTTAAATTTTAAATTTTAAATTTTAAATTTTAAATTTTAAATTTTAAATTTTAAATTTTAAATTTTAAATTTTAAATTTTAAATTTTAAATTTTAAATTTTAAATTTTAAATTTTAAATTTTAAATTTTAAATTTTAAATTTTAAATTTTAAATTTTAAATTTTAAATTTTAAATTTTAAATTTTAAATTTTAAAATTTTAAATTTTTAAAATTTAAAATTTAAAATTGAATTTAGAATTGAATTGAATCCTTGAATTTTGAACGTTTTGCTACCTACGGGTGAAAAAATGTAACAAAAATCGGCTTTTTTAAAGTTTTTTTTTCTGCGATTTTGACCTTAAAAATGAAGTTTAATATGTTCACAACGTTTGTTCTTCATGACAAGAGCTACAACTTTCCCTCAGAGAATAAACCAAAATTCCGAACAGTTTGCAAGACATGAGCTTGACAAAATGAATACTTTTTTGCAAAAATTACACCGAGGCCCCAAATTGTTGGGGGCCCATAAAAGGTTTGGAGGAAACACGCGAATGCTTGAGCGTAAGTATATGGATGTTTGGGAGGATATTTGATAGTAAACATGCTAATGTTTGCATTTATTTTGCATCACACCTTCTTGAAACACGCTAAATTAAACAAGACAAAAAATTTAAATTTTCCCCCCAATTTTTCTGAATTATTTTTTAACTTTTGTGCTCGGAACATAAAATTTTTCGCTGATCTAAATATTTTCCAGTAGAAATTGAACTCAAAACTTGTTGAATTTTATATCGGAAAAGATATAAGGAATATAAAATTTTTCGATGAACTAAATATTTTTCAGTAGAAATTAAACTTGAAACTTGTTGAATTTTAAATAAAACTTCTCGAAGTCGTATAATAATATATCATATCCAAATGATAGACTCATAAGCTTAAAGAGAATGTGCGAGGGCGGTCCCAAAACTAGCCGACCTAGCAAAGAAGACATAAAAAATTTGGGAAAAATTTTCTTTATTTTTCAAAATAATCACCTTTCAGCTCGATACATTTTCCCAGCGATATTAAATAGATTCGATACCCTGTATATAGTAAGTACTATCATAAGCCTTCAAATATCCATCATCCGCAGACTCCACCTCTTCTTTTATCACTGAGCCATTTTTTCAAGTTTGGAAATAGAAAATAGTCCGAGGGAGTTAAATCTGGCGAATAAGGTGCGTGATGAAACAGTTCGAATTTTAAGTCATTCACGTTGGCCATCGCGATGGTGGATGTGTGAACTCTGCGAAATAACACTTTCTTTTTCGCCAAATGCGGTCTTTTTCCACAATTTTATCATTGAAACGCTGCAACAAATTTGCATAATATTCGCGGTTGTTGGTTTTTCCTATCTGAAGATAATCAATAAAAAACCAACCCCCAACCACGCCCCTTTGCGCAACCCCGCCCATGTTTTGTAAGTTCATTTTTGTCGTCGCCATTAGTTTGCTTGCGAAGTTATAGCTCGACTGGATCATGGGAAAAGGGTTAAAAATCAATCCAAAATTTTTCCGGCATTCATGCATGCATGCATACAGACGGATGAAGTTGATATAAAGAATTTAAAAATGTTCCTGCAGATGGAACCGTCTTCGCCTTCTCTGGACACAATTCTCCCATTCCAGTCCACTACTTTGGACTGGGTAGTCATCTTGCCGCTATGCAGGGGCTTAAGTGTACTTACAGTGGCCATGCTGGAGGGAGCACTTGTTGTCCTGCATGGAACTCCCATAGGGTCACCCATGCCATAACGGCGCTAGTACGCGAACTAAGAACTACCCTTCCCAGGCTGGTAGCGTCTGTCTATCCCTTAATAGGGCGGTCACTAGTCAAAATCTACAAGCGTCTGTCCTCCATAAGGCGGCTCCGTGGTCTATGTCTGTCCAATAATAGGCTGCAGTTCTTTCTGGTCCTTGGATGTCATGTCTCTACCTGGATTTGCATTTTTAAGACAGACCATTATGTACTGTCTTCTTTTGTGGCGTTTGCCCTCTACCATCAGATGTTGCCAGATTGTCGGCGTCGCTGGGATGCTGGCGGTGTCGCACGGCTACGCACGCCCCAACAAAACTGGACCTATGATAGACACGAGGAAAAAAATCATATCAGCTTCCAGCACAAGGTGAAGGAGTTGTGCCGAGGATCTGAAAGGCCAGCAAGTGCTTTAAAGAATCTCCTCGCTTGGTTCCCCCCCCCCCCCCGACTCCAGGGCAGAGTTCGGGCGTAGTTTAGTTGCCTAGTGTTCGCAAGCCGTCACTGCGTCCTGCGATGATGGCACACTCGAGGTTATTGCCATTTTTAAAAAACAACCCAAAAACAAATTCCTCGATGGGGTGGGGCAGCCCATCAGGAGAAGATATTTTTGCATCCAATCAGGACTCGGGAGCAGGCCCAAAGAGCGCGGTGAATATCGTCAAAAACGTTCCCCTGTCTAAAAAGTTAACAGCAACAACAGCAAAATTAGACCAGTCCGTTAAGTCAGACGCGACGGTGTGAAAAAAACCAAGACGCAGGCGTCCTGCTGATGCTCGGAGGACACTGTACCAAAAGGTGAAGTTCGTCATTGAGAAGATTGCCAAGAATGTAGTCAATGACACAGTACACGAGCATGACGAACTGGGCAGAGCAAAATACGCAAAAATAGTTGAGGGGTACGATGAGAAGAAGGCCTCCCTACAAATTGAGAGCAACAGATCCTCAACCTCAAAGCGAGAACGTTCTTGTTTGGAGGACGATGAACCTGCTAAGCGTAGGAGGGTCAAGGAGCCGTTAAAAACAAAAAAAGGCTTTCCAACGATATAGTAAAGGACAACTTGATAGTTATATGTGTCTTTGGAAGCACCATCATTGCATTTTTCATTACTTCTGTTGAACCATCGAGTCTCTTCGATGGTTTTATTTTTGCAAATAAGTTTTATCACTCTAGCCGTGCCGAATAAACAAAAAACAACGGAGTTCAAAATAACTTTATAAACTTTATTTATGACGCGGAGAGTAAAACAACGATAGAACAAAATTGAAGCCGAATGCTTGCAATCGATTTGAGAGTTAGCAAGGAACTGATCTTAACGTTAAAGTCAAAGACATTCTACCCTAATAGTTACATATGTATGTTATACTTATGTTAAGAGTGAAAGGAATGACAATAGGCAAACTGAATGTAAATGGCGAATGAAGAGGAAATAATTTGTGTGTTGTTATAATAAAGAGTAGTGACAAAGAGAAAACTATTATGTTGTTGTAATGAAGGGTAATAGCAAAAAACAAAAGAAACTGGTAGGAAGTAAAACTAATGTTGCTGCTCACGACAACTTCTCTGCACCAAGCGGTACGAGATCTTTAGGACCGATTGACAAAATTATGCGGTATCAACCGCATGCATATTTGGAACGAAGATCCTTATCGCACGGTTCAGGATGGGGGCTAAATGAAAAAAATTAACAATTTTTTTTAACACTATTATGTTACAGCCCAGTATCATCAACTACATTGGGCACTTTTGCCTTGGTATGTGTCTAGACTAACATATGTTGGGAAATTTCTTTTTTAATGGGAAGTTTTCTAGGTAGGGCCTGTAACCAATATTTACGTCTATCTCGAACGAATGTTTTCGTTCGTGTTCTATACGAAAGAAAGTTGGTTTGGGTTTCATAATCTTGTCGTTTCAAGTCGAATGAACACATAAAATTTCTCAGTACAAATTTTGGTTTCTCTATTTCGAATGTCCTGTCACTAACAAACATAAAGTCAGGCGAACGTAAATTTCGACTTAGAGAAAACAAATTTGAGGGACAGATTTCGAGATAGACAAACAGGTCGTAAGTATATATTGTAGTTTTTAACCCAATAAAAAGTAAATTTAGAAAATCCAAAGTTAAAGAATTTTAAAAAAAGAAAATTTTCTTAAATAAGTGTTTTTTCTTAAAAAAAGTAAATTTTCTTAAAAAAATTCCTATTCATATTCTTAAACAAAGTGACTATTCTTAAAAAAAAAAACCTTTAAGTACCTTTGCTTAAAAAAAGTAAATTTTCTTACAAAAAGTACCTTTTCTCATAAAAAATTTTTTTTTTATATGTATAAGTACATTTTCTTAAAAAAGTAAATTTTCTTACAAAAAATTTCTTTTTCTTAAAAAACTATATTTTCTTTAAAGAGTACCTTTTTTGTGAAACAAAACAACTTTTCTTTTCTAAACAACTTTCTTTCTACCTTTTCCTTTCTTGAGATAAGTAGTCTTTCTTAAAATAAGTACATTTTCTTAAAAAAATAACCTTTGCCTAAAAAGAGTACCACTTCTTTGAAAAGTACCTGTTCTTAAAATAATTACTTTTTTGTGAAAAACAATCATACTCTTAGGGCTTGTTCTTACAGAAAGTACTTTGTCTTAAAAATAGTACCTTTTCGTAGAAAAAACACTAGGTTTTAATAAAAGAATGACGTCACTTTAAACAATTACCTATTCGGGAAAATATAATACATACATATTCTTACAAAAGGATCTAAGAATATATATTTTGAGAAAAAAACATCCGATGGTTTAAATTTTCGATGACGCTGAGGCATAATTGAGGTTATATGCCGTTAATGTGCCGAATTATCTCATCCTTTAGCTCTTGAATTGTTGCTGGCTTATCGACGTACACCAT
Organism: Phaonia tiefii; assembly: GCA_963931995.1. Lineage (NCBI taxonomy): Eukaryota > Metazoa > Arthropoda > Insecta > Diptera > Muscidae > Phaonia > Phaonia tiefii. The sequence goes on from OZ008368.1 coordinate 279,298,009, forward strand.
TGCTTTCAAATAACCCCAAAGGAAGAAGTGCAACGGTGTGAAATCACATGATCTTGGCGGCCATTTGACATCGCCACCACGTGAGATAACACGGTAAGCTTGAATAACTTTAACGCGTTGCTCGATTGTGTATCTTTCCGTGGTTCAAATTGAGTAAGTCTGAAATTGAGAAATGTCAAATGAAATACAGAAAAAACTTGACGTTTAGGTGTGGTTCACATTCAACATCAGCCCTTAATATTTAACCACCTTTTACATATTTCGTCATTTATAAATTAAAAATTACAGCCCTAAACAACCAGACCGAATAACTACAAAATGTTATGTACAATTCAATTAGCTTAAAATATATTTTGTATATATTTCCAATGCGAATAATATGACACGTATCTCGGATACAAAGTAATACATTTCACAAAACTCATTTATTTGACTTCCATTAGCACAAATATTATTACCAACATTGGCGTGAGTGGAACGCTTGTCAAAACCTTCAGTCTGGAGACTTTTTATGCGAACAAAAACTCCCTTTGTCCTCTAGCAACGTTTGAATAAATTATGATGTATTTTGTACAAATACCAAGATTTTGAAACCAAAGACCCCAGAAATCTTCGGACGAGTTGTCAATGTGTCTAAAAATCGTGCACCACTGTACATGCTTTGTTATCTTCGCCAACAGTTTCAAAATACGTCCTTTGTCTTTTCATACGCCTTCTTGTCAGAAGCTATTGAGTTCTAATATCTTTCTTTTGGTTATTTATATTTTGGATATATGCATAAACCTTTTCAGTGGGCAATGCAATTAAATTTGAACTTTGACCTTTTTTCATCGTCATGTAAACAGACACCTTTAATCAAACTTATCCCCATCATACCGCACTCCAAATTGTCTGGGGCATAAATTACTGCTATCAGCAGATTAGATGTTAATGATAGAGAAACAGTGGACCCTTCTTTATTTAATGGGTTAAAAAAAAACAAAAGCAAAAACAAAGCAGATCATACAATGGAAACTTCAAGTTAAAATGAACTCTAATTTGTATTGCAAACAAACGCTAGCCCAGAAGTAGGCAATGTTTTTTATTAAATTGTATTTTCTCCCCAGCCATCTCACAATAGCTACAAAAAACTTCAGTGAAAAGAAAGATAATGAGGGATGTGCCCAAAATGGAATGTATGTTTTAGACCGGAGGAAATAAAATTTTCACTCTTTTTACACTTTCTAGTCTATTTTAGTTTTATCTCTAATTTCTATAAAATTTAAGTGTTAAACGTTCTGGTTTTGTACACAACTTCCCCTCCTAGGTTAATTCTCCTTCAGTAGCAATCCTATATACTTCCTGTTTTTTATAATTGCCAGGAAGTTACCGATATTCATTTGAAAGTCATGGTTAACTTGTATATTTTTTTATAAGGTTTCGTTTGTATTCTTTTAGAATTTCTATTGTTAAATTTTAGTTCATTTATTAAAACCGTAATTTTGTGGTCAGGGATTCATCCTGTGCTTACATAGTCCAAATACTGTAGAATTCATGAAAAAAAATAGAACTTAAATATTTAGTTTCAAAAATAACCATGGAGAAATGCTAGGGATTACATATCTCATGGATATCTATAGGTCTTTTGACCTATAAAAATTGCAATGAGAAATTTGTAAAATCACGCTTGAATCTAAAGAGAATATTTAAGGTATCACTCTAATATGAATGTTTTAGATATCATTGAATTCCTCTAAGCAGAGAAAGTTATAAATATTAATTGGTTTCAGTCGGCCTCACAAAATGTTAATTAGGAAATTAAATAAATTTGATGAACAGATGATAATTTATAGTTGTAAGTGATGTTTAGGATGCAAAAGAGATTGCACGGTAATATCTTGTCTAATCATGGTTTTTTGGGCGTCAGGGGGCCTCTTATATCGCACCCCCAGAAGAAAAGCGTCGTAAGTGCCAGAAATAGTGTTTAGGATTTTGCTAAATTTTTCTTAGTTTTTTGTAACCTTGCAACTAGAAGGCGTCATAAAGGTATTCGTTTAAAAAATACGTTATGACATGAGAAAAATTAATAAACTTGGTAAATTACCATCGTATGTGAAATTTTATAAATGCCTTTCCCAAAATATTGATTTTGAGGTTACGACACTCATCTTCTTACAGAGTCCGCGTGATTTAATGTGGTTCCCGACGTGAAGTTCCTTAACCACAGGTGAGCACCGCCCCACCAAGAACATGTTTGATACGACTGTTAGCGCCGCCCGTGAGATATCCGTGCTACCCCGCATAGAGGGGCAGCCAAGAGATCAGGAATAGGAAGCCTTACACCATTGGTATACACGATTACGTGGGAGAACAAACGCCCCGCATTCGCATATCCGCCAGCGCGACTTCTTTCTTCCTTCCACGAGCTACCAATTGAGAAAACTCTCTGTACATGAGCTACTCCTCCTTGGTAAAGAGTGAGGTACTATCCAAACCTCTTCCGTGATCCCATATTTCGAGGATATGCACCTGCCTAGCATACTTCGTTACAAGTAACTGATATACAAGGCAACTACATAGCCTTGTATTTTTTGGTGGCAACCACAGCCAGCACGATCGGTGGCAACCACAGCCAGCACGATCTCCCACAAGGGGGCCAACACCACCCGTGCTACCAGATAGGCATACTCTCTGGTCCGAGTTTCGCAGTGAAGCTGCTTCCAGTTTTTACTTTGTACCAAGTAGGGGACTGGTCACCCCCGGCGACAAAAGCATCAATCGTGAAACAATTCTACAATATCAACACCAACAACAACATCACGTGACATTGCCATTTAAATGCTAAAAATTGCAATTTAAACGGTCTAATACCTACAGTCAGACGGTTGCAGCTTTCTCACCGTGGGAGCAAGGCTGTTTTCACCTCTTCCGGTCAATAACAGCGACCGGCAGCCAATCTTCAGGCTTCGCCCATTGATGCCCCCGTGGGTCACAACAACAAGACACAAACTGAAAGGGACGAGTTCGAGACCTTCCACGTGTCAATCCCAAACAGCACACGGTACCAGAAACAGGCTTCTGGTCAGACCTCGCGGCTAATCCACTTCCATATTCGACTCCGACAAAGTCCGGGACTGGCAGTCCCTGTGTTCGCAGGGTTCAGCAGTACCGACAACGAGATCCTAAACGGCTGAGTAACTAGCTTGAAAAAGCCAGGATCACGAAAAATATTTAACCACTACAAAAGGGAGACACCGATAGAGACCAGTGGAACCCACAACAACAACTAAACCGTCCTAGCGCGCCGACTCGCGAAAACACGAGAGGCAAACCGCGTTGCCACACACAACGCATCCGGAGACAGAAGCATACTACTCACACACCACTCACCACCAGATCTGGTGACACCCATGCCGAGTAAATCCCTAAAAGCCCCGTAAAGGGGACACTCGCACAAAACATGGAGCCAATCTTCGATTGGCGCTTCGCAATCACACGACTCCCGATCCGCAAGTCTCATTCTGTGCAAGAATGCTTTTAACCACCCGTGACCTGTCAGTATGAAACCAAGGCTTAGGTTGAAGCTAAACCCAGGGTTCTTCCCTACGAATTCTACATCCGGTATAAATCTATACGTTACTCGACCGTTTGTACTGGAATTCCAACGGCCCTGCCACTCAGATGTGACTAACGCATCTAACCGAGCCCGCCGCTCACTTCTACTCATGCTCTCTGCTCCAACTATGAGCCAATCTGACTCACCCAGTGAGTACCCCCTCTTGATTTTGAAGTCCATGCTACGACGCATCACCTCTAGATCAAGAGGAGTGGCACCCATCAAAACTTGTAGGGCCTCAGTAGACACCGTACGACATACTGGCATACATGCCAATAACATTACTCTCTGAACAGAGAATAATCGACGTTGCCCGAAGACGCTTCTCGCAGTTTCTCACCAAACAGAAGACCCAAATGTTGCCATGGCAACAAAAAGGCCCCTGTACACGGTCCTGACTGCTTGACGACTCAGACCCCACTCACTCCTCATAACACGCCTAACCTTTCCTACAACGCTCGTCAGTTTCTCGCGAAGTCTCCCTATATGAGGCAAAAAGTTCATCCTTTCTCCCATGGTGACTCCGAGGTACTCCACCTCCGTGGAGTAACGGATTGTGCCACCACCATTCAAACGCACGATTGGAAAATGGGACTTGAAACTACCCTTCAGCAACATGGTCACTGTCTTTTCCACCGACAAACTAACTCCTACACGCTCGCCCCACCGAGTGACAATACTCATCATAGCCGAGGATAGCTGTTCCAACTCGGAACGAGAACTAGCCACGACCATGATAAGCAAAGTCATCAGCGTACGCACATATCTTGCATTCGGCCTCAAGCTCATGCAAAAGCAAGTCCATCATAAGATTCCACACAAACGGTCCACAAATGGAACCCTGTGGACATCCTCGCACCACATCAACACACTCAGAACTATTTGCCCCGACTATCACTGCTTTTCTGTCAGATAAGTAACTTCTCCAGAGTGCCCCGCTAGTCTTTCTTCCACGCTCGCCCAACTCAGATAATCAAACGCACTTTTAAAGTCGATGAAAACACCCAGAAGATACTTCTGAGTACACTCTACAACAGTTCTCCTCACGTGCGCCCAGGCATCTTCGACACTTCGGCCCCTTACAAAGCCGAACTGCCAACGGCACATGCTGTCAGCGACTCTCTCATTCAGTCTCTGCACCAGAATCCTCTCCAGTACTTTTCCAAATACTGGTAAGAGACTGATACCCCGATAAGAATGAGGATTACTCCTGTCCTTATCGATTGACTTCAAGAGTACAATGACACGGGCTACCTTCCACTCGCGTGGAAAATATCCCTCATGTACACACCGCCCATACAAACCCTCTAGGTATTCCGGAATAGCCTTCCAGACGCTTTTACACATCTCTCCAGCTATTCCATCCATACCAGGTGACTTTCGCGACTTAACCAACACCATTCTTTCTGCGATCTCTGATCTTTCCAGCTCGGGTGCAACAGTCTCAACTTCCCCAGAAGAAGAAGAAGAGGCCACTGCCTCCGCTCTCGGAAAGAACTCTATGCTCTAGCCAGCATAACGCTAGCATATGCTCTAGCCAGCATAACGCTATACATGGGATAGTCCTCAGTCATCATACGATGAGCCGAGGGTCTCCCCTGGAAAGCGCAGTTTCTGCAGTGAATTGCGTTACAGCAATCCCTTGCACAGTGACCCTGCTGTCCACACCGAGAACAGGCATTCTCTTTCCATTTGCACTCCCTAACGTAGTGATCAAATGACAAACACCTGAAACAGCTTGGTACCGGATCAAACGGTCGTACGCGGAATGAGAACCATTTCACGTAACAACGACGCGATGCCAGCAAAGGCTCAAGGGCCGAAGCCCGCCCTTCCAACACAACGTTCGTTGTTCCGGTCTTGGAAGTATCCTACGGCCGACTTGTGAGCCGGACACCACTCTTAAACTCCTCAAGCGAGATCCTGTCTTTGAGGTTTTTCTCGAAGACATCACCCATGAACTCGTCATGAGTGATCTTCGAGTCGACCCCTTGGACAACAACCCGCACAACCGAGCTATCAGGCACCGTAACGGTGAGCCCAGCCTCCTCAAACTTGGTATTCTTGGCAATACCCGCACGCTCCGCTACAGATGGTGTGCGTATTAATACGCCACCACCACGAAGCGCCCTGATCTCATGGACCCGCTCTCTTAAAGTGGGCCCCACCTCACTCACCACCTTGCTGGCCACATATTTGGCAGTTTGGCCCTGACGGCCCCGCACCGCCAATGACGAAGTCTCGACGGGCTTCACAACTGGTGCAGTGACTACCGAACAACCTTCTCCCACAGCTACAGGGGCAGTCGCCACTGGAGCTGGTGCGAGGAACGTTGCCGGCGCGGTGGGAACCGCGGGTCGAACGGCACTCCTACTGCTCTCCCTGGGCTTAGCATCAAGACGGCCCCGAAGGCGCTCGTTTTGAGCTAGCAAACCTACTACGAGTGCCTCGTACTCCGAAGAATAACCAAGCACCCTCCCGACCAACTCCTTACTAACATTGGCCTCCATCAAATCGGAGACCAACCTAGGGGTGACCGCCTGTGTCCGCTCTACAGCGGCACCGACGTCACCCAGTCCACTGGGACCTACGCGGCTACGGCCACGACCACCATCGCTGCTGGCGGGGGCTGCCGTACCAACAGGTACAGTTGGCAGCGGACCCTTCGACACGCCTTTCGGCGTACCCGCAGCACGCAGAACCTCACCTACCTTCCCTATCGTCGACCTCAACTCCTTAGCCAAATCCTTGACACCACTGGTGCCAGCAACCAACTTGGCGCTGCTACTACTCACTGCCTGGGCACCACTTGTGCCCCTTTTCGGGCTGCCTTTAGAAGGAACACCAACAACACCTGAGCTACTGTCAAAGTCAGCGTCAACCGGCTTTGACCTACCCTTCACTTCTGGCGACCCCAGCTGCACCCGTTTGGGAACGACTGAGGACGTCGACGACTCACCATCCGTCATCGAACCAGACATACCAGCAGCGCTGCCGCCACTACCAGTCTGGCCCCGCCGCTTACGGCGCTTCACCATCCACACGCACTGTCTGCACATGTAATTAACAAACTACTTACCAGAACGCACACACGCACTTGTATACTACTTACGGCAGCAGAACACCACGCGGTCTTACTGTTGCTTACCAAAAACAACGGCAAAAACTAACGAAAACTCCCACACCAATATCTCAGCTCCCCGATGTCGGATCGCAAAGAGTTTGGTATCACAGGTTTCCTTGTTTTCCGTACTAACCGGTAACGCAAATCTAGCCGATCGGCCCAGTACTTTCCGAGAAAATAGCGTGAAAAAATTTTCCGCCAAAATCAACTAAAAACCGCACTATCACTGAACTACTATCAAACACTATCACTCCGCTAAACACGTCTGTTGGCATCGAATGCTCACAAACCAATCTCATCTTCTTACAGTGTGATATGTTCAATGATATATTAGTTTCAATCTACATAGATTATGGCTGTTATCAATCTCGCCCAGGATGATAAATAAGTCACGCCGAGTATTAATAACATTGGTAAAATTGCAGTCGATGGGGCAGAGTTCCAAATGAAACCAAACATTGAAAATAAATAAGATCACGCAAATCTTTAAAAATAAAAATTCCCACCTAAATGGAAGTCATTCTTTAAATAATTTCGTGTGTTACATCCGTGTGGCCAACTAACCCAAATTCAGCATGTGCGTTGTTGTATTCTTGCCAGGACTTAAGTATTACACAATGCAACACGTGTGTAACCATATACGGTCACCACTACGTGATAAAATACCAAAAAAATAAGACCCGTGTCTACCAGTTTTGCCCAAAGTCATGGATTTTTTGTTTGTGGGCCCCCAAAGATTTGGGGCCTCGGTGTCATTTTTTGGAAAAAAAATATCATTTTGTCAGGCTTATATCTTGCAAACCATTCGGACGTTTTATTTACTCTCTGAGCGAAAGTTATAGCTCTTGCCATAGAGAACAAAAATGATAAACATATAAAATCAAAAAAACTTCATCTTCAAGGTCAAAATCAAAAAATAAAAATTTCAAAATTCAATTTATTTTTTCTACCTTTTCCTCCCTGTTAACGTCCATAGGTAGCAAGACGTTCAAAATTCTAGGAAACAATCAACTTTAAGAGTGCACCTAAGAACTGAATAAACTACTTTCTACAACATATGAACTTCCTAGGAATGATTCTTAACACCGTTTAGGTAGCGTTTGGGTACCCGCAAAAGTGAAAAATTTCCCGAAAATTTTTTAATTTCACTGTGTGTAATTTTTTTTAAGTCATGAAAATATAATCATATACGTACACCACTACGTGATAAAAGACCAAAAAAGAGACCCGTGTATAACAGTTTTGCCCAAAGTCATGCTTTTTTTTATGGTCCCCCAAAGATTTGGGACTCGGTGTCATTTTTGCATAAAAGTGATTATTTTGTCAGCGTCATATCTTGCAAACCATTCGGAATTTTTATTTACTCTCTGAAGAAAATTTTCAACACATAAAATCAAAAAACTTCATCTTCAAGGTCAAAATCGGAAAAAACTTTAAAACATACGGTTTTTTTTAAGACACACACAACGTTATTGAGGGAAATAATTGGTCTTTAATTTTGATAGAAATTACATAGATTGATCATTTTCTTTTATGTGTGTACCCACAGTAATTGCGTTGCATGTGGACCCATTTTCCAATTCTCTGAATAACCGTATACCTATAGTATGATCAAAGTGGGTTATCTAGGCTTAGAGTAATCGCTCAAGCCAAATAGAGGCAGCATTGAATTCGTGAAATGAAAACCTTTCAGCAGCAAGGCTTGCTTAAAGCTAGTTTCATAAGGTGGACCCGTGTTTAACCTTGAAGGCCCCCTGGGTCCTCGAAGGGAAATTGTTTAGTCTATGCGAACAAATTCCTTTTTGTGTATTTCTGGAGCTCCCCCATACCATCCACAATTGAACCGTAGCTTTATTGAGGTGTGTATAATATGAACTTGTTTTATGTGGGCGTTTGTACTGACTTACGTACTTAGGTGGCTCAAAAAACTCAGAGGAGTCAAGGGTCTTACAAAGAGAGGACAACATGTTTCTCCAAATGGCTCGATTTTCAGCTTTTGTCCTCCCGTTAGTAACACCAAGCTCTCGCAGGCAATATTCTACCTAGTCTTGCCTGCAAATTCTTGGTCATCCTATTTTCCGATGTCCTTCTAGTACGCCTTCGAATACCTATCGCACTGGTTCATTCTGAACTATTCTACTAACATGTTATAGCCAGCGTTAACGCTTCATGTGGATACGAATAACTATGTCGATATCAAGATACACATTATACGGCTCGTGTTTCATCCGTCGCCGGTACTCGCCGTTTTCTATTATAGGAGCATTTATTTTTCGAAGAATTTTTCTCTCGAAGACTGCCAGTGATATATCATCACCATGCGATATGACCCAGAATTCTGCGCCCTAAAGCAAGACAGGTTGTATGAGTGTATATAGTTGAACCTTCGTTCCTTGAGAGAGTGTCTTACCTCTGAAGTGCTTGCTTTGGCCGAAGTAACACCTATTTGCCGACACAATTCTGCGTTTGATTTCTAGACGGACGTTATTGCTTCTGTTCACGGCAGATCCGAGGTAAATACAATCATCCACTAACTCGATTTTTTAACGGTTCAATCTTTCGTCGAATCGGATTGAGTCCAAACCATTAATTTTGTCTTGTCGTCGTTTACTGCTAAACCTCCATATGCTGATTGCTTCTCAATTCTTGAAAATACTGCAGTAAGTTCTAACAGATTTCTCCCAGTGATGTCTAAATCATTAGCATTCGCGAACAGCATTTGATTTTTGCTGTTGATAGTTTTCTTCGTGTTGAATGCAGCTTTTCTCACGATGATCTCAATTCATATGTTGAAGAGATTGCATAATAGGGTGTCGGCGTGCCTGAGTCCTCGCCTCGCAATAAATGGTTCGGTGATATCTTTACTAACCTTTACAGAAGATTTCGTGTCAGTCAGTGTCGTTCTACAACGGCGTGTCAGCTCAGAAGGAATAACATGCTCCGACATAGCTTGGTGCTGTTTTAGCTGTATCGGGCTATCGAAAAATGCCTCATAATCTACAAAACGGCGGTAGGTGTCGATTTGTTTTCTGTGCGTTCCATCCAGGATTTGTCGTAGTATGAATATCTGGTCGGTAGTTGCTGTAACCACGTACTAATCCGAAGCGATATTAGCTCCTCAAATCAGACGTACAACAATGGCATTAGTATAGTACGTTCCATTAATTACCAGGTGATCAATCTGGTTTTTCGTTTGTTGATCAGTGGATCATAGTGGATGTCATATTATTGTTTTCGTATTTTTATTGAAATGTCGTACTATTGATAACCATTATTTTTGTCGCGGCAAAATCTAACAGCCTCATTCAGTTATCGGAAGAGATGGCGTGTAGACTGAATTTACCGGTGATTGGTTCAAAGACAGCTTCCATGCCGACTTTGGCATTTGCATCACCTAGAAGAATTCTAGTGTCATGGCCAGGGCACCGGTAGTATGCTCCCAAGGACCAAGATCTATGGTTTCATGGTCTTTTTCGTCCGTTGGTGCATAAAATCCAACTAGCAATATTTTAAAGTATTTCGCCTTTAGGCGATTGGTGCATATACGTTCTACCGTAACTACCTTGCCAACTACATATCCGTAACGACGTTCAGGTTTTTCTCGTGGCAGCTGTAGTGTATGTTCATCGTCTCCTTCCATGTATAGTCATGTCCAACGCATAGCCTGGATAGCAGTAATGTCAGCCATATAATTCGTAAGGGCATATGCCAGTTGGATAGTGGCACCTGATATGTATAATGTTCTACTGTTCCAAGTTAATATCTGTAAACCGTGGTCCTTATAACGTTTGCGGGGCTTTAAGTATCTTATTCTCATTTCGTATATCATTGCCAATATAATGCTGGCGGCAGGCACACCCAGACCACAGGCTTTTTTAATACAAACAAATCAATACTACCCAGTGGGAAATTTTGTCTTGAAGACATTGTCGGTAGTATTTCCTTAGGACTACGTCAGTAGGTGATGATAATTTATATAAGCCGACATAAATCTTGAAGGGGTTGGCAATCTATTTAAGACCGTCCTATTGAATTGTCAGCACTTTGTCATGGATGACTCTTATTGAGACCAATGCTGAATGCTGATTGAGGATATGCCTTCATCATTTGTCAGGTGTGAGGCATGTGAGTGGATTTTCAAATTTTTCAAAATATTCAAACTGATTTTTTTTTATTTGTAGTTATGAAATATATGCCATGCGTTTTCAGAATTTATATCAAAATATTTGGAATTTTTTTGAAGAATATGGTAATTTTCAGAGCATTATAATTATGTACGTATGTCTCGCTTTTTGTCATCTTATCTTTCAAATTTTATTTAACATCGGGCAACAGAACAGATACATACATATGTACATATACATAAATTCCAATAAATAAGTACCTAAAAGATGACCCGAAACAACATATTTAAAGTCATGTGTACATGCCATAAGGTGAGCACCTCTGTCGACAAACTGTGGAAAATTCGTGCTGAATTTTGAACAAATGTATGAAAATATCAGAAGGTGTCATGACGTTTTTTGTCGGAAAGTAAGCACTTACTCTGACATGTCAGTTCTTTGTCATTGAAGATGTCTATAGGAAATTTCCAACTGTAGAACGATTAGTAGAACGATTACGATATCGATCTGTTCTCGGGTGTTCAAATAAAACAATCGGCCTAACTAATGCGTTGATTAATTTTTTTTTCAGAAATTACAAAATTACACTGAGAAATCTTTCAATATCTGTTTATTTTTGCATGGAAGTGCACAGCTATCGGTCTCCCCTATGGATGTTGAGGAGATCACAGGTGATGTTACGATCTATTCAGTGTCGAGCAATAGATTTTCAATGGGTCTGGTAAAGTATCAATGAAATATTTGTGAATATTATTTTTGATCAGAAGGGAATGTTAAAACAGTTGGTCTCTTGCATGATGTTCAAGAGATCGCGCGGTAAAATGGCATCTCTAACAGACGTCGCACATGACTAATTACAGCCGTTTACCATATATTCAGTTAGTTTCCGGTGGACCTCATGTTGGTATTTACATAAGCCTGCTCTTCGATATGATTAACGAGACCTCACATATTGTGGAAATCGAAATACACTGTATTGGACTCAGGGATAGGGATAGCGATGGGGTTTTCATTTGAACTTGCTGATATCATAGGTAATAGGAAACATATTCCGCGATACTTTTGGAACGGGCTAAATGAAAAAAAATTAAACAACTTTTTTTAACACTATTATGCTACAACCCAGTATTATCAACTGTGTGGAGTGTTTTTGCTTTGGTTTGTGTCTAGACTAATATATGTTGGGAAATCTCTTGTTTAATGGGAAGTTTTCTAGGTGGAGCCTGTAATCAATATTTATTATATATTGTAGTTTTCAACGCAATAAATAGTAAATTTAGGAAAACTATAGTGAAAGAAGTTTAAAAAAATTAAATTTTCTTAAATAAGTGCCTTTATTTAAAAAAAGGAAATTTTCTCCAAAAAAAAAAGAAACCTATTAAACCTAAAAAATACCATATCTTAAAGAAGTACCTTTGCTTAAAAAATTACATTTTCATACAAAAAGTAATTTTCTTAAAAAACAAAGTAATTTTTTTAAAACAAGTGCATTTTCTTAAAAAAGTAAATTTTCTTACAACAAATTGCCTTTTCTTAAAAACCTACATACTTTTTCTTTAAAGAGCACCTTTTTTCTAAAACAAAATAACTTTTCGTGAAACTTTTCTCTCTCTTAACAATTTTAACAAAATATGTAGACAATTTATTTTGTGTCCAATAAAATAAATACCATTTTAGATGTTTTTAACAATATCCACTCCAGTATCAAATTTACAATGGAAAAAGAGTCAAATTCAAAACTTCCCTATTGGGACACATTAGTGGTCAGGAGAGGGAAAATTTATCAATTAATTGGTATCGGAAACCAACGTCTTCAGGAAGAATTATCAACTTCCAGTCGAAACATCAAAAACGTGTGATTATAAATACGGCGAAAAATTTAATAGAACGTGTTTTGACTATATGTGATGTAGAATTCCACAACATCAATAAGGAAAGAATAAGAAGTATTCTCAAGGACAACAACTTCCCGAACCGTCTTACCAACAGACTGATAAGGCAATTTGAGAATAAAAGCCAACCTAACAGGGTTACTACAGATGAGCCGAAAATTTGTAAATCAATAACCTACATACCTGGAATAACTGATAGGTTGGCGAAGTCGAAAATATTTGACGACAAGAATTTTAGGATAGCACACAAAACATATAACACAATAGGTAGAATATTTACTAAAACTAAGGATAGTGTGGACCAATTTGATATGTGTATGATAATATAGTATATAAAATACTATTCTAAATTAAATTGTTCGAGCGTTTCATCGTGTATATAAAATACTTTGTAAAGGAAATGACATCGAGGTTTGTAACAAAGTATATGTAGGGACTACAAAAAATAAACTAAAGACACGAATTGCAAGATACAAATCAGATCAGAAATATGGGCACATTTCTACACAGAAAACAGCATTAACATCTGATTGTGCTAGTTTAAACCCTTACGCAAACTTTCAGGATAACTCGGTTTTGAATAAAGAAAACAATTATAAACGTCGTTATCTGTTAGAAATGCTACAAAAAATTAATACACCAACATTGAAAAGAATTACCTATAAAACAGATACAGATAATAGAGCCCAATTTGACAGACATTTAATTAATAAAAAGTAGAACTTTTTAGGCACAAACGGTTTAAAATTTATCCATTAATATTTTCCTTTTGGTTCATTTATATGAACTTTTTACGAACATTATTTTTGTTTGTGTAACTTCAGAAAATTTTAAAAAAGGCGGGAAAATTTTTTTCAAACATTTTTATATTGACATAATTTTTGATAATTGTTATTTGGTTTTAATTGTTAAATATTGTCTATATCTCCTGATGATGTTACACAATGGAGTAGCGACATAACAAGGAAAATAAATCTGACCTCAAGCTCGGACAATATAGATTATTTGTAAAATACCTTTCTTACAAAAATTCCTTTTCTTAAAAGTAACTTTTCTTAAAAAAAAAAAACACCTTCTCTTTTCTTTTCTTGAGTTAAGTAGCCTTTCTGAAAATAAGTACTTTTTCTTAAAAACTTAATCTTTTCCTAAAAAGAGTACCACTTCTTTAAAAAGCACCTGTTCTTAAAACAATAACTCCTTTGTAAACAAATTCATCTCTTATGGCTTCTTCTTACAGAAAGTACTCGTTGTTACAAATAGTACATTTCTTAAAAAAAAACATTAGCTTTTAGTTAAAAAAGTTCCTCTTTAAAAAAGGACCTATTCGGAGAAATATCATACATATTCTTACAAAAAGGACCTAGAAATATATTTTTTTTTAAAAACTTTCTGTGAAAAAAAAATGTTCTTGAAAAAAGTTAATCATTTTACAAAAAGTATCTTTTATTAAAGATTCATTTAAAGTATCGTATTTTTCACAAGGCACCTTAGGCGTGTTTGAACTACATAAGTACATAACATATGGCGAAAGCAACTTCGCTCCAATCGGGTGTCCCCTGACACCTCATGTATTTTTTTTTTAAATTCATAAAGTGGATGACTTCTTCCGTGAGGCGTCATTGGATCGACTGTCTAACTGACAACATACGATTGCACGTCTAAGAGCAATCGGGTTATCCTATTGAGTATATTAACCTATGTTAGAGGGTAATGCATTTCAAATGAGATCGGCGGTGAGGCTAATAAGAAAATTTGATTCATTTCGTTAATATTTCTGGAGACTTCATAAATGTCAATGATAAATTTGCATAATAAAGAATTCTCGAGTTGTAGGATGTTAAAGAGTCCGAATTTTAGGTCATCGGATTGTTAATGAAAACAATATTTGTATAATTAATAAAAAAAAAACTGTTAAATGTGTTGAGAAACATCTAACGAAACAATGTTTTGTAGTGGTTTATACACTTATACACTGTGTTATCAAATATTAATTTGATACCGATGGAAGTGATGGCGATGATGTTCTTTTAAATTTTTCTAGGATATTGGAACATGAGTATTTCGACTCCGATCAACCCAAAGCTACATGACTTCGCATAGTACGTGCGATAGTAATCTAAACGATTTTTCAATAGAGACGCTACAATATCGATAGGGACAGCAAATGACGCCATATTTTTTCCCGCTCTTTTGACATTTCTCTTCAGTAAGGTTTGTCATTTCATCATGGAAAGATATACGAGCCAACAACGAGTCGAAATTATTAAAAATTACTACCGAAATTTGGAGTCAGTGGCCTCAACTGTAAGAGCTTTTCGTCCAATTTATGGTCTTCAGCGATGAAGCTCATTTCTGGCTGAATGGCTTCGTCAATAAGCAAAATATGCGTTATTGGTCAGACAGCAATCCACACGTAATCCATGAGTCATCATTGCATCCCGAAAAAATTACGGTTTGGTGCGGTTTATGGACCGGCGGCGTCATTGGGCCGTACTTCTTCCATGATGATCAAGACCGGCACATTACTGTGAATGCGAATCGCTACCGTTCAATGATAACCGAATATTTTTGACCCCAATTGGATAATATGGACTTGGAGGACATGTGGTTCCAACAGGACGGCACCACAAGCCACACAGCGAATGCCACAATCAATTTATTGGACCCCAAGTTTGGGATCTCACGAAATGGCCCAGTCGATTGGCCGCCTCGGTCGTGCGATTTGACGCCGTTGGATTATTTCCTGTGGGGCTACGTCAAGTCTATGGTCTATGCCAACAGGCCAGCGACGATTGATGAACTTCTTACGAATATCGAACGTGAAATTGCAGCAGTATCGGCCGATTTATGCTTGAACACCGTCGAAAATTGGGTTCAGCGTCTGGACTTCTGCAAGCGTGCCCGTGATGGCCATGCAAAAGAAATCGAGTTCCATACATCGAACGTACTTTCACAGGAATAAAGAATTTCATTGATATCTAAAACCGGTTTTGTTTTATTTATAAAAAAACTTTTGTAGCGCTCTTATTGAAAAACTCGTTATATGTATCGGATAGTTGCCGTTGAAACACTAGGTAAACCTAACTGATTTCCGACGGAGAAGTTCCTGTGTTGATCCATGAACTTGTCTTGAACCTCCATATTTATACGCAAGATTTTCCAAAGTTTGCCATTTCACCATCAGTGATCTGAATGCCTCTATGGTTACTTTTAATACTTCCGTGAATAACAGATACGGTAAACGGGTAGGTCTATCTGACCTATAAATCTTCATTTATTCGGTCCATCAACATTAAAAAATGGTCCTTTTCATGGCAGAGTGTCAAAGACTACTCTAACCATAAACTCTCTCACCCGAAGATAACCTAACTAGCTCCCTCTTAAACTTTATGCAGTCTGGCTAGTATGCAAAGTAGCCGTCAATAATGAAATTTATTAAGACAAAGTTTTTTTTTTGATGAAAACTATATATATTTTAGTTAATGTATAAGAAATTCATACTACAAGCTTAAAATATCTGGTTGGTGTTTGTTGGAATAATAGAAAATTCAGTTAAGCACATTCACTGGCATGTCTAGTTTCGAACTCCGTGACAAGTTTATCAGCAGATGCCTAACTACTGTGCCTGAATTGATACCTTAGCTTCTGGTCACAATAGATATTTTAGCTTCTGGTCACAAAACCAATGTAATCAACGCCCTGATCATACTGTCCTCGTAGTTACGCTTAGCTTTACTAACGGTATTTACACGTGTTTCCAGTGTTTACACACTTACACACAAATAGTGTGAAATCATTTACAACCTTTAGCGTCTAAAGTCATGTTTTGAATTTAAATGCCTGTGTGATTCCCATACCTTTGGAGTTCTCGAAACCGTTGTGGTGGCACCATTCTAAGCTCTTCCAAATGCCCAGCTCTAGTGCTACGAGAACCTGTGAGTACAATATTGGTGAAATTTACTAAAAATAACAAACACCACTCTACTACGTGGAGTACAAACTCCCACATGTCCCTCTATATATGTTGTCATATATCAGGCGTTCAAAAGCCAACCTGATTAACTGCACTATTCCAAAATTTGGACATGTTTGCGTCTGGAGAATAAACTAATCAACCCAGTACATTTTGAATTCCACTATATAACAAAGATTGT
This sequence comes from Phaonia tiefii, assembly GCA_963931995.1. NCBI lineage: Eukaryota > Metazoa > Arthropoda > Insecta > Diptera > Muscidae > Phaonia > Phaonia tiefii. The sequence continues at coordinate 279,314,898 of OZ008368.1, forward strand.
CTCACTAAGTGTGCACTTATACGTATTTTTAAGGAAAGGAAAGTTGTGAAGACTGGTTTCGAAGAGAAAATCCGTCAAGTGGTCCCCACAGCTGTGATGATGGCCATTACTCTTCTAATGAAATTTGCCATGAGTTTTTTACACAGATGTGGCAATATCTCACCGATGACGCTTTGGATCTCAGATTTGAGCTCAGGAGTTGTTTCTGGTTTAATCGCACAAACCCAAGATTTGACAAAAATCCTAAGAAAGAAATTGCACGGCGTTAAATCGCATGATCTTAGTGGTCAATTGGCATTAGAATTTCTTGAGATATTTTTCGTTCTGGAAATCGTTGCTGCAATTAATCGATTGTTTCATGCGTGATGTGGTAGGTGGCGCCGTCTTGCTGAAACCACATGTCGTCCAGATCTATGCCGTGCAGTTGAGCCCACAAGAACTCAGTTATCATGTTCCTGTAGCGAATGCCGTTCACAGTCACTGCAATTTTGGCCTCATCTTCAAAAAAGTAAGGCCCAATCGAGCTGCCGGACCAACATCTGCACAACGAGCAACTGTTGTGGATGCATTTGTTCTTGATGTACCGCTTGGTGGCTTTCTGAGCCCCAAATTTGACAAGTTTGTGTGTTTTCGAAGCCATTCACATGGAAATGCGCTTCATCGGAGAAAATGTTTTTTTTTTGAAAGACTGGCATTGACTTCACTTTGCTCCATTACCCATTGAACGATTTGCCGTCGGTTTCCATGTTCTGCCTTTTTGAGCTCTTAAGTAAGCTAAAAAGTCTGAAGGTTAAGGCCTTTTGTCAAAATTCACCGCGTAGTGCTTCGTGATATTTGAAGTTGTTGAGAACGATGCCGAATTGATGTTTTCGGGTTCCGACACTCTCGTTTACAGCAGCAATGTTTTCCAGGATCTGACCGGTACGTTGACGCACTGGAGTTTTACTGTCCACAACCGACCCACTTTCTTAAAATTTTGTAACCACTCTTCTATTGTTAGATATATTAGGTGCACTTTCTCGACTAAAAATTCTTCGAAGTTTGCGAGCGGTCCCTGCATAACTTTCCAAATTTTTGTAATAGGTTTTTACAATTATAACGCGTTGTTCTTTCGTAATAACCGGAATAAACTTATGTGACATCTGCCAAATTTCAGAGTTACCACTTGCACAAAAAAAATTACAATAAATTAAAAAACTGCAATTTTACGGATACAGCACATGTCAAATAATATATAATGTTAAATTGAATTTATAAAGTACATGGAATTTTTAATTTATTATTTTTTTTTTTTTTGTTAATGGAGTTAATCGATTTGCCATAAAGTACGAAGCTATGACTCTTACCACCTCATTCACCGTATGAGTGTTATTAATTATTCAATAAACTGCGTGTTACTCATACGTCTCCATATATCTTTGCTTTGGTGATGGCATAAATGTGGAAGCTTGAGTGTCTGAAGAAATTCCTATGTTAATAAGTGTTTGCACGTAACACGTGTTAATGTGCGTGCGTGTATAAGTGTAATTGTATTGTTGTAACTAAACTACCACACACAGTGCGGTTTAAATTACTGACTTCACGTAAACCGCCGTCAATACTTTTCCCGTGTTTTTATTTCAGTAGTGTTCTTTTGGCTTCCGGTGATTTTATTTATTTATTGCTACTTATGGTATTTTACTATTGAAATTGCAATAATTGCCTCGCGGTTTGAATTATGCGTTTCCTGGCATATATGATTTATTTTGGGTGTGATATCTCTGGGAAGTCAACGGGTTTGAGGTCAGTTTAAAGTGTTGCACTTCTTCTTCTATAAAGTGCATTCTGGACAGAAAAGGTGCAAATGTGAAAGAACGTCGTAAAAGGATTAAGTCATGTAAAGATTTAACTCTATAATTGCAAAAGGTTTTCGCTGCTTATTAAATTCTTTTGTCCAATTTAAAATTAATTAGATTTGAAAATATATAATGCACATACAGTGGAGGTCCAATATTACGAATACACAAAAGGCAATTCCCTTGCATTAGGTATTCTATAGTACGAAAAGTGGTACAATTTTTGATCGAAATACACTGTATTGCAATTAGGGATACGGATAGAGATGGGGATTTCACTTATGCTTGCTGATTTGAAGGCAGTTTGTGGTCAGTTCGTGATAACTTGCGTTGAGTGTATCAAAAAAAATTAAGAAACTAGTTTCATTGCAAGAAAAAATGAATATTAATGCGGATTGTGATAAAGAAATATCGCTATATGAGTTTTCAAAGAAATGTGGTTTATCGAACTCAACAATTTGTACTATTAAAACCTAGAAGCCTCAAATTCTAGCCCCCAAGACAAACGCTAGCAAACGCTGTAGACTGAAAACTGGTGAATTTGAAAAGGTGAAAACTCTCTTTATCATAGGTTTGCTTCGTAGCTAAGATGTCACACTCCGATTGGAGCTGAGCAGTTAAACAAACACGTGAAATGCATAAACAATATTATGGGGGAGAATTTTAGCGAAGCGGTGTAGAATAAGAGTTTTGAAAGAATCTGGTGAAAAATCATCATCTTTCAAATAAATTAGGAACTGTTGTGAAAGAGCATGACATACCCAATGAAGCAGTACTCAATGCAGATAAAACCGGAGGGAAAAGTGCACCAAGCAGAAAAGTCTCGAAGATCAGAATATCCATTCTAGTATGCAGAAATTCTGAGGAGACAATAAAAGTAAAACCGTTTGAGATTGGAAAAGCTCAGAAACCGAGTTGTATTCTAAATAAATCATAACCTGTAGAATATGGCAACTCTTAATCGGCCTGGATGAGTGCCACAATATTTAAAAAATTATTCTCTCAGACTTGCTCAATACCTTGCTCAATACCTTTTTATGATTGTTTGTTAATGCCGTCTATGAACAAATTGTTGAGTTTAAGGTGTAATGTTTCTTAGAACCTAAACAGCTTCGAAAGAAGGCGTTTTTATTGCTCGATACCGCTCCAAGCTACCCTCCTGCTGGCCGATAAGCAAAAGAGACTGAAGATGGACAAATTTGGGTTATGTATAATCCACTTAATGTTACCCCATTAATACAACCGATAGATCAAAACGCAATAAGACTACTGAAATTAAATTACCGCAGCAGTTTGTTGTCCAGAATTGTAGGATCAGCGGAAAGTTTAGAAACTTGTATTAAGCAGACCAGCTTATATGAGACGGCTTCGCTAATAGCTCTAGCGTGGGATAAGGTGCCCAGTGAGTGAGTCGTCAAAAGGTGCTGTAAAAAATGTTTACCAACGATATGTTCGAAGAGGAAGACGACATCACTGTTATAAGACATACGTTAAGTTTATTAAATTGCCGATTTCCAAATGCTAAATTTAGCTTTATTTAAATTATTGGAGTGGAATAATGATAACCCATATGAGACGATCATACAAGATGATGACACTAATGGGAAAAGCGTAAAAAAAGTTTAAAAATTAAAATTAAAAAAATAGCATATTTCCAATTTTTAATTTTTGATTTGATACTATGAATTTTTCGATATTACGGATGGGCCTGACAGCATATAATACGTATTACTGGACTTTCACTGTAATCCTCTGTAAAATTGGTTAAATATACAACCGCAATTTCAGTTAATTATAGTCATGAAAATAATACACAAACTGCAAAAGGGAGTCCTTCGGAAGATTATGTCGAATTAAATAATCAAACAGGTAGAAAATTAGTTAGACAATGGAGAGGCGTGAATTTGGAAGGTGTTTACCTAATTCATAATTAAATTTTAATTAATTCTTATTTAAGTCATAAAATCATTCTAAAATACGAATAAAAAATTTGTTTGGAAGTAAGATTTAGAACTTATATAGTCAGCTGAGTAGTATAAAGCTCCATACGCCATCAACTTAGATTCGAGAAAAACAGCCTTTAAGTTTAGGGGGGAAAGTGGATTATAGAGCATCATTGACAATGAGTATGTTTGCAACGGAGTGAGATAGCAAAATTCTGAAAACAGCGCTCGAAAGAGCAACATTTAAAACCTCTGTTTCTAATTTTAGCTTCAAAAAAGTGAAATTGGCGTATGGAGGTTTATACGGGTGGCGCCGAATGAGCTATATGGTTTGAATTCTTTATAATTTTTTTAATTATTCTTTTAAATTTTTTTTTTTCAGAAATTTGTGAAGAAGTCGTGGGGAATTAGTTATGAATCATTACGCGATCGAACAACGTGCACAAATAATTGAATTTAATTTTTTAAACCAACGGTCTATTGCGTTGACACAGCGTGCATATCGTCGTCATTTTAATGTGCGCATTGCATCATGTCAATAAGCAAAACAGCAGGATATGGGCTACGGTAAATCCAAGAGCAGTGCACCAGCGAGAATTACACCCACTTAAGTGTACTGTTTGGTGCGGTGTATCCTCCGGAAGGATAAAACTTGCTTATCCGGTCGTGAACAACTCCGAGGAGTTAGGGACCTTACAAAACGAAGATAACATCTTTCGCCAACCAGTTCGATCGATTGCCTTATCTGTCCAGTTGGCAATACTAAATGTACGCAGGGATTCGTCAATCTGATCCTTCCAGCGGAGTCTTGGTCTTCCTATTTTTCGTCTTCCTTCGAGTTCGGTTTCGAAAATCCTTCCCGCTGGTTCGTCTTCATCCATTCTACTGACGTGGCCTGGCCAGCGCAGTCGCGTCATTTCGATCCGCTTAACTATGTCAATGTTGGGATAAAGCTCATACAGCTCATGATTCATGCGCCGCCGATACTAACCGTTGTGCACTATGGGGCCATACATTTTTCGGAGTACTTTTCTCTCGAAGACTCCTACAGATGTTTCGTCTGCTAGCGATAAGACCCAGGATTCTGCGCCATAAGGTAAGACAGGTTGAATGAGAGTCTGGTACAGCTGAACTTTTGATACTCGAGCGAGGGCTTTATCTCTAAAGTGCTTGCTTAGCCCAAAATAACATCTATTCGCAAGCACAATTCTCCGCTTGATCTCAAGACTGACGTTATTGTTTTTGTTTACTGCAGATCCGATTTATATATATTCGTCCACTATTATCAACGTTCACGCTTTGGTCTAATCGCGTGGAGGCCCTGTTCGTTGAAACCATTAATCATTTACCGTCAGACCCACTTTTCCCGACTCCTTCTCAATTCTCGAAAAAACCGCAGTCACTTCTCTAATTGTGCGCCCAATGATATCTATATCATCAGCATACGCGAGCAGCATGTGACTTTTGGTGCTGATGGTTTTATTCATATTGACAGCAGCTTTTCTCAGAGCAATGTCTATTAAGATGTTAAAGAGATCGCACGACAGTGTGTCACCTTGTCTGAGGCCTCGCTTAGTTTTGAAAGGTTCGCTAAGATCCTTACCAACTTTCGCTGCGGATTTGGTTTTCGTCAGGGACATCCTGCAAAGGCGTATGAGTTTTGCAGGAATACCAATCTCAGACATTGCTCCGTAGAGCTTACCCCGTAACGGGCTATCGAAGGCCGCCTTATAATTAACAAATAGATGATAGGTGTCGATTTGTTTTTCGTGGGTCTTCTCCAGGATTTGGCGTAGCGTGAAAATCTGGTCGGTTGTCGATTTTCCAGGCCTAAAGCCACACTGGTATGGTCCAATCAGGTCAGCGATAATCGGTTTTAGTCTTTCACACATTATACTTGATAGAACCTTATATGCTATGGATAAAAGGCTTATTCCACGGTAGTTGGCACAGATACTCGGGTCACCTTTTTTAAATATGGGACATAGTACACTGAGACTCCAATCGTCGGGCATGCATTCATCTAACCAAATTTTACTAATGAGCTGATGCATGCACCTTATCAGTTCATCGCCGCTAGCCATAAACAGCTCCGCCGGTAATCAATCGGCTTTATTGTTCTTAAGCCGGGCAATAGCTGTTCTGACTTCGTCTTGGTTAGGAGGGGGGCAATCGACGTCGTCGTCCAAATTTAGATCGATTGTCTCGTCATTGGATATCTCAGGTACCAATAGCGCAGAGAAATGATCACTCCATATTCCCAACATACTCTGCACATCTGCGATGAGATTTCCGTCCTTGTCTTTACAGAAGGGGGGCCCTGAACCATTTCTATTATTTCCGTTTTTTATTTTTTGGTAGATTTTTCGGGCTTCGTTCTGTATGACTCAATTTTCTCACTCTCGCGCATTCTCCACTGCCGTTCCTTACGTCTAAAGAGACGGTTTACCTCCTTTCTTTTCTCCCTATACCGCTCAGTCGCAGCTCGCGTTGCAATTGACTGAGGCATTGCCGTGCGTGCAGCGTTCTTTTCATCATTTGCAATGCGCCACTCTTCATCGTACCATGGTTTGTTGCGAAGCGGTTTTGCAAAGCCAAGTACGGTTGTTGCGGCAGTTTTTATAGAGTCGGAACTGGCTTTCCACTGCGCATCAGGATCGTCATCGGGAAGGGATGTGTTCTGTGCCAAAAGTTGCGAGAGCTTCCTTGAGTAGGCTGTGGCTACCTCTGGTAATTGCAGCTTTCCGATGTCCAGCTTCCTCTTCGTCTGGTTTCGTACGATTTTCGCTCTACTTAATCTTGTGCGAACCGCGGCAAAGTCAATCAGTCTCATACGGTTTTCGGAACTGTCAGCATGTAGACTGAAATTGCCAATAGTTGGATGAAACACATTCTCCCTGCCTACTTTAGCATTAAAATCTCCTAGTACAATCTTAATGTCATGGCCAGGGCAGCGGTCATACGTTTCCTCTAGGAGCTCATAGAATATGTCTTTGGCATCATCATCTTTCTCTTCTGTCGGGGCATGCACACAAATTAGGGAAATATAAAAATATTTCGCTTACAGGATTGAACCTAGAGATGTCGCAGTCGTTTGCCAACTACAAATCCGCAACCAAATTCATGTTTTGTTTCATGGCAGCTGCAGTATATGTCGCAGTTTCTTTTTCGAGTGCAGCCATGTCCTGTCCATCGCATTTCCTGGATTGCGGTAATATCAGTCTTATAACTTTCGAGGACATCTGCCAATTGGATACTTGCACCGGATCTACATATATAGACCTCTCACATTCCAGGTGCATATCCGTAAATCGTGGTCCATATAACGTTTGCGGGGGTCGTCAACAAATAGGGGTTGTTTATGTTGTCTTTTTCGTTTTTGTACTTTGACTGCCCTTATGACCGGTGGCGATATGTCTTGACCCATATATATTTTTGAAAATGAAAGTGGTGTCTCAATCTCTGTCAACGGTGCTGCATATCGGACGATATTGGAAAATTGTATTAGTCCAGCTATGGAAAACCATCCAAACTTGTGGTTTCAACAAGATGGAGCCACAGCACAAACTGCACGTGCCTCAATGGCTTTGTTAAGGAACATATTCGGCGAACGCATTATTTCGCGCACAAGCGATTTTAACTGGCCTCTACGTTTACCAGATTTAACAGCTCCTGACAGTTTTCTTTGAAAGAAAGAGTGTACATTAACATTCTCCAACTAAAAACCAACATTCGAAATGAAATCATGGCCATTACACCGGAAAGTCAGCGAAAAGTTATGGAAAATATGCTACAACGAGCACGTATTTGCGAAGCAGAAAATGGACATCACTTACAGGATATCATTTTTCAAAGCTAATTGCAAAAAATTCTTCAATAAGATACTGTATTTAAAAAAAATTTAATCATTCGGCGCCACCCTGTAGTACTCAGCTGACGATATAATATTTATATTTGAAAATATAAATCGCGTTTCTTCATTCTAAAATTACATTAAAATTCGAAAATCATTTCATTTATTGTTAATATTTTTTAAGGATATTAGCACAAATAGAGTAAAAACCGTATAACCGGTTAAGCGACGTCAAGAACCCGGTTTTCGGTTTGTTCGAAATACACATAGAAAATCCGGCACAGAAAAAACCCGGGTAACCGGTTTTTCGGTTTCGGTTTCGGACACTCTAGTTACAAGTAGAGTACCCAAAAACCGGCATTTTTTAAAACCCGGTTTTCGGTTAGTTCGAAAAATCGATTACGGTTTGCTAGAAAAATCTATTTTTCAAGAAACCGGGTTCGGTTTGTTTGAAAAATCAAGTTCTCAAGAAACTGGTTTTCGGTTTTTAACTTTGGCAAAACCGGTGCAGCCGGGTTTTTTTCGTTTGTTTTGTTTGTTTTGTTTGCTTTAAATAAAATTACACATTTAGCACTTACAATACATTTGGTAAGCGACCATTTCACATACTTATTCCTATTTAAAATTCAAAATTTCACAACTCTAGAATATGACAATTACATTTTAATTTTAAATAAAAAATTTATATTATATCCGAATTTGTAATGTGTGATTAATATAAAATATAAACGTTGTGCTCAAATTCACATTAAACTGATTTCAATTCCAATATCATATTCAAATTTTGAAAGAGATTTTCAAGTATGAAAATCTTATTAAGTTTGAGATATTTATTTATAAAATAATTGTATTTTTTATATTTAACAAATTTGAATAACAAAATATTTGGAAATATCATTTAGAATTTATTGAAGCATAAAATCATATTTGAAAAAAGAAATCATGTTTCGTACTTCAAAAATTTCAATAAAATTCGAAAATCATACAATTTATTATTATTTTTTTAAGGATATTTACACAAATTGCGAAAAACCCGGTTTCCGGTTTGTTCGAAAATTACGTTTTTTAAAAAACCGGCACACGGTTAAAGCCAAAACACGGTTAACCGGTTTTGCGGTTTTGCGGTTTCATCATCGTATTTGTATTTATATCAAAAAAAACAAGAAAAAACCACTAAGCGCAGCTAACAATATTTACTGTACACATATTTTTCTGCGTTTACTACATATTATCCTGAATTTCCCACCCATTCACTTCTAAGTTCACCAAAGGTCCTTTTAAAAAACCATGCGAATACAAAGACATAGTAACTATTACAATGGCAATATGTTCCTTGGCAAGTGTATCATTAAGGGAAAGAACTTCATTATTCTATTCTCAGTGAGTAAGGAAAGAATTTTTAGATACCCACGTTTGTATCCAGCGCACTCGTAAGCACTTGTGTGGATATACTTATACATTAAGGTGGATCGAAAATCATTTTTTTTTAATTTTTGGGGTCCAAACGGGACTAAAAAGTTTGGTTTTCAGGTAAGAAAGAATATGCTTCAAGATGGGGCCCAACCGATGAGTTTAACCCGCGCCGCACGGGCAAAAGGAAAATTGTTCAATTTAAACAAAAAATTTGTTATGAAAAGTTTAATAACTTCGTCAATTACTTACAGATTTTTAATAACGAAAATGCGTTTTACTCTACACTAAACAGGCTTTTTTAGTAAAGGAACACCTGGTAGACCCTTCTTATAAAATAGTGCATTTAAAAATCGCCAAAGTTGAAAGTGTAACAAACAATTTAAAAATTTTTGAGTTTTCTCGACAATTACTCACAGTTTTCTTAAGTTTCCTTAAATGAAATATACATTACTCGAAAGGCCAAACTGTTTTCTTTCTAAATCTTGGAAGAAACTAGAAATTAGTTAATAACTGTCTAAGTTACAGCTTTATAAGTGAGCGAAGATATGTAAAACCGTCAGTGTTATTTATTGTAATAATCACAATAATAGTAGGACTGGAAATAAAAGTCAAAAAATTAATTAATTCATACCAGTCTTATTTCAGATTGCGAAGAAGTCTCATCCCTGCCCAAATTGTGTGTGAAAATTATTGTTTTAATTTTGTGTGAAATTCAAGCGCCTTGTCGGAAAGAAGGAAAATTCAAGAAGATGGAGTGTTCTCTAAGAAAAACCCGTGCTACAGACAGTGTCCCTCCATTCGACCCCCTACACGAGCTCAAACACGACCAATTGCCGTCAATAAAGGACGTTATCAGACATTTCAAACACATTGTGACCTTTGAAAACCCCCAATCAAATTTAACAGTTGGTGAAATCAGTGGTCGAATAATGAAGAAAATGGTCTCATTATGGAAGAAGGCCAATTTGCCAACAGTATCAGAGCCTCGGATTCTGACACTTATCAAGGACTTTCACAACAAATATCAGAAGCTATTGAAATCGTACCAGAGAAACCGAGATCCAAGATACACGGTAAATTATAGGAAAGAATTAGATAAATTCGATGCTATGGCCGGATCACTTTTCGATATTAGTAAGTGTAAATGCCGAACGATGAATGAGTGTGGACACGGGTTGAGTGCTGAATGTTTTAACTTTTTACAAGACCTTCTTTTTACAAGACAGTTTTGTAGAAGATTTCATCACCGCCCCGCCCCGCTTTACGGGTGTTTTTTACGATTTGTTACAATATAGGACAAAATTAAAAAATTACCGTTATGCGAAATCTTGTATGGGGAATGGGAAGCTCTTGATGTGGAATTTTAACAGATCGGGTTTGAGAAGGGACCCTTGGGCACCGCTACCGCACAATTCTGGTGGCCTGCAAATACATGTCAGCACAGCAAGCTCGAAAAAACACGTCGCTGCAGTATAAAATATGATACAAAATGGCTTCAGATGACTCCCACAAGTGGAGTATGCCCATTGTTGGGCGCATTATCGCTGGTAAACTTTCAGGTCAGTATGAACTTTCGTTAGAACCTCATATACAGAAGTTCGGTTTACTTCGCTGTGATATATAGGGTAACATTCAAGGAAATCGGCCAAAATTTTCTTTTGCCCTTGCGCTCCGGGTTAAAGTCATCGTTTGGGCCCCATCTTGAAGCATATTCTTTTTTACCTCAAAACCAAACTTTTTAGTCCCGTTTGGACAAAAAAAAATTTTCGATCCACCTTATTATACATAGAAACATAAATTAACACATCTACATAGTTAAAAAGAAAATATTTCCCTTGAATATCATATATAATTTCCAAAGTAATAGTGTGTGTAAAGTGTAGGCAGGGTTCGCGTTGGCTAGTGAACGAGCCGCTCTCAAGCCGCCGGACTCTAGTTTGGTATGGAGCTCAGAGTCCGCGAATCACCAGCTTAAACTGTGGCTATCTGCTCATGGATACCGATACGGTTCCGGCAAACCGGTTCAAACTTAAATAAGTTGAAAATAAACAATCTAATCGAAAGATTAATAGGATAAAACAAAATAATAGCTCTTGATTTGTTTTGACGTTTTTGGAACGAAAGTTCCTTATAGCACATTGCGGGATGGGGGCTAAATGAAAAAAATTAAATTACTTGTTTTTACACTATTATGCTACAACCCAGTATTATGAACTATGTTGGGTACTTTTTATTTGGTTTCTGTCTAGACTAACATATGTTGGGAAATTTCTTGTTTAATGGGAAGTTTTCTAGGTGGAGCCTGTAACCAATATTTAATATATATTGTAGTTTTTAACACAATAAAAGTAAATTCAGAAAAGCCAAAGTGAAAAGAAGAAAATTTCCTTAAATAAGTGAATTTTCTTAAAAAAAAGTAAATTTTCTCCAAAAATACCCATATGCTTAAACAAAGTACCTTTTCTTAAAAAGTAACTTATTTTAAAGAAGTACTTTTGCTTAAAGAAAGTAAATTTTCAAACAAAAAGTACATTTTCTTAAACAAAATTGATTTTTTTTAATAAGTACCTTTTCTTAAAAAACGACATTTTCTTACAACGAATTGCGTGTTATAAAAAAAACTAAATTTTCTTTAAAGAGTACCTTTTTTGTGAAACAAAATAACTTTTCTTGAAATAAGAACCTACTCTTAAAAATGTACCTATTCTTGAAAAAAGGACCAATTCTAAAAAAATTCCATTTTTTAAAAAAAAACTTTTTCTCCACAAAAATACCTTCTTTTAAAAAATACATTTTCTTACAAAAATTCCTTTTCTTAAAAGTACCTTTTCTTAAAATAAAATAATACCTTTTCTTTTCTTTCTTGAGATAAGTAGCCTTTCTGAAAATAAGTACGTTTTCTTAAAAAATAGCCTTTTCCTAAAACGAGTACCACTTCTTTAAAAAGTACCTGTTCTTAAAACAAGTACTTCTCTGTAAAAAAATGTATACTCTTATGGCTTTTTCTTATAGCAAGTACTTGTTCTTAAAAATAATACCTCTTCTTAAAAAAATCTTTGTTGTAAAAAAATGTCATACTCTTATGGATTTTTCTTAGAGACAGTACTTCTTCTTAAAAATAGTAAAAAAAACATAAGCTTTTAATAAAAGAAGTACCTCTCTATAAAAGAGGTCCTTTTCGGATATATATAACACATATTCTTACAAAAAGGACCTAAAAATATTCTTACAAAAGGATATAAATAAAACGTAAAAAAATACATTCTATAAAAAAAAATTCTTCAAAAAAGTGTATCACTTTACAAAAAGTATCTTTGCTTAAAGATCCATTTAAATTATCATATTTTTCAACGGGTGCCTTAGGCGTTTTGGAACTAACTAGTATATATCATACAGCGAAAGGAACTTCGTTCCAACCGTGTGCCCCTGACACATGCTATAATTTTTTAGCTGGTTTTGTGCTTTTTGGAAATTGTCGGATATTAACTCCAAAAAAGTATGAGCCGGAAGCCGACATGTTGTACTTTGGATTCAGCGAACACCGACACTTTGACCCTAGGCTCCCATATTTGGTAATACGAACCCTGAGTGTAGGTATATATGAGTGTAGATGTGTTCTCGTACATCATATTCATTATCACCGCTATAATGCATCCTTTAACATTTACATAGTGACTGGCACACACCCAAACACACAATAGTTCGGACGTGCGTAGCAACAGTAAGAACAGCAAGCAATTTGTCAAAAGTTCGTATGTCCTTTCACATTCACTTTTTGTTAAATGGGTGATGATACTGGTGATGTTTTCTTTCATTGGTGTAGTTGCTGGCACAGGGCACAGTGTGACGAATCATCCACTCTATGACGAAAAACCAAATATTTGACGAAATGTTTTTTTCATCAGGTGCAAAATAAATTGCCGGTAGGTATTGTCCAACTTATGCAGAAAACTAAAGTGTTCATTAAATTTACTCAAACACACACAAAAGTTATACACTTAGCTTTAGGATTAGTTATAACCGCAAGTTGACTAATTGACTGATATGGATAACCTGTCAAATATTCAAGCAAAGAAATGGTAGGTGGTAGTTAAAAAGGAAATATTATCTTCCGAATTAAATAAATTCTGCATGTGTTTTTAGTTAGTTCAACAGTTGGAAATAATCCCAAAATTACAGCTCCAAATTATATAATTACATGCACGTGACAACGCTGGAAACTGTTGTAACCCGACCCTTATAGCAACTGAGTTTTAAACGGGAGATACGGAGAATTTACGGCTCAACGAATTACCACCCAAGGAAATAACCCCCAAACGAGAAATGAAATAATCTTCAATGTTTTTTCGCACATTTTTGGGTGTTACTTCATATGAAAAAACAACCATTTTTTTGGGAAGTATTTAATTTTTTTTTGGAAGTTATATCGTTTTCAAATCGGGGTTTCCAAATAGGCCTTTTAGAAAGAAAATTTTTTCGTATGTGTTTCCATTTTGCCTTGGAGTTAATTTCATTTTTGCTTGGCTTTTATTTCATACTTTGTTTTTGGATGTTATCTCTTTTTTTTGGGTTTATTTCATTGGGTGATATTTCCTGGGCGATATTTCCTTGGGGGGTATTTCATGGAGCCGAATTTATTTTTTCCAGAAAAAAACAAATCCGATATTGTGTGGCTATTCATTATGGGCATACTTAGCCCGGCAACGATTTATACTTTGACTTTTAATAAGATTGCAAAGATCCAAACCATTGTTCATCTATGAATCCTATCTTCGGCTTAATTGCTGCTTAAAAACGCAAAATTACCTGTTTTTGACTTAAGAGGAACCCGAAGATATTCAAGAGCTCTCAGTGCATCCTGCCAAAATAACAGATTGGTGGAGTTTTTGGCATCATAGAATTGTCTGTCCGTATTTCATCAATAAAAAAAACCACAAGAGATGTCAGGGGACACCCGGTTTGACCAAAGTTCATTTCGCTATATATCTGTGGTCACAAACAATAACAGCTTAAGTCGATTCTAAAATTTTTCAGTGAGAGCAATTTAAAGTTTAATATCTTTACTGGAAATCAGGAGTCGGAGTTTTTGTGATAACTTTGTTACAGATAACAAGGAAACGAAGTCTTTTACTTACTTCTTAACAAAAAAAGAGTTGCTTATTTGAGCACGGTGACTTCTCAAATTTTTTTTTTTCATTTTTGTCCTAACTCGAGTTAGGCTGTTATTGTATGTGACGACACATATTATGTACTAGTTAGTACTAACACTCCTAAGGCACCCGTTAAAAAAATACAATAATTTAAATGGATCTTTAAGAAGAGATACTCTTTGTGAAATGATAAACTTTTTTTAAGAAATTTTTTGTTATACAATGTATTTTTTTAAAATATATTTTTAGGTCCTTTTTGTAAGAATATGTATTATATTTTCCGAAAAGTTCCTTTTTTAAAGAGAGGTACTTCTTTTATTAAAAGCTAATTTTTTTTAAAGAATTTTTAAGAAGAAGTACAATGTATCACAAAAGTAAATATACAGCTGTAACCCTATACATTTTGTTAAAAAAATTTCTATAATCTGTTTAAAACACAACAAAATATTTTTATTCCACAAAACAAACGAACGAAGTATTCAATATAAATTTTAAAAAAGAAGTGGGATTCGTATATGTATTTAATTGTGAGAAATAAAGGTCGAAAGGAACGAAATTGACATCACAAAGTTAGTACGTATGATATTTTGATTTGTATTAAAGATGTATGTGATTCATTTACCATATTTTAAGAAATCAATATTTAGTAGGGTATCCTCTATATTTTATAATTTCATGACGTCGTGATTGCATTAAATCTACCAACTGTGGAGTCACAGAACTTGGAATTTTCAACAATTATTCCACAGAAAAATTTTTGAGATCATCTCTCCCTTTTATATCCCGTTTTCGTATTTGGCGATCAAGGTGATCCCAAAGGTATCTACTCTATGAGATTGACATCTGCCGATTGGGTAGTTCTAAGTTGATTTGTGTGATACAACAGCGATTCCTTCACAATGAGAAACGTATGCTTCGGATCATTGTCATGTTGAAATATGAAAGTGTCCTAATTCTATGGCGCTTTCTTGCAAATTGATTTCGAGAATATTGAGGTATAAATACTTGTTCACAATTCCGCCAATAAATACAAGTTTTCCACCATGGATGCCGCTATGCATCCCCAAATTAATACCGAAACACCACCGTGTTTTACAGTACATTCATGGCTTTGGACTCTATTTCGGGATTGGGCTTTCTCTAAACTTGATCACGGCCATCAGAACCATGAAGATTTTTTTTTTCTCACTAGAAATAATAATAGTGTTCCAGAACGTTCTTGGGGTGGTTTATATACTCTTTTGTGAAATTTACTCTCTTTTGGCGGTTTATGTGACTAATGAATCGCTTTTTTCTAATACTTCAGCCACGATATGCAGGTCTGTGCAACCACACGTCGGATAGTTTCTGAATGGCACGATTTTCCAGCTTCTTTTTCCATTTCTGCTTGTATTTTTGGTGGACCTTTCTTTGGGTTTGTCGTAACTTTTCTTACTATAATCTTTTCTTCTTGGCTGTTAAACAGTTACGGGTGCTCCGAACACGGCTTATTTTTCGCGCAGCCCTCAGACTTAAAGTTTTCTAGTACTTTTTATGGAGTAGCACTACTTTTGTCTACAATGCCGCCAATTTTACATAGAGAATTATTGTCTTTGTATAATTTTAATATCAGATCCTTCAAATCCTGAGACAGTTATTTGCCTCGTTGTGCCTAAGCAGTAAAAATTGATGCTAATTACTCAGACTTATTGTGTGGAGTTTATAGCGTGTACAGAACCGTCTGAATCCATAAAAAGAGAAACTTCCTTGGTTAAAGTCAATTACCGAATGGATAACCACTTGTCGCATACTTACTTTTGTGACCACAATATTGGAATTTTCTAAGAAATCTCGCCACAAATATTAACGGGATCTAGTTGAACGGTTGAAATTATTGCTTTTGTAACGAATATCGTAGCGAGTGTTGACAACTAGTATAGAAACTGGAGTGCAAAAAAGCAAAGTACCAAAAAAAAATCATATTCGTCGAAATTACAACGTGTATACTTATTTTTGTGATACACTGTACTTTCTGTAAGAAAAAGCTATAAGAGTATAATTTTTTTTTTACAAAGAAGTACTTTTTTAAGAACAAGTACTTTTACTATTTTTAGGAAAGGCTTATTTTTTAAGAAAATGTACTTATTGCCAGAAAGGCTACTTATCTCACGGAAAGGTATTATTTTATTTTTAAGAAAATTCACTTTTAAGAAAAGAAAGTTTTGTAACAAAATGTATTTTTTAAGAGAAAATATTTTTTAGAAGAAAAGGTTTTTTTAACAAATGCGATTTTTTTAGAATTATTCCTTTTTTCAAGAATATGTAAATTTTTAAGAGTAGGTACTCTTATTACAAGAAAAGTAATTTTTTCACAACAAAATTTACTATTTAAAGAAAATTTTGTTGTTTAAGAAAAGGCAACTTGTTGTAGGAAAATTTACTTTTTTAAGAAAAGGTACTTATTTACAAAAAATAATTTTTTTAAGGAAAAGGTACGTTTTGTAAGACAATTTACTTTTTTTAAGCAAAGGTACTTCTTTAAGGGAAGGTATTTTTTTAAGAAAGCGTACTTTGTTTAAGAATAGGTATTTTTTTGAGAATATTTCCTTTTTTAAGAAATTTTTTTTTTGTAAACTTCTTTCACTTTGGCTTTTCTAAACTTACTTTTTATTGGGTTCAAAACTACAATAATATACTAAATATAGGCTCCACCTAGAAAATTTTCCGTTAAACAAGAAATTTCCCAACACATGTTAGTCTAGACACAAACCAAAGCAAAAGTACCCAATATAGTTGATAATACTCGGTTGTAGCATAATAGTTTAAAAAAAATTGTTTAATTATTTTTCATTTAGCCCCCATTCCGTAAAGTGCGATAAGGAACTTTGTTCCAATAATGGAAAGGCGGAAGATAACTGTGAATGTCACACGTTATCACGCTATGAAAATGGAATATTTTCTGCCTGAAATTAAAGCCAGTTATCTCGACGATAGTTGGCTCCACGGATCCTGCAATTCATAGCATTCTTGTGGGAGCATTTAAAAAAAAATGGATTCCCATTACACCCTATAAAAGATTTGGGGAGAGCTGCTAACAACCAGTGAGCTGGGCGCCTTTTAGTTTTACGCTCACTGAATGGGATCGACAGTTTTGTACCGGTTCCGAATGGTATGTGTGAGAATCTTTTCCATGGCTAAATACTCGACAGTGCCGCTGTCACGAAGAGAGGTGGCCACCGCCGAAAGGAATGTAAGGTACTCTGAGCAGTGATTAAGCCCATGTACTGATTTGCGAGAGCTTCCGACCGGCGAATTGGCCAACTAAGTCATGTGATATCACAAATTTAGACGTGTTCTTTTGGGACTACGTGAAGTCCAAATTCACTATGGAATTGAAAACCACAAGGAATTGAAAACCACAAGGAATTGAAACCAACATTGCACGCATCATTTGCTAAGAATCAGTCATTAAACATTGGAACCTCGGAATGAGCGACGTTATCTGTAGATTCTTTTAACATGCGATTGAGAAGATTTCGATGATTATAATCAAACACAGTAAGATGGTGAGGGTCGTGGAATCCATCGAAATATTATGTCTCGAGCAAATAAATAAATATATATGCTTATACATAGATTGTGGAAGGATTCTTATTCCAATGACAATCGCAATACGCCTGCACCACTGTGCCACACCACAAGATAGGATTATAAAAGTGATGTTGCCCACTATCGCAACTGCAAAAAATATTGCATCAGCAATACGCATACTGACACAAGAACAAAATCGTAACCTAGTACAACACATGTAGAACAGTGTAAATTTTAAAAACAGAAAAAATTCGCGGAAATGAACAATAGAGCAACTACAGCAACTATTCCATCAAGGATATGATGGGAACCATTTATTATACGTTTCTTGGTATTTTACTGAAAAAGAGTCACTCATTGCCATGAGTCTGAATGTGGATGTAGCCCAAAAAGGGGGAAAAATTCACTGTGACCGTGTACATATGAATGTGAGTGTGTTTGTATGGCAAGTGCAAATATGAATTAGTTAGCGGAGCTTCTGTCCTTAAAAGACATTCATACCACTATATTACTATGACTTTCTTTACCACGAATAAAGTCAGTTTAAAGTAGATGACTAGCAATTTTAAATTATAAATTTCGAATGCGGACACAACAATGTTTTTAACTCTTTCTCTTTAATTTCTTAATTAATCTCACTTGTACGTTTAATATTTTAGATCCGCTTGATTTTTTATTTTCTTTTGTGCTTTTCAGTTCAATGTACAACGTGGATGTGTAAACCGAAACTGTTCATCACATTAACAGAGATCGTTCATTGTTGGTGAGGACTGGAGTGGGGACTGCATTGAACATTTTACATTTGAAGCTTAAACTTGACTTTACCTTTGTCGTTTGCATGTTTCGTACTTGCAGTTGATTCTATTTTTATCTAGTCCCAATACAAAAAAAATTGTCTGACAGTTCAAGTGATTGATGTTTGTGTTTTGATAATTAAAAACAAAACAAAAACGTAATACTCGTTCCAAAATTGCATAAGATTACGAAGATGTCAGTATTTGCTTAAGCTTAAAACTAGTATTTTTGATTTCAGCACGATTTACGTGAGATTTCAGCTAGCAAATGTCGTTTAGATGTAGATAGATAGACAGTGAATGAATTGAGGTTATCGTCGAAATGGCATACAGTCATTTGCAAATACTTCATTTCCAAATTAATTATCTACAGAAAAAAACAATTATTCGGGCACAATCACTTACAGGCCGACTGAGTAATATTCCATGCCCTAATGGGTTATCAAACAAATGTTTCAAAATAAATAATCACTTGACATCGACATAAAACCAATGGCTCTAAAACCTAAATGTTCAGTGTTCACTGATTGTAAACAGCTCTCATAAATCTATTTATGAGATGTAATAAAATATCCTATTTTGGTTGGAAGACATTTTAAAGAAATTATTGTCCTTAATATATTTCCGGTGCCGTGACCTTACCCCTCACAGGCATATCCACACGCTGAAAAAAGTGTCGTTTTTTATTGTTTGGATGCAAACATAAAGTGTTTGTAGCTTGTCGCAAACATACTATACTTGTGTCCAAACACATTGTGTATGATGACTAATAGGCTATAATATATGTTTTTGAGACCCAAATGTGGCCTTCAATTCATGAAATCAATGCCTGCAAACATATATAAGTTTCCTGCAATATGTTGCTGGGGCTTTTTTCAGTTTGCAGCAGGTCGATTTTAGGGTACAGTGAAATAACTCCCAAAAAAAATAAATATCTCGCAACAGAAACCCAAAAAATTCCCATACACATCGGAAATTGTTTCAGTATGAAATAACTCCCAATGCGTTGGAACTCATTTCATAATTTTGGAACGAAGTTCCTTATCGCAACATGTGGGAAAAAATTTAAATACCTTTTAACGTAGAATACGTTATACGGTAAGGTAGGGGTGTTGATCTGGAGCACAAAATTTTGAGAAAATGTTTGTCAACTTTCACCCACTTTTACTTAAATATTAAACCATATTTTAGCAATTTTTATATGTTACTCAGTTTTGGTAATATGTTTTGTTTCGAATTACATTAAAAAAATTATATGTCTATATATAAAAGTTTTATGTAGTTAAGGAAATAAATATTTAAGAGCATGATATTTTAGACTTTTTTTGTACATGCCGCTGTTGTTGTTGGTGTTGTTGTGAAATCAAATGATTTTGGCTTTGCTGTGCTTTGTTTATTTATCGAGCAGCGTGTAAATGTGTGTGTCTGTACATTTCGTTTTGTTGGATCGGTCGGTTATTAGTTGGTTTGGCGGGGTACATAAAATGAAGGGAGGGGAGCGTGGACACTTGTGTGTGCTTGAAAGTTCTTTGCTGTCGTTTGTTTACTTCTGCGAGCAGCGTGTAAATGTGTGTGTATGTACATTAATACAAAGGATTGGCGATGTATACGCTCACAATATCAATGGCGTTTTTCCTAAACACATTTCTGTGAATACATTGGGAAGTAGTTGGAAAGCAACTTATGTTACAAAAACTTAATAACTAGCTATCAGCTGTATGCGTATATATTAGATAGATTTAAATCATTTATCAAAAATTATATTTAATTCATATATTTTAATTGCAAAATGACTAACGTATTCTACGTCTGACCTATGCGCCCGTGTTATCTAACACAGGCTTGTTATTTTTTTTAACACTATTATGCTACAACCCAGTATTATCAACTATACTGAGTACTTTTGCTTTGGTTTGTGTCTAGACTAATATATGGTGGAAAATTTCTTGTTTAATGGGAAGTTTGCAAGGTGGAGCCTGTAACCAATATTTAGTATATGTTGTAGTTTTGAACACAAGAAAAAGTAAATTTAGAAAATCCAAAGTGAATTGAACCCAAAAAAAGAGAATGTTAAATAAGTGCCTTTTCTTAAAAATTCACATTTTCTTACAACAAATTGCCTTTTTTTAAAAAGCTACATTTTCTTTAAAGAGTACCTGTTTTGTGAAACAAAATTACTTTTCGTGAGATAAGTACCTACTCTTCAATATGTACCTATTCCTGAAAAAATTACCAATTCTAAAAAAACCATTCTGTTAAAAAACCTTTTCTTACAAAAATGCATAACTTGAAAGTATATTTTCTTAAAAATTAATAATACTTTTTCATTTCTTTTCTTTTCTTGCGATAAGTATCCTTCCGGAAAATAATTAAATTTTCTTAAAAAATAACCCTTTCCTAAAAAGAGGACCACTTCTTTAAAAAGTACCTGTTCTTAAAAAAGTACTTCCTTGTAAAAAAAATCAAATTATGGTTTTTTCTTACAGAAAGTAATTGTCTTAAAAATAGTACCTTGTCTTAAAAAACATTAGCTTTTAATAAAAGAAGTACCTCTCTTTAAAAAATTACCTTTTTGGAAAATATAATACATATTCTTCTAATAAATAAATAAATAAATGGTTTCCCATTACATCCCATGAAGGGACCGGGGAGAAATATTCTTCTAATACTTCCTCTTTTTTTAAAAAAGACATTCTTTAAAGAAATTTTAAAAAAAAGTTTCTAAATTTATATACATACATTTTCTTAACGATTCATTTAAATTATCGTATATTTCAACGGGCCCCTGAGGCTTGTTGGAACTAACTAGATCATAATAATATATAGCGAAAGGAACTTCATTCCATCCCGGTGTCCCCTGACACCTCATGGAATTCTTTTGTTACTTCCAATGAACTCACCGCAAATATTACATAAATCTTTTGGATTTTTCGCGTTAGCGCTTTCGTTTCTCTGAATAGTCTGAAGATGAGAATTTTTACCGAAAAGCCATGTTTTCCGATGAAGCTCAATTCACATCGGGGGCTACGTTAACAATCAAAATTGTCACATATGAGGCTGGAAAATTCGACACGTCGTCGAGGAGAAGCCGCTCCATCCACAACGAGTGATTGTTTGATGCGTATTTTGGAATGAAAAAGGTGACACCGTTAGAAAAGAGGTGACACCGTTATCGTGAATTGTGAGCATTACGGTGACATGTTCAGTGATTTTTTGTTCATAAAAGTTGAAGAGGATGCCATCGACGACGAATGGTTCCAAAAGGACGGTGCTACATGCCTAACCTGATCAACAGTTTTTGATCCAAAAGCGGGTCAACGTTGAAAATGAAATGGTTTATATTGAACTTGCCACGGAGTTCGAAAGTAGTCATACCAGTGGGTGTGCTTCCCTGAGTTATGCGTTATTCCAACGGAAATCAACCATCTTTGACTTAGTAAAATGTATCAGACCGTGAAAGTTTGCAGTATGAACTTCTCCTATGAAAAATGCAAACAAAATGCAAGACAATAGCCCGGTCATACGAAAAGCTATCTCTCACAGAAATACAACTATGTGTTATAGATAGATCTTATCCCAGATTTGGGTGTTTCATCCCGACTTCAATCTGTAAGAACATAATGTTTTTATACACAAAAAACGATTTACTTTATATATTTGGCCTTATTTTAACTACATAAATGTATTTTTATTAATTTTTTATTTAAAAACAAACAACTTCGGTCTTCATCAACTATGTTCCGCTTTTTGGTCACAACCACTACGCCAGGTTAATTAAAAATTAATGGTTTCCCATTACATCCCATGAAGGGACAGGGGACAACTTCTCACAATCACTGAGCTGTGCGCTTTTCAGTTTTCACTCACTGATTGGGACCTACAGTTTTACACCGATTCCGAATGGTATTTCGAGAAGCTTTTTCATGGCTATATACTCGATAGTGTCGCCGTCACTATGCGAGTTGACCGCCACCAAAAAAAAATTTTTAAGGTGGTCAGAGGAGGGTTCGAACCCAGGATCTCATGTACAAGAGCCGCGCCCACTAAGCATTGCACCACCGACGGCCACAAACCAGGTTAGTTATAGATAAACTAACCTCAAAACAACTGCAACCCTGCGGGAAAAGATAACATGGAGGTAATAAGTCTTCTGCTCTTGGTGTTGAAATAACTACAACCACGTTGAGTTGGTGCCGAGGGATTTTCGATCAATAACAATTCCCATATGAAAATTGCAAACAAAGTTGGTCTATACACGATGCGATTGCGAATATGCAAAGCTAGTTATACCAGCAAGAGTGCGTTCCTGAACTATATTTTATTCCAACGAAACCAATCATTTGCAACTTATAAAAATTTATCCGACCATGAAAGCTTGTTGTATGAACTTCTCATTCCTCAACATTCAAAACTAACAAAAATAAGGTCAGTACGAAAATTTGCTACGTAATTTGGCCTCTAAGCAAAACAAAAGCGTGGGAAAATTTCGGTTGTCGAATTTAAAGGTATTTTGTACACGCGAACTTCTTAAGAAAACGAACATTTCATAGAAACTGAATACAGACCGTTGTACGAAAAAAAATTATAAATGCTTAATGTCACCATATTTTTATGCATAGAAAACAAAACCCCGTCGAATTATTTCAGTTAGCGACATACATGTTTGAACAGACAAACATTGAAACGACTGTCAGCCAATAAGAATTCATATCCCACTTGCGACTGTTATAAATAGTATAATAAAAGCAAAATTTTCCTTTAATATTTTTAAAGACAAAAATCGTCAAAAAGCGATATTTCTCTCAAAAATGCGGGATTGAGATCCAAGGCGGGATGAGACATTGAAAAAGCGGGATAATAGCGCCACAGGAGGGATGGTTGGTCAGGTTATACATGCCATTTTTACAGCCTTGATTCATTGTGAATTTATTTGAAAGCGCACGTCATTCGTACTCTATATTTTCATTTATGTTGTCTTGTCAACAGTTTAAACACAGCAGTTTAAACCAACTTCGTCAACGAGATTTATAACTGTAAAACATTTAAATATTCATTGTACGTCCCCATGCTGGACTAACTATTGATGAACAATTATATTTTTGTAAAACGTTGCGAAATGCATTTCTTTGGAAAAACATTCAAAATTAGTTTTTATTAAATTTAATTGGGGCTTGAGATCGCTACTCCCTTGGGATACGGCCGTTTAGCATCACAGGCTTAGCCCCCAATGCTAATTTAGGATATTTTTCGCGTTGATGGGCGGACATAATCTTCAAAATCGAGATGGGGCTTACGTTCGTGGGGGTTATGTCCAGACTACTAAATTTCCATGTGTTCCTGGAATCAGTGGTAGGGAACAACACAGCAAACTATTGGCCGGTGACGCGTGTGAAGAACCTGAACCCAGTGTTAGTAAGTCTATTCTTAAAGTCAAAAATTGAAGAATAAGCCTTTGGTGCACCCACTAGCTTAACCTATACAGCGTGATATTTGACCTTGCGATGGATACTACTCGTAGGAATAAACTGCCTAGTATTTTTCGAGTCGAGACCCAAGGAAAACATGGCCAATAGGCCGTTTAACGCAAAAAAGAATATAATTTCCCGCACAAATATTTGGATTCGTGCGTATAGTCATTGTTGCCCCAAAACTAAAAAACGTTCTCCAGGACTAAACATGTTTATAGCTGAAGTCGTTTGTTGACTGCTATGGCAATAACTTTTGTCAACAAATGGGGATGGTTTTCTATGCCATCTAGCAGTTGCTAAGCCAACCCAACAAATGCAGTGGTCATTTCCATTTTATATACGGCAACATTGGAAGGGAAGGCCTGCATATTTTCTCTCTTTTGTCAGGCGAGAGGACTGCTCAAAGAAGGAAAGTTTACCTGCATATGGGAGCTACTGGCCGCTACGGAGAAATTCTCCTGACAGCATTGCTTTCGGAAGTGAAGCAATCATGTCTATAAATAAATAAACAGTTTCAAATTACATCACATGAAGGGATAGGGGAGAGCTTCTCAGAATTGGTGAGTAGTGCGTTTTATTGTTTTACACACACTGAGTGGGATCTACAGTTTTACACCGGTTCTGAATGGTAGTTTGCGAAGCTTTTTCATGGCTAAATAATCAATGGTATCGTTGTGACTAAGCTAGGTGACCGTCGTTGAAAGAAATATAAGGTGGTCTGAGCAGGGATCGAACCCACGATCTCATGTAACGGGTTTTTCAATAAGAGCGCTACAAAAGTTTTTTTAATTGAAACAAAACCGGTTTTAGATACCAATCATATTCTTTATTCCTGTGGAAGTACGTTCCATGCCATTAAGTATGGAACTCGATTTCTTTTGCATGGCCACCACGGGCACGCTTGCAGAAGCCAAGACGCTGAACCCAATATTCGACAGTTTTCAAGCATAAATCGTCCGATACTGCTGCAATTTCACGTTCGATATTCGTACGAAGTTCATCAATCGTCGCTGGCTTGTTGGCATATACCATAGACTTAACGTAGCCCCACAGGAAATAATCTAACGGCGTCAAATCGCACGACCGAGGCGGCCAATCGACTGGGTCATTTCGTGAGATAACACGTTCACCAAACTTGGTTTCCAATAAATTGATTGTGGCATTCGCTGTGTGGCTTGTGGCGCCGTCCTGTTGGAACCACATGTCCTCCAAGTCCATATTATCTAACTGGGGCCAAAAATATTCGGTTATCATTGAACGGTAGCGATTCGCATTCACAGTAATGTGCCGGTCTTGATCATCATGGAAGAAGTACGATCCAATGACGCCGCCGGCCCATAAACCGCACCAAACCTTAATTTTTTCGGGATGCAATGACGACTCATGGGTTACGTGTAGATTGCTGTCTGAACAATAACGCATATTTTGCTTGTTGACGAAGCCAGAAAATGAGCCAGAAATGAGCCAGAAATGAGCCTCATCGTTGAAGATGATTTCCGATGATTTTCCGCTCTTAAAGTTGAGGCCACTGACTCCAAATTTCGGTAGTAAATTTTAATAATTTCGACTCGTTGTTGGCTCGTATATCTTTTCATGATAAAATGGCAAACCTTACTGAAGAGAAATGTCAAAAGAGCGGGAAAAAATATGGCGTCGTTTGCTATCCCTATCGATTTACTTTTGGAGCGTCTCTGTTGAAAAACCCTTTACAACAGACACATTGCACCACCGACGCCCATAAAGCAAGCCTTCCAGGTATCCTTCAAGAAGCGAAAATTAAGTTTGAATAATTTCTGGTAAAGACTTAAGAATTTTATAATACTTTCAACCATCCGACGAACTATGGCCCACGACGAGTTGAAAAATATCACTGGTTTCATTGACAGGCGTCTGAACCGTAATCTTCGAAATGGTTGCGTACAAATTGTAGAAATAGCGAAATATTGTCAACGTTTAAATTTTACATTCTGTTGCCGTTCATCTCATTCAGTGAATGATGTGTGTAGTAAACGTATTAGTAAAGTATGGCTGGCTTTATGTGACTTTGCATACACTTTTTGTTATTCAAACTTTAAACTTCTATGTACACATTCTGTACTTTTGTGTATCCTTTTGATGTGCTAACATCTATAGGCGCGGGTAGGGACTAAATTCAGAAAGTGAATACATCCAAACATATTTTGTCCGACTGCGATCACACATTGTCAGACTGCGATCACACAGATTGTCAGACTGCGATCACACAGATTGTCAGACTGCGATCACACAGATTGTCCACATTGTTTGCCATTAAACTCCTCCGAAACGGCTGGACTGATTTGTATGAAATTTTGTGTGCATATCGGGTAGGTCTCAGAATCGGCCAAAATCTATTTTTCATACACCTAAATGATAAGGGTGACCCACCCCTATGTAGAACACAGATTTGTCCGACTGCGCAACACAGATTGTCAAACTGCGGAAAAAAACACACACTGATGTAGCGGCAGCGAATAGTTGTCTTGTGTGGGTGAGGAGCACTCTCAGAGCAAAGAGAATAATGACGTAGTTATACGTATATAAAAATGAGATAGCAAGAGAGCAACGAAAGTTGTGTGAACTTGTGTAGCGTATGTACGAACATAACAATGTATGTATGTACATGTGTGTATTTTGCTTTGCATCCTCTTTGGCTTTTGTCGGAATACAACAAAATGTATTAAGCAAGAAAATAATGGCACTTGTCGTCTTTAAATATTTTAAAGTGTTATAAAGTATTAATATTATTTAAATGAAACGTAATAATATAATTGAACGCCTTTTTAAATTCTTTATATTAACTTCACCTGTGTGTATGTATGCATGCATGCCGGAAAAATTTTGAATTAATTTTTAACCCTTGTCCTGTTATCCAATCGATCTGAAACTTCGCAGGCAAATTAACGGCGACGACAAAAATGAACTACCAAAATATGGGCGGGGTTGGACAAAGGGGCGTGGTTCATCCCACACGAATCACAAATTAAAAATACATTATTTCTGCTCCTGTTAACGGTAGTTGAACAAAATTGGGTATATTGGTTAGGTGTACATATTCTAAGATCTGCTTCAAATATGGGCGGGATTGGACAAAGGAGCATGGTCATAAATAAAAAATTTATTGTCGAAAACTTTGTTTTTACGGGTTGTTTTTCTATTATAAATTATAAATGAAATGTGGGTGCAGAGCAATATTAGAGCAAAGAGAATAATGGCGTAGTTTTACGTATATAAAAATGCGGTAGCAAGAGACCAAAGAAAATTGTGTGAACTTGTATAGCGTATGTACGAACATAACAATGTATGTATGTTCATGTGTCTGTTGCTTTGCATTCCCTTTGTATTTTGTGGGAATAAAACAAAAATTATTAAGCAAGAAAATAATGACACTGGTCTTTAAATAATTTTAAGTATTAATATTATTCAAATGTAACATCATCATATGATTGAACGCTGTTTTTTATTTTCCAATGTAACATTTGCTAATTTGTTTATAGAAATCGAGCAGGTACCGGGTAACAAAAAAGGTGTTAGCACATCGCCCGTGAGTTCGAACACTCATTATATTTTTGTGTGCACGTTTATTACGTTAGTAAGGGTTTTTCAACAGAGACGCTACAAAAGTAAATCGATAGGGACAGCAAACGACGCCATATTTTTTCCCGCTCTTTTGACATTTCTCTTCAGTAAGGTTTGCCATTTCATCGTGGAAAGATATACGAGCCAACAACGTGTCGAAATTATTAAAATTTACTACCGAAATTTGGAGTCAGTGGCCTCAACTTTAAGAGCGCTACGTCCAATTTATGGTCGTCATAATCGTCCTACCAGATCAACAATTGAGCATCTAGTGGAAAAATTTGAATCCACAGGCACAGTACAAAATTGTCCCGTACCAGTGAGACAAAGAAGTGCCCGTAGTGTCGAGAATATTGCTGCCGCTGAGGCTTCAGTTCTAGAAAACCCAAATGTGTCTCTCACACGTCGTTCTCAAGCGTTGGGCATCTCTGTGACGTCGTTGTGGCGAAGTTTGCGAAAAGATCTTGGCCTACATCCTTACAAGATCAAATTGACGCAAGAAGTGAATCCGCTTGACCACCATAAGCGTCGTATGTTCGTGAATTGGACTGAGCAACAACTTGAAAATGATTCGGATTTTCATCGGAAAATCATGTTCAGGGATGAGGCTCATTTCTGGCTGAATGGCTTCGTCAATAAGCAAAATATGCATTATTGGTCAGACAGCAATCCTCACGTAATCCATGAGTCATCATTGCATCCCGAAAAGATTACGGTTTGGTGCGGTTTATGGGCCGGCGGCGTCATTGGATCGTACTTCGTCCGTGATGATAAAGACCGTCACATTACTGTGAATGCGAATCGCTACCGTTCAATGATAACCGAATATTTTTGGCCCCAATTGGATAATATGGACTTGGAGGACATGTGGTTCCAACAGGACGGCGCCACAAGCCACACAGCGAATGCCACAATCAATTTATTGGAAAGCAAGTTTGGTGAACGTGTTATCTCACGAAATGGCCCAGTCGATTGGCCGCCTTGGTCGTGCGATTTGACGCAGTTAGATTATTTTCTGTGGGGCTACGTCAAGTCTATGGTCTATGCCAACAAGCCAGCGACGATTGATGAACTTCGTACGAATCTCGAACATGAAATTGCAGCAGTATCGGCCGATTTATGCTCGAAAACCGTCGAAAATTGGGTTCAGCGTCTAGACTTCTGCAAGCGTGCCCGTGGTGGTCATGCAAAAGAAGTTGAGTTCCATATATAATGGCAGCAAATGCACTTTCACAGGAATAAAGAGTTTCGTTGGTATCTAAAACCGGTTTTGTTTTATTTAAAAAAACTTTGTAGCGCTCTTATTGAAAAACCCTTATATACCTTTTGTGCTCTAAAATTTGTTGTACTTTTCGGTATATTACAATTTTTATATTTGTGCACACTTTTTGTACTTTGGTGTACACGTTTTGCAACATCATCTACAATTTTGAGTACTTTTAGTATTTTCATGTAGTCTTTGTGTAGCTTTGTGCACACGGTTTGTACTTTTCTGTACGCCTTTCCAGGATTTCAGTACCCTCTCATAAAAAGTGTCACTTTTGAAAACCAAAACTCATTTAGGTCAAACTTTTTACATATGATTATAGTCAATTTTAATTAAGGCTTAAGTTTTTAAGTTTATTACGAAAATGATTCGGAATCTAGGATTAGCTGTTCCCAGAGGCCAATCACACCCAATTTCATCCACAGAGGTAAATTAATCATCAAATTGGGTTCGTGCGCAAATGTCGTAATATAACCTTAGTCATGTTAGATATATGGTACAACAAATTTTTAAACATCAATAATTTTATTCGAATATAATTTTACAAACTTGACACGCAAGTCAAAAATTAGTTACTAACTAT
This sequence comes from Phaonia tiefii, assembly GCA_963931995.1. Lineage (NCBI taxonomy): Eukaryota > Metazoa > Arthropoda > Insecta > Diptera > Muscidae > Phaonia > Phaonia tiefii. Next base: position 279,344,371 of record OZ008368.1, read on the forward strand.
TCCAAAAAGTTTGCCAACCCCAGGTCTAGGGACGGAGTAAAGATGACCTGTATGTATGCCTGTTGGAACACGGCATATTTTAGGCTCAACAAAGTGTCTCTCGTTTTCGCTATTAAATTGCTTCTATCTTCTTTTATCAGAAACAACCATGGAAACGTAATGTTAAGGTATTATTTGTCTTGGCGCCAAGCCTAAGTACTACAATAAATTTATATATGAAATTCAGTCAACTATTTGTTAAACCATATCAAAAAATTAAATATATGCAACACCACCAATGTAATTAAAAATCAATCAATAAATTAAAAAATGTATAAATAAAAAAATTGTTTACTCTATGTGGATTTTGAATTTGAACCACTAGACAGCTACCGATTTGTAGTCGGAAAAGCTACCACCATGAAACCCAGTTTATTCCTCAAGAACATAAGTGTTCGTTTGGGGAAAATAAATTCATCAAAAGAAGTTTACTTTGAATATGCATTGCGTTATTTTTTCTTTAACCCATTTTCTTGCACTTTAGCTGAGCTATGTTGGTTCATAAACGGTACTCTGAATTGCACATTTTCTTGTTAAATACGACCTTATGCACTTTAGCTTTAAGCTCATCAATAACCGGATTTAAAGATAATATTTCAACATATTTGACAATCACGCCCGTACTCAAGACCAATTTAATATTTTCTCTAAAAGAAAATCTGCAAAATCAAATTTAAATGAAATATGACTTAGAGGTTACACCTTCGCAGTAACTGTAAAAAAACGATGAGGACGAAATGCTACACTGAAGCCAGATATGCAGTCATTAATAATGGTTTGAAAACCCCATAAAGTATACCCATCAGCCGATCAACAGTTGCCGCAAATTACAATATATCAACGCTGTCACCATCAACAACACAATCGAAAACAGCAAGAGCACAACAGCAATATCGACACCGTTGCTAATAACAATGACGCCATTTGACAGCAGGATAGCATAATCGGCTCTCGCTATCGGCCAATGTTGCGATTGTAAATGACAGATATAGCACACCATCAATGTCAGCAACACCCTGAAAAGATGTATTTCGAAACAGTTGGTAGTAAGTTTACCTACACCGCACACTACATACACATATATTCTCTCAAATATACAGATTTATTCATCATTTATAATAAAAAAAAACAACCACACACTAACGCATTTCGATGGTGAAGACAATGGTATGCTAACGACAAACATAGAAGATATGTTCCCTCGCACACATACTCACCCACTCTCACACTCACTCACATATCCTGTATAACAAAAAGGATTTGCTTGGATTAACATTCAACAAATTAATAAAATCACCACCCAGTAGCATCAAAGAGCTAAAGACAAAACGTTAATATTTACGCAAACGATGATGATGCTTACGATTTTAAGAGCCAAACAAAAAACGTAGGAATCAAATATCGCCTCTTGAATGGTTTGTTACGTATGAGTCCTTGCCAAGAGGAGTCATTGTGAGTAGGTTCCCACACCAGGCACATATACATATATTGGTGTGAACCAGTGCATACTAGTACAATAAAATTTGTTAAACGAGGAGGGTGAAAATTTAAAGGAAATCAAGTAGGAATGACCACTTTTTTATATATATTAAGATTATATCACAGATACATGGTTAGCGTGACTCTGTCACAAAAAACAAAATAAAGAAAAATGTGATTGACCGATAAATATTATTATTACCTATTTAAAATAAAATGATTCGAGCGTTAGGTTAATATTTAAAATTCTTTTATTTTTCAATATTTAGCTGCCCATTGAGTAGCATCGTGAGGAAAATAAACAATTACTAATAAAAAAATTACAAGAGATGTTTGTACGAAGTAGCTTTCGCAATATATTATGTACAAGTTAGGTCCACCACGCCTAAGGCGCCCGTTGAAAAATACGATAATTTACGATAAAATACTTTTTGTAAAATGATAAACTTCTTTAAAGAAAAATTTTTTTTTATAGAATGTATTTTTTTCAAAAAAAGTATATTTTTAGGACCTTTTTGTAAGAATATGTATTATATTTTCCCGAAAGGTCTTTTTTAAAGAATGGTACTTCTTTTTATTAAAAGCAAAAGTTTTGTTTTAAGAAAATGTACTATTTTTAAGAAGAAGTACTTTCTGCAAGAAAAAGCCATAAGAGTATGAATATTTTTGTTACAAAGAAGTACGTTTTTAAGAACAGGTACTTTTTAAAGAGTGGTGGTACTGTTTCTAGGAAAAGTTTATTTTTTTAAGAAAATTTACTTATTTTCTTATATACTATACTGTATACCTGTCTGCATAAGAGAAAAGAAAAGGTTTTATTTTATTATTAAGGAATTTTTGTAAGAAAATGTATTTTGTTTTTAAGAGAAGGTATTTGTTGAAGAAATTGTTTTGTTTATAAGAAAAGGGAATTTTTTTAGAATTGTTCCTTTTTTCAACAATATGTACAATTACAAGAATAGGTACTCATCTCAAGAAAAGTTATTTTGTTTTTCACAAAAAATTTAATCTTTAAAAAAAGGTATTTTTTTAAGAAATGGCTATTTGTTGTAAGAAAATTTACTTTTTTAAGAAAAGGTACTTACCTCTGACAAATATTTATATGTGCAAAATATTTCTGTTCTTTCCTTCTGAAATCTAACTGTAATTTAATGTCGATCGTATCCATTTTTTTTGATAATATCCCTCTCTCTTTATCATATACTTTTTTTCTGTTTTGGACTTTATTTGTAGTCCCTTTAACTATGATTATCTTTGTAAGTTTGCAGTTCAATAGAAAATAATTATATGTGATACTTTAAAGTGCACAACTCCATTTTTCTCAGGTGTTTAGTATAAAATATCTTTCTGTACGTGAGTAAAGTGATCGTTATGAATATATTCTAAGAAACGTATTATTCACAGTTTTGTTTCTAGTTGAACATGCCACGTGAAGGTGAACTTACGGATGGGGAGCGCGGAAAAATTGTTGGAATGAGACTAGGAGGGAATAGAATAGGCGAGATTGAAGCTGCGGTAAATCGACATCGCAATACAGTTTCGAATTTCCTCAAAGACCCCGAAAACTATGGTTGTATTAAGCCGGGTGGACGCATCCCAACTGTAGACCAGAGGACTAAGCGGCGCATTCGGCATTTAGTTGCTAATGAGAAAATGAGTTGTAGGGAAATAAAGGTGGAATTGGGTATAAATGTAACGAGACAGCGTGTCCAGCAACTGCTTAAGGACGATATAGATATTCGGTACCAAAGCAAACTGGTCAAACCACGCTTAACCCAGCGCCATAAAAATGCGCGTATTGCTTTTGCAGAAAAGTACAAGTTTTGGGAGGACGAATTTGGAACCGTTATATTTAGTGATGAGAAAAAGTTTTATTTGGACGAACCTGATGGCCACCAGAAATATTGGAGATTTACGAAATGCTCGGCAAACTAGCTACAAGCGAAACTACGGTGGTGGATCTCTTATGATATGGGCTGCATTTGGAGCACGAGGGAAGTCAGAAATATGCTTTAAAAAATAAATAAATGGTTTCCCATTACATCCCATGAAGGGACTGGGGAGAACTTCTCACAATCACTGAGATGTGCGCTTTCCAGTTTTCACTCACTGATTGGGACCTACAGTTTTACACCGATTCCGAACGGTAATTTGGGAAGCTTTTTCATGGCTAGATACTCGATAGTGTCGCCGTCACTATGCGAGGTGACCGCCGCCGAAAGAAATTTTTTTTGAAGGTGGTCAGAGCCGGGTTCGAACCCAAGATGTCATGTACAAGAGCCGCGCACACTAACTATTGCACCAACGACGGCCAGTATGCTTTGTCCCAACTAAAATGAATGCGGAAGCATACGCTGATGTGTTGGACAGCAATTTAATTAACTTTGATGTCGAATTATATGGAGATAACTGGACTTTTCAACAAGACAACGCCCCGATCCACATTGCTCGGCTCACAAGGAATTTTTTAAGTCCCGAAATATTCCATTACTGGAGTGGCCAGCCATAAGTCCCGACCTCAAGCCAATTGAAGACTTCTGGGGGATACTTTCCGCCAAGGTGGTTTCAAAGTCGAAGCAGCATACGACGCTTAAAGAACTAAAACTAGCAATATTGGCGGAATGGGAGAAAATTGACATGCCCACTTTAAGCAACTTAGTGAGTTCTATGCCACGCAGGCTACAACAAGTTCTTATGCACAAGGGAAAATCAATATCATATTAATTACATATTTTAATTGGATAAGAATAAGAATTAAATTTAAGTTTAATTTTTGCATATATAAATATTTTCTATGAAGAATATATCAAACATTTTTTTTTTGTTCTAAAAACGAAGTGAAAAAATATGTTTTCTTATAATTTTAAAAAACACATAAATATAAACTAATATATAAAATAAAAATTAAAAAAATTTTTGTTTTCTAAGCTCCAACTTAACAGGATACATTGCACATATAAATATTTGACAGGGGTATTTGAAAAAAATACTTTTTTAAAAAAATGTACTTTATGTAGTTGCATCATGATAAATCCAAAAATTCCAATCTTTTCATTTTAAATAAAATAAAATAAGGTCGAATAAATTATCACACTTTCATTATTATTAGCAATACGAAATGACAGACTTCTAATAAAAACTAGGAAACATCCAATTTGATTTGGATTTATAAAATTTCAAACCTAACATTTTAAATATTGAAATTTTTATACGAATAGTGTGACTTTCTATTTTCCACCTTTTAAATGTCAATTTGTAAATTTTCTTGTTTTGAACTAGCAATCCTTAATTCGTTTTAGAATTTTCTTAGATTTGATGGCGGTAGGATATTTAGGCCCTCAGAAAGCAATAAAGTCTTTTGTGTTCAAATTTTAATATGACAACTCGTCGCTGGATCTACAACAACTCGTCGCTGGATCTATGGTGTATAATTTTACGAAATAATTATGTTGCACATTTGAGAAGCATTCAGTCATTTCCCACTTCAATATTTCAATTGGTTGAGCAGATATTAGCACAAAATTTCAAGTTCAGAACAAATGGAATAACTATAAGTTTTATTAAAAAACATATCGTCGGCTTAACCTGCAAACCTGCTAACTCCCTTTCAGCATATTATATTATATTATATATATTATTATATTATATTATTTATATATTTTATATATATTATATTTATTATATATATTATCAAACCTTTTTACCCACTTCAAGACTCAAATTAAAGAAAAACTACATGCTGGTCAACGAGGCGTATTTTTCTCTACCATACGGCATCAAAATCTCAATTTACTTAAAACATGGATTTAGCAGGTTTGCAGGTTAAGCCGACGAAATGGAAATTTTCCAAAGCATAGCGAGGAACTTTAATTCTACCTTTCCCTCATGATCAGTTTGCCGTCGTATCATCGACGCAAAAACAATAAATGTCCGTAAAATGTCATTGCCGTGAGAACCGCCATTTTATCATTATAAAGTGTTACCCGGACGGCAAGACTTTCCTTTCCATACGGCTTAAGTGAGCTGCTCAGAGACCATATGGTCTAACTCCGCAAAACAAAAAGTGGAGGAAATTATAAAAGACGTTTGTGATGTTTCTGTGTTCTCATATAAAACTAGTTCGAGGACCAAAAACAATTTTTGGTTACTGCTTCATTTTGATGATTATAAAGAAGTGGGGTGTAAATATTAGTGGCGTGCGGCTCCACGTTTTTGAAAAACCGGTCCTGTCGAGTTCGATTCCGAGAATAACCGGGTATTGGGACCAATTCCGGTTCTAAGCAAATTCCAGTCTCGGAGAGGCTTAAGTGTAAAATCTTATTATAAGAATACAAAATTTGGAAAAAATACACATTTTCATACCCTCAAAAGTTAACACTTTTGAGTCCTTTGAAAACGACTCCTGTTGTTCTGAATCTGGTTCTTTTTAACCCGTTTTTCAGTTCTGTGAGAATCGCTTCTCAGCCTTTTCGGTACCGTTTTCGTTTTTTTGTTCCTTTAACAACTGCTTTCTGTACATATGGGCAACTATATCGGTCAATTTGGAACCGTTTTTGGTTCTTTTGGAACCGTTTTCGTTTCCGCTATTCGGTTCTTTTAAGAACCGGTCCGGTCGGGTCTTTTACTGTGCATCACTAGTAAATATAACAAGTTTAAAATGATTTAGCTTCAATAGTACTCAGATGCCAAAATATTAAAAAGATGGAGTGACATCAGTTGGCATATGAGTTTATCATATATACTCTATATAAAACAAATTACTGCATCCACCTCCCTGGGTCGCCAAAGGATGAATGGAAGGCCACTGCCGCAAGTGGAAATAAATATAAATGCGAGGAAGAAATAATAAAAACCAAAAGTGAAGCCGCAAATGCTAGCGAAGCCACTGAGTGTGCCATTGTTTCAGATAAATATTGCATTTTTGTTTGTCAATACATAACACCATTATGGAGGAATGACAATACAAAAAATGTTAACAAAGTTGGCCAACAGTGATAGGGTGATTCAGGAAGTTCCGGACAAATTTCTCGTATTCCTTGGTTCATTTCCTGAAGAAAAGTCCACTAGGACCATGCCTGAAAATGCAAGGGTGCGAAATGGCGGCAGGTTAAAAATTTTCGGATTGGTGGTCGGAGGGTAGTAGGGTAGTAGGGTAAAGTTGCTAACTTTTTTTGTTTTTGGGCTTGTTGGAAAGGTCTTTAAAAGGTCTTTGTTGGAAAGGAGATTTTATTTTATTGAAATTTTCAGAACCAATATAAAAAAAGTAGAAAAAAGTCAAATCGCCGAGATACAGAGCTTTCGGGAAAAAAAGGGGAAAAAATTCACATAACCTCAATTTGCTCAGCCATATGGCAGGTAACATATGTTTTAAAAAAGATAGCCATACCTCTTACCTTTCCAAAATGACCTAAACGAAGCCCAGAGGTCTTACCGTTCCAAAGTTATGACCATTTTACTAAAATGCAAAAATGTTTGTTTTTGTTTTTGGAAGCATAACAGCACACATTTATTTATTTTTCTAAATTAACACATTCAAGACCGCTGGCTCAGAAGTTAGCAACTTTACTCTACTACCCTCCGACCGCCAATCCGAAAATTTTGAACCCGCTGCCATTTCGCACCCTTGCATTTTCGGACATGGTACTAGTGGACCTTTCTTCATGAAATGAGCCAAGGAATACGCTGCAGAAATTTGTCCGGGACTTCCTGAATCACCCTGTATATGGAATCAAACGAATACCAAATTAAATATTATATAAAGGTCGAGATTTGCCACTGTTGGAATAAAATTTTAATGTGTAAAGACGCTTCTAGAAACGTAAGGCACAAATTGAATCAAGGCCTCAACAAAAAACAAGTTAGCCTTACATCCCATGAAGGGATTGGAGCGAGCTTCTCACAACTAGTGAGCTATGCGCTTTCTAATATTTTACTCACTGATTGGGACCTACAGTTTTACACCTGCTCCGAACGGTATTTTGGGAAGCTTTTTCATGGCTACGTACTCGATTTTGTCGCCATCACTAAGCGAGGTGGTCATCGTCGAAGGAAATGAATGGTGGCCAGAGCAGGTATCGAACCCACGTCCTCACGCGCACACCAGCTATTGCACCACAGACGGCCACATCAAAGCCTCAAGCAACATGCAGATTTCAGTAATAACCTAGTCTTAAAAGCCAATACCGAAGTCAAATCATACCCAAATCAAATCTAAATATCAAAGTCGGGCAATGGTATAGGAAAAAATCAATGGCTTAAATCTCGTCTTTGTCGTTAAACTTTCGACAATAGCCCATCCTTTTATTTTGATATTTTTGGGTCAAAAATCTGACGATTACGTGCCACCGTTAAAATAGGTACATCCATTTCTCTTTAGGTCGTGAGGTGTACACAACATAGATACATATTCTTCCAACCTGTTGGGTTCGTCAAATTTACACCGCGTTGGTCGCATCATGCTTATACCTGCTTCTACCATGTCGTCATTTTCTTTGATTTTTTTCGAGTAGATCTTGGAATTCCTACCGCTCTTGTCGCGTTTATTCTAACCACTGGTTTCACCGAGCTCGCGCTATACTGAAAGAATAACGCTTCGTCGTATGGATGAAACATTTTCGTTAATGTTTTTTCGTTTCTACAATGAAAAGTCTCGTATATCCGAAAATCACTGCAACGAAAAATTTCATATGTGATTTCTTTGACAATTTTTCATTTCGCTGCTGCACGAACGTACTTTTCGTTCCTGCAACAATTTTATTTAATCTGAATTTAGTAGAAAAATGGGTTAAAAATTGCAAAAAAAAAGTAAGTGCATGAGATTTAAAGTATTGATATTTGGTTTATATCTTACTTTTTATAGTTTATTTTTATTATTTATTTATTTTGGAGGTTTGCTAACATTTACAGTTGACGAAACAATTTCGTTATTGTAATGAAACTAAGTTTTATGAAGATAAAGAGAGAAAAGCAGTCAAAAAAATGAGTGAGCTTAAAAAGAGGCCAGCAAGGGGAAATGGTGAGCGTGCGTGGTGGGTCACGTACACATCTTAAATCAGTTTATTTGCAACAACCGAAAGTGATAGACATATTTCTCCGCCGGAATAATTTAAATAATTTTTTTAAAACAAAGTAATATTATTTTATTCAGATAAATAAATGGTGTGAATTTATGTGGTTGCTGTGATCGTTTGTGTAAATTGTGTATCTATAAATGAAATAGATAAAGAAACAGAATGAAAGGAGCAGCATGACAGTAAATTAAGTAATAGATTATTCACATTTACCGCGTTTCAGCTGAAACGCGGATGGAAGAAAAACTACCCCGAAATAAGTAACTGAAAATTTGTGTGTGTGTGTATGAGCGTGATGGTATAAATCTTAAAAAAAATTTCGTGTTTTAACCATAATTCGGTCGCGCCTGTTTCGTTGTATTGGTATTTGGGTTCGAAGTCAATGATAACGAAGAAGTGAAATGAACAAAGAGTTTCAAGTAAGACGATTATTAAAAGTAACAATTTAAGGTACAATGAGATAAATTCAATCGAACTTTTAACCAATTTGGTTAAAATAAATAAAAGAGCAGTCGAAGAAAATACTTACAGAGCGATAAGTGTCTTAATTACGGGAGATGTGGCGCTATAATTGAATGACAGAACCCTCAACACAACAACAATTGCATAATTTAAGAAACAATGATGTGGTTCTATATTAAAGAAAATTTTGAACATAGATCAATTGCTGTGATGAAATCCACACGGGAATAGAGCTTATGATCATGGTAAGTACAGACATACCTATCACAAATATTTATATGTGCAAAATAATTTTTTTTCTTTCCATCTGAAAACTAGCTGTAATCTAATGTCGACCATATACAATTTTTTTGATAATATCCCTCTCTCTTTATCATATACTTTTTTCTATTTTGGACTTTATTTGTAGTCCCTTTATCTATGATTATCTCTGTAAGTTTGCAACTCAATAGAAAATAATTATATGTGCAATCGCGTTCCTGACACTTTAAAGTGAACAACTCTATTTTTCTCGGGTGTTTAGTATAAAATATCTTTCTATACGTGAGTAAAGTGATCGTTATGAATACATTCTAAGAAACGTTTAATTCACAGTTTTGGTTGTTCAACTGAACATACCACGTGGAAGTGAACTTACGGATGAGGAGCGCGGAAAAATTGTTGGAATGAGACTTGCAGGTAAAGCAATTGGCGAGATTGCAGCTGTGGTAAATCGGAATCGTAATACAGTTCCGAATTTCCTCAAAGACCCCAGAAACAATGTTTGTATTAAGCGCAGTGGACGCATCCCAACTATAGACCAGAGGACTAAGCGGCGCATTTGGCATTTAGCAGCTAATGAAAATGTGTGTTGTATGGAAATAAAGGTGGAATTGGGTCTAAATGTAACGAGACAGAGGGTCCAGCAACTGCTAATGGACGATATAGGTCTTCGGTACCAAAGCAAAATGGCCAAACCACGCTTAAACCAGCGCCATAAAAATGCACGTATTGCTTTTGCAGAAAAGTACAAGCTTTGGGAGGACGAATTTGAAACCGTTATATTTAGTGATGAGAAAAAGTTTAGTTTGGACGGACCTGATGGTCGCCATAAATATTGGAGAGATTTACGACATCCTCCGTAAAGGTGCTACAAGCGACACCACGGTGGTAGATCTCTTATGATATGGGCTGCATTTGCAGCACGAGGGAAGTCAGTAATAAGCTTTGTCCCAACTAAAATGAATTCGGAAGAGTACGTTGATCTGTTGCACAGCTATTTAATTGACTTTGCTGTCGAATTATATGGAGATAACTGGACTTTTCAACAAGACAACGCCCCGATCCACATTGCTCGGCTCAGAAGGAACGTTTTTAAGTCCCGAAATATTGCATTACTGGAGTGACCAGCCATAAGTCCCAATCTCAACCCAATTCAAGATCTCTGGGGATACTTTCCGCCAAGGTGTTTTCAAAGAGGAAGCAGTATACGACGCTTAAAGAACTAAAACTAGCAATATTGGCGGAATGGGAGAAAATTGACAAGTCCACAACTTAGTGAGTTCTATGCCACGCAGGCTAATGCAATGAAACAAATTCATTGCAGGAATGAAGCAATTTCATTGCTGTAATGAAACCAATTCATTGCAGCAATGAAATGTTTTCATTGCAAGAACGATACTTATTCACTGGAGCAATAACACAAATTCATGGCAGCAACGAAACAAATTCATTGCAATAATGAATGAAATTCATTGCAGCAACAACCACACGTTCTCCGCAGTGACGAATAATTTGCTGTTGATGAACACATTTTCGTAGCTGGAATGAAACTGTACATTAGCTCACTTTCGATAACGAAAGTTGTTGGAGTGATGAACATTTTCATCCCTGTGACGATGCTTTTCCATTCAGTGTACTTTGATTGACGTAACTGCACCGAATTGGGAATATAATAACGTAGTGATACCGTTATTATATTCTCAATTCGCGGAAGAAAAGGTTTTTTTTAAGAAATGGGAATTTTTTTAGAATTAGTTCTTTTTTCAAAAATAGGTATATGTTCTTTTTTAAAATTCTTTCCCTTGGACTTTTCTAAATTTACTTTTTATTTACTTTTTAACTACAATATATACTAAATATTCGTTACAGGCCGTCGGTGGTGCAGCGGTTAGTGTGCGCGGCTGTTGTGCGAGAGTACGTGGGCTCGATCCCTGCTCTGACCACCTTACACCTGTTTCAATGGCGGCCAACTCGCTCGCTTAGTAACGGCGACACTATCGAGTAATAAGCCATGAAACAGCTTCTCAAAAAACCGTTCGGAACCGGTGTAAATCTGTAGGTCCCAATCAGTGAGTGAAAACTGGAAAGCGCACAGCTCGGTGATTGTGAGAAGCTCCCCCTATGTAATGACGTAATGGGAAAATATTTATTTTATTGGTTACAGGCTTTAAACAAGAAATTTCCCAGGCATCAAACAAGAAACTTCCCAACAAATGTGAGACATCACGATAGTCTATACACAAACCAAAGCAAAATAAAAAATATAGTTGATAGTAGTGGGTTAATAGTGTTAATAAGGTAAACTTGGCTCCAAAAATTTGGATAATATATTTTGAATGTGCACGTTTAATATTCAAATTAAGAATACCAAGACTGAGGATGATAACCCAAGCAACTTGAAAACTAGCTGTCCTTGCAAAAACTGGCCTTCCAAGGTCTTCTTCCACACTAAGCTTCATTAGACAGATTTATTAGTTTAGGGTTTGGGACACAGACCCCAAACTCTGTCAATGATTCCTCATAATTTTTAGCCTTTTCTTATGGCAAAAAATTCAACATTTGTCGTTTCTGGCAAAAAAAATGCAACATTTGTTCTGCCCTTTGCCCTAAAAGTACCTTTTTGTGTTCGTTTGTAAAAAAATAAAATGCAACACGACTTCAAGGTTTTGTATTCTTTTATGATAATATTGCACTCAAAAATTGCAAAACTGTTGATTTTTCTGCCCACACACCGAGTCACGAGGAAGAATGGAGGCACATTAAATGGCACACTTTCTGTCATTTTGTTTGGGTTATTTGTCCTCGCTAAACTAATTTTCAAACCTGTTGTGTGGGGCGTAAAGCTAATTTAACTGGCTTCAGCTAAATTCGCTTACCCTCTAAAACAAAATGGTCGAAATTTTAGTTCAGCGGGGATTATAAAAAATACCAAGTGCATTGGTAATTTGTCGACCAGTTTGTATAAAGAGTTGCTTAGGTCTCCATATATAAGTATACTGGTTAGATAACCGAGGTAAATAATATGTTAGATAACCGAGGTAAATGAAACATGGTAAGAAAGCAAACGGAAGTATCTATTTGTGAGAAAATCAAACATTTCCATGTTCTTTTCTCACTCCAAAAAAGCCACAATTCTGAAGGGCGAGGGCTACATTTTTTAAATATTTTAGCTACATACAAGCGCAATATTATTGACGTGTTAACATCTATAGCGGCGTTAGGGACTAAATCTATCAAAGTCAAAATCTGCTAAAACCAGATTTTATGCTGCTGCTAAAACCATTTCTGCGACTGCGAAAGAGAATAATGACGTGTTAAACAAAAATGAGCGAGCAAGAGAGCAATGAAAGAGTGGTGTGGCAGGGAAAGGGAAACGAAATTGTGTCTATAGCGTATGTATTTGCTGTTGTTGAACGGAGGTATAAAGCAGAGCCACGCAAAATTTCATTTGCAAGCGCATGGGCTTGCGCTGTCGATACATACTAATACGTCAGCTACTTCGTACAAAGTATGTGTGATGCTGTGTGTTTGGCTGTTTCGTTGCTGTTGATATGGCAAACATGTGGTTATGTGACACACGTATACGTCAGCTACTTCGGACAAAGTATGTGTGATGTTGTGTGTTTGGTTGTTTCGTTGTTGTTGCTATGGCCAAACAAAGCGAGTCATTTGATGTTCAGCATTGCCCGGTGTTTACAAAAACAAGTAGAAACGGTGTTAAGTTCGGCCGGGCCGAAGCTTATATACCCTCCACCATGACTATTTACACCAGTGATGACCAAACACTTGTTAAAACAACGAAACCTAGTCGTTTTTCACACGCACACAACCCGAACGTAAATAAAAAGAAAAAGAGAACCCAAAAAAATAGTTTAGTTGGAGTAAGTCGATGGCGCTTTGTTTGATAAAATATGTACACTGACAATATTTTACAACAACCACTGATATTTTAATAATGTAATAGGTATACAAATTTAATAAAGACACGCTTATTATAATTTTTTTTCAATTGTATTTATTTTTAATCATTATGTGGTATTTTGGTTGGGAAAAATCATGTTTTTAATGAAGCAGAGTGCCTTGTTTGTAACCAAAAATTGAAAGATAAATATGCTTCCACTTTAAGGCGCCACTATAGCAATAGTCAATCAGATCCTCATTCAGTTACTGGAATTCACAGAGATCTGTTAATATCAACAATAAGTTAAAAAATTAAAAATCTCTGAACTATAATTGTTTATATTAAAAACAATTACAACGCAGATATTTTGAATTTTGTTGTATTTTATAAGATTTAATATAAAATATTTTTTTTTTGCTTTTTTAATTTATTTATCAATATTTATAAAATTATTATATATATTTGTGTTCCCAGTATATTATTGGCAAATAACTCATATGCCTATTTTCTTAAAGAACATTTTTTTATTACCTATTAATTTCCTCTTATGTTTATGTTTAAAACAATACGAGTACAACATTGTTTACAAACAAAACAAAACAAACAAAACGAAGTGATTTTGTTCAGTGCAAACAAACCAAAACAATCTCATTTTTTTGTAAAATGACTAATCCATGTTCATTTCTCTTTGTGGGCACCGCTGATTTACACCCACACTCTCCACTCTTGGCATTCCCTTAACAGTTTTTATTTTAGGTACCCCCCCCCCCCCTACATCCACCACCCACATAAACACTCCACGACACAGCATGCACAAATAAATCACCAACATCTCTTTAGGAAATAAAATAATCGGTTTATAAAATCACTAATTATAAATAAATTATTTTACAACTGACTATAAATTGGTTTAAATCTCATGCAGATATCACCCAAACATATTGCATAGATACACACGTAATATGGAAAAATATAAGTAAAGCAAAATACATAAGTAAATGGAAGAAAATGAAAGAAACAAAAGAAGTTTGTAAACCAGTTAAATGCCGCATTTCCACCAAAGTGCACGTAGTCTTTGAAGTGAATTTTAAAAAGTGCAATTTTTAAAAAATAAATTGTTCGGAGCAATAGCCAAAAAGTGTTTGAGTTTTTATTTTTTTTTATTTACATTTTATTTAAAATACAACTTTTATAGTATCTCATGAAGAGTACCTGAGTTTTAATTTAATTTTGTAATAAGATGCCTTATTTTAAGTGGAAAATGTATCGAAATTTTACGGTTTAAAAATGAATTTAAAGTAAACTGTTTAAAAATAAATTTGAAGTCAACTCTTTAAAAATAAATTTTAAGTAAACCATTTAAAAATGAATTTAAAGCAAAATGTTTAAAAATTAATTAATAAATAATTGGTTTTTAAATAATTGAAATTAAACTGACTATTAATTGGTTGAAAAATAAGTAATTAGTAATCAATTTAAAAGTCATGCAGAGACGACCAATTGACTATTGCCTATGACATGGCAATGTTAATATAGTGAGTCGGCGACAAGGAGAATACTCACTTCAACCACCAGTTGTGCTTATTTAAAAACCAGTTTAAAGTTATTTACAAATGTGTTTGATTTCCTACAGGGATATCAGGAGTAGTAGTAGTAGTTGTTGTTGTTGGTGTTGTTGTTTTTTTATTATAGTGAAAGGTAAGTCCAATAAAATGTGGGTGCGGAGCACTCTCAGAGCAAAGAGAGTAATGACGTATTATACGTATATAAAAATGAGATAGCAAGAGAGCAACGACAATTTTGTGAACTTGTGTAGCGTATGTACGAATATAACAATGTCTGTATGTATATACAAGTGTCTGTTGCTTTGCATTCTTTGACTTTTGTGGGAATAAAACAAAAAGTATTGAGCAAGAAAATAATGACACATGTGCTTGCACTGGGTCTTTAAATAATTTTAAGTATTAATATTATTTAACTGTAACGTCATCATATGATTGAACGCTGTTTTCTATTTTCCAATGTAACATTTGCGAATGTGTTCATGGAAATCGAACAGGTACCGTGTAGCAAAAAGGTGTTAACACATCGCCGTGAGTTCGAACAACCATTGGATTTTTTTATATAGAAACGAAATCAATATTAGGTTTCTCTTTCCAGTACAACTTCCGTCGTATCATAATAAATGAAAAGGCAATCTCAACGCTTTTCCTCAAAATCTATTCTAAAGTAACAAAGTGCTTATGTTTGCCCATTCCTGCCAATTGGAATTATATTAATCAACTCCATAGAAAATCTATACAAACAATTATACAGTAAACCCTAAAGTAAGCCTAGAAAACTCAATGTACTTTATTCCATCCCTGATACGAAAACAAAGCGGAATCAAAGTATTAAATGACAATAAGTTATGAAGGTAAACAGAAGGGTAGAAACGTGAAAGAGTCAAGCTGGGTTGAAGGGAAGTTTATAGGAAAGGAAAGGTGTAAGCATTTGTAAAAATAGTTACAGTAACAGCTGCAAATGCCAGGCTCAAACACCTGCTGCTTTTATCAACGTGTGGGCCCGCAACACCACTACAACAGGAAAGGGAAATGGTTTTGGTTCGCAGAATAACAGGTTAATGTTAAAACGGATGTCCGATAGCTGGTATGTGCGCGTGTGTTGTCGCTTTTGCCGGTTTGTGTATATGTCAGTAACGCCAACCAAGTAAGAATCACATTCAGAGCGGGTGAGAGGTGTGAAACTCAACGACAAATGGTTAAAGATAGTAATCAGATGAAGATAGGCGTCATAGATTTAACCCAAAGAAGAGGAACTTCAAGAACAACGGTTATGCAATGTACCGGAAGTTTCCTCGCCTCGATATAGTTTGCTGCGGTATTAACACGTCCGTGCAACATAATTTCAGGTGATCTAAATTACTAGAAAAATGTGTAAATGAAGTTATGGTGGGTTGTAGTGTCAGTACGTTATTTACTTATCCGGGTTCATAAGGCCTTCGCAAACAACTTAATAAATTTAAAGCACAATCATAAAACTGACTTTATGGAGCATAACACCTACACGAAGAGCCCAGCAAGGATATACATTTTAAGTTTTATGATAAGAAAAGAGTGATGAAGAGTAGGTAAAGAAAACTAATAGATGAAGTATAAGCATTAGGAAATTTTTAGAGCAATGGGTAATTTTGTAGGTGTCATTGGAAACAGCCAAGGGGTTTTTTGTTCCCAAAAAAGAAAACAAACTAAGAAGTATTACGACATTCTTTATAATTTAAAATTTTTGCGACCTACATTAAAAGAAAACATAATGTTCAACGAAAATATGACTTCGGGACAAGGGTACAACAAGTAACTTAAAAGCGAATTGCAATATCATGTGGCTTCTGTCTTGCAGTGGCTCAGTAATCGTTCCTGATTGGGAGCCATTTTGAGTTTAAAATGGCTTTCCTCTATGTTCAGACTTCGGCCAAGCTTACGGGATCTATCCTCAAGGTAACTCCTACACTTACTTCGTGACTGTGAAAATTTTTCTGTTCCACAGTATTGAATAAACGTCGGCGAGAGCTATGAGACTCTTCAGCGAAATCCAAGAAAAAATCTGGGCAATAGTAGCACATTATACATTATTTTTTTATATCTATGGAGAAATGTATTTAAATCCTACCTGGTATATTTTGTTTCCGTTGCAGAAAATTACAGAGGAGGGTCTTTTATATGTATATACACTGAAAGAAAAACGCTTCGTCGCATGGATGAAACATTTTCGTTAATGTTTTTAAGTTGTTATAGTGAAAAGTGTCGTATATCCGACAATTTGGTAGTCGCTGCAACGAAAAATTTCAGACTTGGCTTCTTTGACAATTTCTTATTTCGTTGCAGCAACAACTTACTTTTTGTTCCTGCAACAAATTTATTTAATTTGACTTTTGTAGAAAAATGGGTTGAAAATTTAAAAGAAAAAGTTTTAAACTATTGATATTCAGTTTATCTCTTACCTTTTATAGTTTATATTTATTATTTATTTATTTTAGAGGTTTGTAAAAATTTTTAGTTGACGAAACAATTTCGTTATCGTAACGAAACTCATTTTTGTGAGCAGTGAAAAAGAGGCAAGGAAGAGAAAATGGTGAGCGTTTGTGGTGGGTCACGTACCCATCTTAAATCAGTTCTATTGCAACAACCGAAAGTGATAAATAATAATAATTTAAATAAATTTGTTAACACAGACTAATTAGTAATAATCTTTTATTGTGAAAACTAAATTGTGTGAATATATATGTTTGCTGTGATCGTTTGTGTAACTAACTCTAAAATAAAATAGATCAATAAACAGAATGCAAGGAGCAACATGACAGCTAAGAAAGTGACGCATCGATAGCAGAAGACCTACCCCGAAATATGTAACTGAACATTTGTGTGTGTGCATGCGCGTGACAGTACAAAATGTTCGTGTTTTTGTGTGTTTAATCATAATTCGGTCGCGCCTGTTTCATTGTGTTGGTATTTGGATTCAGAAAAAAACGAAAGGCATAGATACATTTGTGCAGACAGTCGAAGTCAATGAAAACGAAGAACTCAAAGAAACTCAAAGTACTTCAAGTACGACAAAACAAAATCATTGTAGTAATGAAACAAATTCATTGCAACAATGACTCAAATTCGTTGCACCAATGAAACAAATTCATAGCAGCAATGAAGCAATTTCATTGTTGTATTGAAACTAATTCATTGCAGAAATGAAATAAATTCCTTGCAAGAACGATACTTATTCATTGCAACAATGAAACAAATTCATTGCAGCATCGAAAGCATACAACCAGACTTTCACCATAGTAACGAACAATTTGCAGTTGATGAACACATTTTCATAGCGGGAATGAAACGATACGTTAGCTCACTTTCGTTGTTGGGGTAATGAACATTTTCATCCGTATGACGATGCTTTTCCGTTCAGTGTAGTTTTAATATTAGGTTGTGTAACTGGTAAAACAGATCAAGTAAACCGATCATGTGTTGGAGAGTGTGTAAATTGTTGACATATTTTACTATTCCAGCACCAGAATTCTGTAACTTTTTAACGATAAAAATCGGTAGTTAACTTGTTACAGAATAATAAAAATTACAGAATACCGGTGCTGGAAAGCTAAAAGTAGCCTAAGTATAACTTAGGATTTCTATTATTCAGTTAAGGCTTTGAAGGTCTACTAACAGCAATTTTCGATCGATGCTAGGCGATTTCAATGAAATAAACTTTGACAAATTCCAACTGTTTGTGGATTCCAAAAGTAGACAACCAATATCATTGGGGCTATAGGTGTCTGTTATTAAGCGCAGCTTGCTGATAGGATGTGACCGTCGGTAGTGCAATAGTTGTGTGCGCGGCGCTTGTGCTCGATAACGTGGGTTCAATCCATGCTCTAACCAACTTGTACTGTTTGTACTATTTTGGTACAGACCCACAACATTAATCTAATTATTATATTCTACTAATTGCAACATTACCACTTCTTGGTACTATTTGTGATACGATAATATTTTACCATCTCTGATAAAAATTGCTCAGAAATATAAGTAGGCAACTGTATGCAAAACATAATAAATCACAAAAACATAAACAGAAAATGTACAAGCATAATGCAACAACAAGATACACAAACAATGTAAACATAATTAGAGCAAAGGAGATACAAATAAATGTAATATTGCAGTAAGTAATTCTAAGTAGGATAACAATAGATTTAAGATAGATTTAAGAAGTACCGTTAAGTAGGTATTTAAGGAACAAAATTTGAAAATAAATTATCATTAAACAGATCAAACTCAGCCGAGTCTGTTGGCTTTTCCTTCATTAAATAAACTACCTGGCGCTCTTGAAGCTGCCGGTACATAAAATATATTCCAGCCAGTGGCTTTCTTAACAGCCGGCTACATTTCTGAAGACGGTTGTCACCTCGCTTAGTGACGGCGACACTATCGAGTATTTAACCATGAAAACGCTTCTCAAAATACCGTTTGGGGTCGCTGTAAAACTGTGGGTCCCAACTACGATGTAATGGGAAACCTTTTTTTACCGGCAGGATACCAAGGAAATTTATATTTGGACAACATTTTAATATTGGGTCGCTCAAACTTTGTCAGTTTCCAATATAAACTATTTAAAAATAACGGCCTCTCTAACATATTCTCCCAAACATATTCTGCAGAAACCATGTATATGTTTGGAACACCCTTCAATCATTAATATGTTTGCACGGCCCAAACACACTTGTGTTTAAATTTAAACAGCATGATGTTTACTGGCAAACATGTATGCTTTTACGTGGAAGCGTACGCGTATTTCTCCCCTAACATAATAATATTTAAAAACGAATAATTCTTTGATTTCAATATGTATGTATTATTTATTATAATTAATTTTATCAATATAAATACTCATTTATAATTAATTAATATAAAAAACTAAAAGATTTAAAACGGCCTTTTTTACATTTAGGTGCATTGAAAGCATTACTAATTTTTTTTTCATGAAATGAGAATATGCTGCTCTTTTGCTTCCCCTTCCTTTGTTGTCTCTCACGTTTTAGTTTTCGGAAGGTTTCAGCTATGCGTTGGTTATCACTATGCGTTGGTACACAAAGAATATATTTATATACAAGTCTAGTTCAAGTAAGGTAATCGTTTATTTCAGCAATTGTTCGCCGTTCCGATTTTCTCAGTAAAGGCTCGGACAGACAAAGGGCTTCACGTTGTTGTCCTTTCCAGTTTCTTTCCTCAAAATCATTTCTCACTTTGGTAGCACATATTCATATATACGAAACACATACACAAAACAAAGTAACATCACAAACCATTTTAGCGTCTCAGCCTTCGTTTATTCATTTTTCACCGATCAAGCACTTTTGATGTCCTCTGCCCGATGAAGCATTGACGACTGAATGCATGAAACTAAAACGAGAAACACCGACTTCACCTGTAATTTGCGCGCACATTCAAAGTTCAGACACACACTTACAAGATAGACTCTCTCGTTGCCCCTCTTTTATTCTTTTGCTATCGAGAAAGCATAGACAGTGCAACAAACACAGCTGTACTTGTATCACAAACATAAATATATGTGGGTCGCAAACTCATCTATTATAACATATTAATATCAACCACAATATGTTTGGACACAAATATATTATATTTGCGGCAAGCTCCAAACACGCTTTATATTTGCATTCAAACAACAAAAGAGGACAGACTTTCAGCGTGCACAAACATATATTTTTCATGCTTTCAGCTTCATTATCGTCCTTATTCATGCCTCATCAGTCGATCCCTCCATTGAATCATTTTCTAGGTTAAATGACAAAAAGTAGCCAGTGTTTGTTGCCACGTGGAATTCTTTTCTGGCATGATATATGTTTCTGATATGATACAAACCTGAAATTTTAAATCATGTGCACTAGCTTTGACGCGATTAAATTTTTCTGAATCACGAGTATTTCACGAGGAGTCAGTCGGGCCCAGCCTTAAGACTTGCGTATCTTAGATCGTCGTCAGATGGACAAGGTTTCAAGTAATCTAGGCAGGTACAGTGACGAGAAAAATTGTAACAGGTTTTCCATAATGTAAGTTTACAATTTTAATTTTTAGTAGCGTTTAACCGTAGAACTTACACATTTTCGTTTTACATTTTACGTTGATATAGTTTCTTTCATTAAATATACAATAATTATACATATAAGTTCAAAAGATCGCAATATGTAAAAGAACTTCATTGTTACAATTACGCACTCTCTTCAATGTTACAATATTGCACTCTCTTCAACTCTCTAAAGATCCAGAATCTGAAATATCACCACTACGGAGCTCATAAATTTATTGTTTTTTGCAATTGGTTATTATTGTCCACGTACTGATAACAAATTGAAGCATCTTAAGTTGTTGAAATCCTGGTATTATTAAAAAATAATAATTCTATTCGTAACGTTGCAAAAATGTTTAATGTAAGTCACAGTATGATAATCCAGAGTATAAAACGGAAGAGAAGTAATAAAACTGCAACCGCTCCTGGACGTTCTAGTAAGATTGACAACCGCCCTTGTCGCCATTTGACAACATCATTGACAAGTGACATTACAATTACCCGGCTGCGTCACTAAAAACGTTAAATATTGACGCTAGTGAGTGGACTGGTCTTAAAAAAGTCACAAAAGTTTGGCTCTTAAGGCTGCAGAGATTAAAAATAAACCGTTCGTATCACAAAAGAATATAAAGCTTCGTAAAGAATTCGCCCATGTCTACGACAACTGGAAGGAGGTAAAGTATTATATTAGACACGTTTTAATTAACTAAAATACAATTACGACTTGTGTTAAAGGTTATATGGTCTGATGAGACTACAATCAATCGATATGAGTCCTTTGGCCGTGCTTAATACTGGACCACAGATCCAAGTACTACTACCCCGATTACTGTAACACAAATCATGAAATTTTTGGTGGATCCATAAAGGTATGGGGATGTATTACGAAGAATGGAGTAGTTCCCCTGATTAAAATTTAGGTATGATGAAGAAAGAAGAACAATATCTTTAAATTCTTTTTGAATACAGAACATAATACACTGAGACTTCAATGGTCAGACAGAGGTTCCCCCAACCATATACCGCATATAAGTTGATACATGTGGGCTAGCATTCTTTCGCCACCTGCCACAAAAGGTTTAGCGGGTAGCCCATCCGCACCAGCGGCTTATTACTCTTAAGCCGGGAGATTGCATTTCTAATCTCGCCTTAGTTGAGGGCGGTATAATCTACAGTGTCTTCCGCAGTTATTACCTCCTGAACTTCAGTGGAAGAGTCTGAGTGGAGTAGTGCCGAAAATTTGTCTCTCCACATTTTTAGCATACACTGCTTATCAATCATCAGATTCCCATTCTCGTCCTTTCAGGACGATCCGCCCGTTATTCAATCTTCTTATCCTCCGGGACTCATTATTCATCCTACACAATTGGGTCTTCTCACTCTCCCTCTGCTCCCACTGCTATTTTTTTCGCATAAATAGTTGGTTTTCCTCCCTTCTCAGCATCACTGAAATCATGCATTGTAACTGACTGCTTCGTTGCCAGACGTGCAGTGTCTTCGTCATCAGTTGCAATGCGACATTCTTCGTCATACCATGGCTTATCCTTCTGCGGTTTTTGATACCCAAGTCCAGTTGTGGCGGTTTCCAAAGAATGCGAGATGTGCTTTCACATCTGGGTCCTCAGGAGGGGGGTATTCTGCTCCAGCAGGAGAGAGAGTTTCTGTCGATAGGACATTGATATCTCCGGTATTTGTAGCTTGTCAATATCTAGCTTTTCCCGAGTTCTGCTTCGTACGTTTTTCGCCCTTCTCAGTCTTGTGCGTACTTTCGCAGCCACCAGGTAATGATCCGAGTCGGTATTGGCACCTCGAATCACACGTACATCCATTACACTAGAGGAGTGCCTGCCATCTATTACCACGTGATCAATCTGGTTCTTCGATCTCTGATCAAAAGATATCCCAGTCGCATTATGTATGTTCTTATGCTGGAATCGTGTGGTACTTGCTATCATGTTCTTTGCAGCGGCGAAGGTTATCAGACTTATTCCATTATCGATGCTGGTATCATGTAGAGTGTGATTACCTTTGGTTGGTCGAAAGACACTTTCCTTTCCTAATTTGGCATTAAAATCGCCTGGAATAATATTAATGTCGTGGTCTGGGCAGCGTTCGTATACTTCCTCCAGACGCTCATAAAATTATTCTTTGACCTCACTGTCTTTATCCTCTGTCGGTGCGCGCACACAAATTACAGAGATATTGAAATATTTCGCTTCGATGCGAATTATGGCTAAATGTTCACTCACTTAGTTGAACCTAGAAAATTGGTGTCGCAGGCCCTTGCCAACTATAAATCCGCACCCAAATTCATGCCTACGCTCATATCAGCTGTTTCTGTTTTTCTTTCTGGTGCACCCACATCCTGTCCATCGCGTTTCTTTTATAGCATTAAGGATATGGCAGAACAAATATTATGGACTGACACAAATAAATTCTGCAGGTTGACCGCTTCATACATATTAGCGGTATTCATGCAAACGTGAAAGCCGAGAACTTTTGCTCAGCGCAAGTTTTCCTCGCACCGTTGCATGAGGCACCAGGTAAAGTTGCTCAGCGTAGTTGTGATCAAAACCATATCAGCTGACCAAGATGGATACATAAGGTGGTAGCAGAAGCAATTGCATGTATTATGTATGTGTACTTTTTCTACTGTTCTAGTGCTATCACCTTATTTATCCATCCTAGTCAGATGACAACGAAATGTCAAAAGTTTACACGTTTCTCCATCCCACGTTTGCGCAGCAAATTTGCCTCGAAAACTTTCAACTTTTGAGCAAGTCGCTTTGTATGGGAAATTTGTTTGTTTTGACGTTTGCTGTGCAAGTTTATGATGTTTTCGAGTTTACGAGGTTCTTTCGAGCTTTCATGAAGACCACTATTGTATCCTGTAACCATTTGTAAATTGTTTCTGATACGGCGAGATAGCTTAATATTATTCGAAGAATATATTTTATCATAAGCTTTTAACAAGGTACTTCTAAAAATTTTAAATTATTTATTGAGCTGCTTCGTATTTGAAAGCCATAATCAGTGTGTGTAAAACTAGATTTTGTAATGTCAGGCGTGAAGCGCTTTGGAAGAGGCATGTTATACATATGTGTTTACAAATTAAAAAATCGCTTAACCGAAAAATTATCTTACAGCGTTGAAAAACAACATAAAAGTTTAAATTTTTACAACTACAATTTGTGTTTATAAATTTTCAATAAATTTTATTCCCGTCATTTAAATTTAATAAAATGCAGCCTTAATTGAGTTTAGTTACGGGACCATATTCTTCGACTCAGCATATCTTTCAATACAGAAAAAATCTAAATTTATTCCATTTATATCTCCTACGAAGATCCATTAAATAAAATTGTAGCTTTTATATTCGGAACAACCCTTCAAAGTTATGGCCCCCTTTTAAGTGTTTCATGTGACATATAAATTGTAAAAGCCTTTGCTCTCATCCAAACAGAAAAAGATATACTAATTTGAGGCTGTTACCTTAGAAACTGTGCAAAAGTTCAATTTCAAATGGATCCTTAATTTTATATTCTATCAAGCAATAGACGAACAACATATTTAAAACATATTGCGTTGACACCTTTGTTGCGCAGCATACAACACACGTCGCAATGAGGGTGGAGACACAACCAAGAACGTGATGGCAATCTATAAATATCAGTTGATTGTGGAATTGTTGCAACCCCAAAGCATTGGTCAGAAAAGTATACAATTCGTGCGACCACGAAATTCCAATCAATAATTGACCAAAAACTCTCGATACGTGAGGGTACTTCGAAATCATTTTATAAAAATGCACGATATGCTTAATACAAACTGTCTGAGGTTGCACTAAAGCTATAAATAGTAATCGTTGGACGAAATCAGGGGACACATTAAAGTTCTATTTTAAATAAATGAAAAATGGATTGGACGAAACAAAAAGGATCAAAGAATTACTGCAGATATTATGCAGTAAGTAAGACATTGGAGTGGGAATTCGGGGTTGGTAGGGGACTGAGTTATCGTATCTCAAGGTTTAATTCCATGACGAAGATTTCCAAGTTGATTTAACCGTTGCAAAAAAAGGCAATCGTGCCGATGCCAAAGTGATTTATGAACACGTATAGTGTATAAAAGGCTTTTGAATTATGGTTCTATTTAAAGTTTCTAAAGTTAATGTAGAAAGACACAGAGTGTTTATGCAGCAATATTGGACTGCAGTCGTACCAATTCCTATCTATATATATAAAAATGGGTGTATATATGTGTGTATGTAACGAATGGACTCGAAAACGCTGGGACCGATTTTGAAGAAATTTTCAGACAATATTCAGACTCATCTCTGTGGCCGTCGGTGGTGCAATGGTTAGTGTGCGCGGCTCTTATACATGAGATCCTGGGTTCGAACCCTGCTCTGACCACCTTCAAATTTTCTGTCGGCGGCGGTCACCTCGCATAGTGACGGCGACACTATCGAGTATCTAGCCATGAAAAAGCTTCTCAAATTACCGTTCGGAATCGGTGTAAAACTGTAGGTCCCAATCAGTCAGTGAAAACTGGAAAGCGCACAGCTCAGTGATTGTGTGAAGTTCTCTCCAGTCCCTTCATGGGATGTAATGGGAAACCATTTTTATTTTTTTTTTCAGAATCATCTAGCGGGTGACATTTTTCCCCTTTTCAAAAATCATATGTATGTGTGTATGTTACGAATGGACCTGAAAACGGTTGGACCGATTTTGATGAAATTTCAAGACAATATCCAGAATCATTTAGCGGGTGGCATAGGCTATACAGCCAGGGTGAAAGGGGGCGGTGCCATGGCCCTAACGAATGGACTCGAAAACGGTTGGACCGATTTTGATGAAATTTCAAGACAATATTCAGAATCATATAGCGGGTGGAATAGGCTATACAGCCAGGGTGAAAGTGGGCGGTGCCATGGCCCTTTTTCCAAAAATCGTAAGTATGTGTGTATGTTACGAATGGACTCGAAAACGGTTGGACCGATTTTGATGAAAATTTTAAGAATCAGAATCATCTAGCGGGCAACATTGGCTATACAGCTAGGGTTAAAATGGGCGGTGTCACGTCCCCTTTTCAAAAATCGCTCTGACGGCTTTTCTAATAGACCAATAGACCGATTGTTATGGAAGTTGCACAATGCGGTACTGACGACCTGCTGATACTCCTTGGTTATACTTGGTTGTGATTGGACTAAGGAGCGTGGCACCCGCCATACCACTTGAAATTTAAAATGGCTGTATCTCATGAACTGTCATAGATATGAAGATGAGATTTGGCATATATGAATGAATTACAGCCAGGGTGGAGAGGGGGGTGCCACGCCCACTTTGAAAAAACCCGATACAACAGCCATAACTCTAGTTTTAAACGTAATGGAACAACAAATTTTGTTCACCCTTTGGCATTACAAAAACTTGGAAGGCAAAACGTAGTTTGCCGGGTCCAGCTAGTTGACAATAAAAACCAATAACGGAACTCTGGTCGAAAGCAAATGGCTTCCTAACGTATCCGTAATGCTTAGAAATGACCCAACGAACAAAACTGTCGACAAGCTAGAAAATTAATCGACCTATTCAAACAAAAAACTAAATGATAGACAGAATGAACACATAGTGTGTGAGAAAATGCTAAGGTGCTGAATCTTAATAACGATACAAATTTTGATTCAAATTTAAAAGACAAAATCTAATTTTAGCTTAGGTTGTATAGTTTTATAAGCATGAAGTGGCTGTCACCATTGACAAAATAAACCCATTGAGGAACGCTCGGATACCACAGAACTTCATATTCTGTCCTTATCGTCGCATAAATCTCATTGCGGATAAGGTCTGGAGACCAGGAAATTTTCTGAAAAATATTATCTAAAAATTTTTGAAAATTGGCATAGCTGAGACATACGGGAGCTTGCCATTGGAGATAGTCTAGATATGTAAGCTTATTTTATGGTCCACTCCAAACTGTATAGAAATTTTGGTGAAAATTTAGTATTTGTATTCGATCAACTTTGGGACACCAAATGCACAGCTCAACAAGAGTTTGCAGGCTCCAAGTTTGAACAGTAAGCTACAATCACTTTGGTTGGTTGGTTGAAAAGGCTGCAAGATAGCACGCTGTCTAGATCACTTAGGCTAAAGAAGCCCACTGTGATACCTGCAGTTTCCTCTATAGCAACTATTGACTAGTCGTCTATCCAACTTGCCCTTTCAATGAATTTGTCTATAAGACCTACAGGAATATCCTGTAGAGCTTCGGTGCTAACTAAATGTGTTCCGAATTTCCTAGTTCTCAGTTCTGCCAGTGCAGGGCAATCCAAGATAAGGTATTTCGTCGTTTCCTCGTCTTCTTCCAGGCAGCATATACGGAGAGTGGAGTTTCCAAGACCCAATCTAAGGGCGTGTTTTTCTACAAGACAATGTCCCGTAAGTGTTCCTATCATTGTGGATAACATGCCTCTCGGCAAGTTAAGTAGTTGCCTAGTCCTCTTTCTGTCCACCTGTGGCCATAGGACCCTGGCTTGTTTGCAAGTTGAAGTAAGTCTCCACTTGTCCTTGAACATATTATCGGCCAACTGCCTGATTTGCAAACGGCAGGTAGAGATTGGCATAATAATACCTTCTTTTTCCGGAATTACCTGTGCCGTAGTACCCTGTCTAGCTAACTCATCCGCTACGCAACTGCCTGGAATGTCGCTGTGTCCCGGTACCCAGATGAGCCTGATGTCGAAATATTCGAGTGGCATTCTTTCACCGTCAGGGACGTAGCAAACATGGCTTCCAGGGATTTTATGGCAGTCTGGGTATCTGTGTAGATACATTATTCTCCGGAGGGTTGTGCCACTACTTTTCAGTAGTCCAGCAACGTCCAGTATGGCGATAATTTCCGCCTGAAATACACTACAGTGATCAGGCAGCTTGAAGGAGATATATATATTTAGGTCCGGTGAATAGACCCATAGCCTACTTGCTCGTCCAACTTTGATCCATCGGTGGAAAATCTGATACTACTGGTATCCCCTTCCAGTGAGTTTTCCCAGGTATTCCTGTTCGGAATAGAAGTCCTTAGACTTGCCGCTGGTAGAAGGTAGGGGATACAGTAGTATAGAGTTGATCCGGTGTAGTAGAATAGAGTTGATCCGGTGTAGTAATTCAGGGTGTCCGGAATGCCCGGATATCAAACCGCCACAATCTCTGATTCTCACCAGGGATGTAACGGCTGCCGATTCGGCCATGATACCAGGAGTACATATGTTCAGGATAGCACTAAGTGCAGTACCTGACGTCGTGCCGATTGCCCCACTAACGCTAATCAGTGCTGATCTTTGAATTTTCATCAAGGAATTCAGAATATATTTCTTTTGGAGGGACCTCCACCAAACTACGATGTCATAGAGATGTATTGACCGTATAAATCCACATGGTGATCTTAGGAGACAGTCCCCAGCGCTTTCCTATCGCCCCTTTACAGCAGTAAAAAACAACAGACGCCTTTTTCACCCTCTCCTCCACATTCGATTTCCAAGACAGTTTAGTGTCGAGAATTATTCTCAGATTCTTGACCTTTTCCGTCAACTGTAATTGCACCCCATTAACTGACGGCAGTTCAAATGCGGGTATTTTATATTTCCGAGAGAACAATATAAGCTCGGTTTTGATAGTGATAGTGATAGTCCGTTGCTAGCGGTCCAGTTCGAAATCAGACTAAGTACGCTGTTTGTACGAATGCTAAGTAAATTAAGGTTTCTTTCTACCCGTACAGATGATAGCAATATCATCGGCATAGGCAAAAACCTGTCATTAGGCCCTGGCCAATTCAAGAAGCAGTTCATTGACAGAAGTTAACCATAATAGTGGTGGCCCCCTGTCATCGTTCCTAGCAATTGTAACACCACCCCATTCAGCTTTGGCGGATCTATCCACCAGAAGCTTCCTAATTAGGCGTGTCACTAAGCTGTCGACTCCTAGATTCTGTAACCACCTGAGAATCGCCGAAGGTTGAATATTATTGAAGGCTCCCTCGATGATCAGGAAGGTCCCTAGAGCGAAGGCCTTATTCTCAAGAGAGTTTTCTATTATGCTGACTATAGAGTGGGGAGCCGTCTCAGTTGACCCGCCCTTGATATAGGAATGCTGAGAACTCGATAGTAGATTCTGTGGAAGATTACTTCGAACATGAATGTCCAGCAAATTTCCTACAGACATAACCAGTGACACAGAAGTGACATGCCGGAGTCACTGCTGACTTAACGATCCATTCCCGTACTAAAGACGTCATGACACCCCCTGACATTTTCATACATTTGGTCAAAAGTCGGCAGGAACCTACCGCAGTTTGTCAATAATGGTGAGCACCTTATGACTTGTACACAAGACGTGCTTGAGTAACCACTCATCAGTGGGTCAATTGCTCAAGACTTTTTTAAATATAGTGTTCCTGGTCCTCCCATATGTATATATGTACGTACTTATTTATTTGAACCT
Source organism: Phaonia tiefii (assembly GCA_963931995.1). Taxonomy (NCBI): domain Eukaryota; kingdom Metazoa; phylum Arthropoda; class Insecta; order Diptera; family Muscidae; genus Phaonia; species Phaonia tiefii. The sequence goes on from OZ008368.1 coordinate 279,373,713, forward strand.
ACATACATATGTATCTCACCTCTCGCACGAAAATAAATAAAATATGAAAGATAAGGTGACAAAAAATGAGAATATGTACATTAGGACTACAACCAAATTTTTGGCATAGCACCACGTGATGCGCAATTTTGTTTTATGAATTTTCTAAAACCCTCCAGGATTTTTTTTTATTAAATATTTTTTATATGAATACATTTGTATGTACCTTTCTAATAATAAACAAGTTAGTTATAATTATAAAAACAATTTATATATTATTTAACGAGATAAACTTTAGATTTAAAGTTCTTACAGATTTGCATAAAGGATAAATATCCCGAACTACCTTAATAGCACGTTCTGCACAAATATTACTTCTTTGCTGGTTTAATATAGATGAAGGCTCTTTTTTCCAATGTCGTATAAAGCATTTTTGAGCTTTTTTGAATCTACATACTGATTCGTTCAGAGATTCTAAATTATCTTCGCAAAATCGGTGATCTGAGAACCAAATATCGAACCATTTTCCGCAAATGAACTCACATATTAGATACAAATCTGATTGATATTTTGGTATAAGTATAAATGGCAAAAGGGCAAGAATGGCTCTTGAATTCCAACGTGCGTTGCTTATCGGCGGAATTGCTTTGAAATTTATGACAGGAAACTTTTTGTTCTTCTGAAAGTATCTAAAAGCATTTCCAAGTTCATACAAATATTGCATGTCATCACGCCACTTTATTCGTTTTACTTTTATTTTTGTCAGTATTTTGTATGTAGGTTTGTCTTAGATTATTGTAATTATTAATCAATTCTGCAACAAAATTATATGATATATCGGGAGAGGTCGTTTTTCCTTCAAGTATCTCATCCATAACGTTTCTTAATATTAGATCCAAAATATGATGTTGGCAGCCAATATATTGAAATGAAGACACCAGTTTTCTTTTTTTTAAAATTTTTTTTCATTCCCTCTTCTTTTTGCTCGGCCGATTTTATTACTGCTTTGTATATGGCTTGTTGTGAAGGTGTGGAAATTCTAACTCCAGATTCTGCTAATTGCTTACAAATTTTTGCTGTTTTTCGTGTACTGACATTGGCATTAGTTACTAGTGTAGCCGCTGCACTAACAGATGAATGCGTTTCTTTTACTTGTCGAGGAGGTTTATATTCGTCGGATTCTTCGGATGAGTATTGGTCATCAAGCTCAATACTTGATACGGAATCTGTATCAGATATCATTTCATCCAAACTACTGGATTCTAATTTAGTATCACTTTTTTTATTACTTACTTACTTATCCGGTCTCGGACAACCCCGGGGGGTCAGGGACCTTACCAAAGAAGATAACATATTTCGCCAACCAGTTCGATCTTTTGCTTTATCTCTCCAGTTGGCAATACCAAGTGTACGCAGGGATTCGTCAACCTGATCCCTCCAGCGGAGTCTTGGTCTTCCTATTTTTCGTCTTCCTTCGACTTCGGTTTCGACAACCCTTCGCGCTGGTTCGTCTTCATCCATTCTACTGCCATGGCCTAACCAGCGCAATAGCGTTATCTTGATCCGCTTAACTATATCAATGTCCGGATAAAGCTCATACAGCTCATGATCCATGCGTCGCCGATACTCGCCGTTGTGCACTATAGGGCCATACATTTTTCGGAGTATTTTTCTCTCGAAGACTCCTACAGACGTTTCGTCTGCTTGCGATAGGACCCAGGATTCTGCGCCATAAAGCAATACAGGTTGAATGAGAGTCTGGTACAGCTGGACTTTTGTTACTCGAGAGAGGGCTTTATCTCTAAAGTGCTTGCTTAGCCCAAAATAACATCTATTCGCAAGCACAATTCTTCGCTTGACCTCAAGGCTGACGTTGTTGTTTTTGTTCACGGCAGATCCGAGGTATATAAATTCGTCCACTACCTCGAAGTTATAACGGTTATCAACGTTCACGCTTTGGTCTAATCGCGTGGAGGCCCTGTTCGTTGAAACCATTAATTTTGTCTTGTCCTCATTTACCGTCAGACCCACTTTTGCTGACTCCTTCTCAGTTCTCGAAAAAACCGCAGCAACTTCTCTAATTGTGCGCCCAATGATATCTATATCATCAGCATACGCGAGCAGCATGTGACTTTTGCTACTGATGGTTTTATTCAGGTTGACTGCAGCTTTTCTCATAATGATCTCCATTAAGATGTTAAAGAGATCGCACGATAGGGTGTCGCCTTGACTGAGGCCTCGCTTAGTTTCGAAAGGTTCGGTAAGATCCTTACCAACTTTCACTGCGGATTTGGTGTTCGTCAAGGTCATCCTGCAAAGGCGTATGAGTTTTGCAGGAATACCAAGCTCAGACATTGCTTCATAGAGTTTCTCCCGTATCGGACTATCGAAGGCCGCTTTATAATCGATAAATAGATGATAGGTGTCGATTTGTTTTTCGTGTGTCTTCTCCAGGATTTGGCGTAGCGTGAAAATCTGGTCAGTTGTCGATTTTCCAGGCCTAAAACCGCTCTGGTATGGTCCAATCAGGTCAGCGATAATTGGTTTTAGTCTTTCGCACATTATACTTGATAGAACCTTATATGCTATGGATAAAAGGCTTATTCCACGGTAGTTGGCACAGATACTCGGGTCACGTTTTTTAAATATGGGACATAGTACACTGAGACTCCAATCGCCGGGCATGCATTCATCTAACCAAATTTTGCTAATGAGCTGATGCATGCTCCTTATCAGCTCATCGCCGCCAGCCTTAAACAGCTCCGCCGGTAATCCATCGGCTCCTGCGGCTTTTTTGTTCTTAAGCCGGGCAATAGCTGTTCTGACCTCGTCTTGGTTAGGAGGGGGCAGTCGACGTCGTCGTCCATATTGTGATCGATTGTCCCATCGTCATCGGATATCTCAGGTACTAGTAGCGCGGAGAAATGCTCTCTCCATATTCCCAACATGCTCTGCACATCTGCGACGAGATTTCCGTCCTTGCCTTTACAGAAGGGGGCCCTGAACCATGTCCATTAGTTCCGTTTTTAACTTTTCGGTAGAATTTTCGGGCTTCGATCTTCCTTCTGTATGTCTCAATTTTCTCACTCTCGCGCTTTCTCCACTGCCTAAAGAGACGGTTTATCTCCTTTCTCTTCTCCCTATACCGCTCAGTTGCAGCTCGCGTTGCAATTGACTGAAGCATTACCATACGTGCAGCGTTCTTTTCGTCATTTGCTATGCGACACTCTTCATCGTACCACGGTTTATTGCGAAGCGGTTTTTCGAAACCAAGCACGGTTGTTGCGGCAGTTTTTATATATTTTTTTATTGGTTATACTAAAAATATAAGTCTATACCATAACTTAATTTTTTTAAATATTTTTTATAAACTTCAATTAAGTTTTTTACTTTTCGTTCCACTGATCTTATAGAAAGTTTCGGTGTGCCCATTTTATTCCGCAAAGTATGTAATTCACTTGAGATAATTTTAATTCTCTGATTTCCAGATCTTTTTGATTCTGCGAGAGCATAATATCTTCCAATAATTATCTTTTGAGTTGGCATTTTTTTCAATTTCTGTAATTGACACTCCATAATTGGAATGCTTCGTGGAATTATTAGACTTTTGTGGAATGTGGTCAGATGTTTTTTCCAAATTTTAGAATTTTTTTTCAATTGATAATTGACTTTTCTTAAAAGACATTATTTGTAATTATACACAACAATGAAAACAGTCAGAAGATTAAAAAATAATATAAACAAAATGCCAGTTAAAATGAAATGAATTCCAAATACTACTAAATTTAATAAAATAATAAAAACAAAGAAAAGCTTAAATTTACCTACATTTTACTATAATTTTTTTGATGTGTTAACATCTATAGCGGCGTATAGGGACTAAATCTATCAAAGTCAAAATCTGCTAAAACCAGATTTTATGCTGCTGCTAAAACCAGATTTTATGCTGCTCCTAAAACCAGATTTTCTGCGACTGCGAAAGAGAATAATGACGCGTTAAGCAAAAATGAGCGAGCAAGAGAGCAATGAAAGAGTGGTGTGGCAGGGGTGAGGCAAACGAAATTGTGCCTACAGCGTACGTATTAACATAATAATGTATGTATGTACATGTGTCTGTTGCTGTTGTTGAACGGAGATATAAAGCATAGCCACGCAAAATTTGATTTGCAAGCCCATGGGCTAGCTCAGTCGACGTTATGGTGACACACTAATACGTCAGCTACTTCGTACAAAGTATGTATGATGTTGTGTGTTTGGCTGTTTCGTTGCTGTTGATATGGCAAACATGTGGTTATGTGACACACGTATACGTCAGCTACTTCGGACAAAGTATGTGTGATGTTGTGTGTTTGGTTGTTTCGTTGTTGTTGCTATGGCCAAACAAAGCGAGTCATTTGATGTTCAGCATTGCCCGGTGTATATAAAAACAAGTAGAAACGGTGTTAAGTTCGGCCGGACCGAAGCTTGTATACCCTCAACCATGACAATTTACACTCACGCTCTCCACTCCTTAACAGTTTTTATTTTAGGTACCCCCCCCCCCCCCCCTATACCCAACACCCACACAAACACTCCACGTCACAGCAAGGACAAATAAATCACCAACATATCCGTAGTAGTAGTAGTAGTTGTTGTTGGTGTTGTTGTTTTTTTATTATAGTGAAAGGTAAGTCCAATAAAATGTGGGTGCGGAGCACTCTCAGAGCAAAGAGAGTAATGACGTATTATACGTATATAAAAATGAGATAGCAAGAGAGCAACGAAAATTGTGTGAACTTGTTTAGCGTATGTACGAATATAACAATGTATGTATGTGTATACAAGTGTCTGTTGCTTTTCATTCTTTGACTTTTGTGGGAATAAAACAAAATGTATTGAGCAAGAAAATAATAAATAATTTTAAGTATTAATATTATTTAACTGTAACGTCACCATATGATTGAACGCTGTTTTTTATTTTCCAATGTAACATTTACGAATGTGATCATAGAAATCGAACAGGTACCGTGTAACAAAAGGTGTTAACACATCGCCCGTGAGTTCGAACACTCATTGGATTTTTTTATTATTTTTTAATTTTAAATTTTGCCGACATCCGCCCCCCCCCCCCCCCTGCGAATTGCTGCCTTTTGATCTGCATTGAGAATAACTAAAATTTTGACCCTTTTTTTTATAAAAAAAACACATTGTAAATGTTCCTAAATGCAAAAATTTTTTAAAATTGTTTTTTTTTTAATTTAAAAAGTTATGAACTGGAAACTTGATCGGGGCTGGTGCGTATACTTTTTTGACATTTGCAAAAATGCAATATCATTTTTCTTCATATTTTTCCAAGGCCTATCTAACTATAGTATGCCAATTTTTATATTTGCAAAAAATTGCAAAAACTTGTAGCCCTAATATACATATGTATGTATCTACAATCATACGTAATTATAATGTTCTGAAAATTTAAATATTGTTTTAACAAATTTCAGATATTTGGAAATAAACTCTGAAAATGTATGGGATTTATTTCAACACTACAAAGAAATATAAATTTTTCAGTTTACTGTTTTTGAATGACTCGCAGTTGACAAGTGATGACGACGTCGTCTATCGTCATTCAGAATTGGTCTTAGTAAGAATCAGTTATGACATAGTGCTGACAAATCATTAGGACAGTCTTACATAGATTGTCAGCCCATTCACAGCTTATGTCACCTAAGTCAAAACTAGTGACATGGCACGAAGATGTCTTATATAAATTTGAAACCAGTGTTTAGGAAGCGTCTTAGAATAGCCAGTTTGAAGATCTAAATATTCTAGGCAATGGTTACCTTAAGATTTCAAAATAGTTGATTGAAAATAAAAGTGCGATATTTATGTGATATTTATACGATATATAGTTGTGACTAATAACTTTAAATGCAAAACATGCCCTAAAAGTGAATACTTAAAATTTTAAACAAAAATTAGATATTTTAGTTTGTCCTCCATCTGAAATTTCATATTATAGAAAACAGATATTAGTCCTTAATACATTATATGGTTAGTCGTCTTCATCATTTTCGTCAGCCTGGAACAAACCAACAAATTTCAGCAAATATTGCCGCGGGAAGTCGCTTTCTTCTATACCTGCGTGAATTTGCGTACGAGAAAATAGAAGAAAAAACTAAAATCCATATTGCATTTAAATTTAAAACTCCAAATTGTTTAAAAATAAAGCTCGAAAAGGGCTCATAATCTAAATATCCCGCTTTTATTTCCCACCGCCTGTTCTAAAATCAACAGGTAAATATTCAGTTTTATTATACAAAAAAAAACATCTCGGAAACCTGTCACAAGTTTTTCTGAATAAGGCGAATTGTCTAAAATTTTTAAAAACTTGAACTGGATATTCTTGGTCGATATATAAAATCTCCTTCCCATAAGGAACAACATAATCGGTAAAAGTTTAAGATATTGAATTCTTGTCTTTCAGAACCCTACTGAAATTTCATAGGCAACTTGCTCAAGAGTTCCATTTTAAGGTACTTTTTTGTCATATCTCGAAATAAGGACCAAAGAATACGTATAGAATCGAGGTAGAGTGTTGAAATGTTCTGCGAGAAAAAGTCTCGTTTACTTTCACTGCATATGTCGAAACTCAAAATACCGCTATGCTATTGACAAATATGGCTTTTGAATATTTTTCAAACAGTATTTGGGGTCTACATAAAAATTTCGTCAGGCCATAAAAAAATAGTGAGGACTAAAGCACATCACAGACTTGTTATTCATGAGCATGAGCTTGGTCGGTAACTTTTAATCTGGCTAATGAATTTGGAAAAACATTACCATGATTTTTAATTTTAGTATCGGCTCGAGGTCATAGGTATGAAAAAAGAAAACGAAGTTGTATAATTTTCCTTTTATCACAATTTATTTAATTTCCAATATTTCGATCAACTTCGTTGATATTTTTTAAAGATATTGTGAGATAACAAAAAGAATACGACTAGTCTCTGCTGCTCGCTTTATTTAGTTGATCGAAATATTGGAAATTAAATATATTGTGATAAAAGGAAAATTATACAATTTCGGTTTTTTCCATACCTATGACCTCGAGCCGATACTAAAATTGAAAATCACAATAATAGGAAAGGTCAACTACAAATAAATCTTAATAAAAAATATTACCAAACAATTTTGTAAACACGATAGTGATGCGAACAACTTCGGTTACGGTCTTATTTGGTATCAAGAAGGGCAGTAAACAGACAATAATAGACATCAACGATAGCTAATATGCATGCTCATGAATGGCAAGTCTATTGTACTCTTAAGACGGGTATGTCCTTCCGCGATTTGAATATACTAACCTAAGGTTTTCATTCTGGAAGCATTCATAGAAACACCAAAAAAGTTGTTGCACTCTGTAATTGGCTTCCACCAAAATTTGTCCCATATATGGATATCATCGGAAACCTTGAGAGTCAGATACAAGTATTGTGCAACTATTTCAAGGCTAACTGGAAAGGTTATTAATACATACGCGTTGTAGTGGCCGTCGGATGTGTAATGGTTAATGTGCGCGGGTCTTGTATATGAGAATGTGGGTTCAATCCCTGCTCAGGCCACCTTACATTTCTTTCGGCGACGCACAATGGCGCCATTTGAGTTTTTTCGTTGAAAAAATCATATCTTTTGAACGGATTAAGATAATTGAACAATTTAAACGGCATATGATAGATAACTGTTCAGCTTGTGAAATAAGGAAGGGAAAGGGTAGTAGGCTTTATAAGGGCTTACTACTGGGTTATCAAAGTTAAAATTTGTAGAAAAATCAATTTCATGGTAAGTAAAAAAAATATTTTTTAAATTTTTAGATTGTTTTTATTTGTTTTAGGGCTTTATGTTTGAAAATTATTACCCAACATATTAAAAACAAATAATTTTTTTTTAAATTTATTTTTTCAATTTTCTGTAAAATATTCATCACAATTCGTAACAGAAGGTATATCTAACAGGCAAATCATTTCTAAAGTATAATTATTCTCTACCTCTATTCGTGACTTTACATGCCACAGGGAAGAAATAAGTGGATCGGAAGATGCTGCCAACATGTTGAAGAGGTCCTCATTTTACATCACCCTTGATGCTTTGAATGTCTTCTGCAATCTACATATTTTATAAAATTGGTTAAGAGACTCCTGTGCTTCTTCAGAAACCTCTTCAATTGGCAAATACTAGTACTCAATAATATCTTTGCCATGGGTCAATATTTTATGGGCGGTCGGGGTCAACTTCTTCTGTGGATAGATACATTTCTACTGCAAGAGATACAGTTTTCGATGCATATTCTCCATATTTTGTAGAATTAACACTTTCTTTTCAGTTTAAAACATACAATATCGTTCCCAATCTTTTCACGATTAGATTGTCAATCACAGTGATTCTAGATACTGCCTCATCATTTGCAAAACATATCCTACAAGTCTTTCCATCGTTTGAGTTACCGTATACGCAATTGGGATAGTCTACTTTTAGTCCAACTTGTTTAAAAAAAGCATCCTATATTTGCTTCTTTCTGATCTTTTCCTTATCCTTAATTGATGTATTTTCATCGATGTTTTCATCTTGTTGTGGTAGGGTATACGCGAGTTTTAGCAAGAACTCCATACACCCTATTATTGTGTGCAGTGGTGACATTTCATATTCGTAATTCTCCTCGTTTGTAGAATCGTTTAAATTACCGAAGTTCTTCTGACTCTTTTAGCAAATCGGGCATGACAATGTTGAAGTTGTTCCTGTCAGTTCTTTTACGACTTTTCCGTCATCCATGGTCAGGCGGAACTCGTACCTACATTCAATATATTTTCCTTCTCCAATTTGCAGCTTTGTAGGCTTAATCTTGCTTAATTGTTCTTCAATGTCCTTCACCGTGGTCCTTATGAGTTCGGCCGATTCCTATGCAAGTTGAAACATTATTGGTCGGCAGTAATGCACTGATAACGCTCGTGGATATTTCCAGTGTAGGGAAATATCAGATTTTAGCCGCAAAGGAACAACAAATGCCGTAAATGTATTTCCGTCAGATATTTTAGCGTCATCGGAAGATATGCTTTGCTTATAAACGCTTTGTCCGGATAACCCATCGCAGCTCCATTTGCTGATCAATGTCTGTGTCTCAGGAAGAATTTCCACCTCATTTTCAGGAAGACTCTCCAACAACCGTTTTGCTGTAGGGCCCATAAGATCCTGCAGATTGGCTTTGGTAGAGACTTCCGTAAACTCCGTATGCAGTGGTCGTGAATTTATTTTGGCTTGCGTAATATGCTTGTATCCGGTAAGCATTGAAGATGCCCGTGTCGCATTGAAGATGCCCGTAGTTTCTCATATTTCTCTGTGGAAAGTTCTAAGTCCGAAGACAGTGCTAAGGCTTCCTCGGGACCATACTTTTTAATGTGTGCGTTTGCGGGCGGATTTAGTAATCTGCGACCTAACTCTTTTACTATCCTTTGTATATTTAAAAGACAGCGCGTCTGATAAAATGCTTCGAAATCAAGTCATTGGTGGAATCGGCAAGTTTCGTCTTTCTTGTAAAAATTGTTTGGCCTTCCTTTTGCTCCTCTGGTTGATGTGTTGGGTTAATCTACTGCCAATATATCCAGGATGGTGTGTTTCTAGTCCTCGTATTTGGAGTTGAAGTTGTGAATGGTTCGATTGCATTTCACCCATTTTGCAAATATCATACAAAGATTATTTTTTATACTTTTGCTTCTTTGAATATTTCCGTATGAGCTATCGAGTTGTTCTTAAGCAGCTTCAGCAAAAAACGTTGGTGTGGTTGACTTTCTAAACAGTTCAAATAATTTTAAATTGTTCAGTGCCGTGTTTTTAGTACTTAGTGCGCCAACTTTCAGTCGTAAACTAATGCATGCATTATGCCCATTAAAATATACCTGTTACCTGCATACATAAGGATTTAGGCTGAATTATGCAATTTTGATATTATGAACGTGTCCAACTAAGATTTGTGCCTACCTGTAGCGACCATAAGTCAATATTGGTCTTGACTATTTGTACGCTAAAGTAATTTTTACTTTATTTACTAATTTCATTGAGTAGTTTTTTGTGCATCCTGTGTCTGTAACAGAATATTGGGAGCAGACTTTGCCAGAGGCTCTCAGGTAGACACCCGATTTAAAATGCAATTTGCAAACTATTAGAGAAAACTAACTGTCAGTCAAAACATGTAAGGGATGCACGCCATACAATTTCTGCAACCATGTCTTTTTAACCTTTTTTACCTGTAGAAGCCAAACGGGCACGTACGGGCAAATAAAGCCCATAAAGAAAATATGGCAAAGGTAAAAATATATAATTTTTTTTATTTCCCGTCAAAGTTGAAAAAAGGAATAGTTTTTAAATAGTGATTTACCTAGGGAAACACAAAGCAAACTGTAACTTATTTTATTATTTTAAAAAATACATCAATCAGTTGGAAAAATAATAAATACATCAATCAATTGGAAAAAAATAGATGATTCGTTACCTAGTTTTCGTGATATTACACCTGAAATCGCACCAGATTAACTCAAAATTATGTATTTTTTGAAAACCGAAAATCGCTCAACTTTGAATGGTCATGTCTTCTACACTAAAATTCTGATATTATTAAGAGTAGAATATTCGAGATCGTTGAAAAGTTTCCTATTAGATGGGTTTATTTAAACTTTCGTAGGCACACATGAAAATTTTGATTATTGCAACCTCGTTTGCTCTACGAGCGCAACTGTGCGACGGTCACCTCGCTTAGTGGTGGCGACACTATCGAGTACTTAGCCATGAAATAGCTTCTCAAAATACCGTTCGGAACCGGTGTAAAACTGTAGGCCCCAACTAGTGAGTCTCAAAACTAGAAAGCGCACATCTCATTGATTGTGAGCAGCTCTCCTTAATCCCTTCATCGGGCGTTATGAGACACCATTTTTTTCCTCAACCACTGTGATATGCTATAGTACACTATGTAGGCATATAGGCTATAAGATCACAAGCCAAGCCAAATTTCAATTTGTCAGCTCTTGGGTCTCGTGTAGGCTCACAAAATTGGAACTGATAGGTTGAAATCTTCCAGCCTGCTGCGAGCCATTAGTCGTCAGATTCTAGTGAGCTAATACAAACCCTGTACCCGCGAACCAATTCGAACTCTGCTGGTCGCCGCGTTTGCATAGTCAAGTCAGCTATAATCAACAAACGTTACAAATTGTTAGCTACATAACATTAATTTTCCAAATGTTCCTATCTGTTCCATAGAAAATTGTTTTCAAATGTGACTGACTCTCTTGAAATGCCCGAAAAATCGTTCCTTTTTCATCAAAATATTTTTTCTATTCAGTCGAATCGTCCGTTTAAGGCTTTAAATCGCTACGCTACAGGCATACGAGTGGCAATATAGCAAAGTATATCTACATATATGCTCAAAAATCTTTCAACCCACATTCAGATTCTAAGTACACTGTTGCAGGCTCATGAGGAAGAAAAAAATCAATGAGTGGTCGAACTCACGGAAAATGTGTTACCACCTTTTTGATACACGGTACCTGTTCGATTTCTATGAACACATTAGTAAATGTTACATTGGAAAATAAAAAATAATAGTTTACTTCGGCCCGGCCGAACTTATCACCGTTTCTACTTGTTTATGTATACACCGGGCAATGCTGAACATCAAATGACTCGCTTTGTTTGGCCATAGCAACAACAACGAAACAACCAAACACACAACATCACACATACTTTGTCCGAAGTAGCTGACGTATACGTGTGTCACATAACCACATGTTTGCCATATCAACAGCAACGAAACAGCCAAACACACAACATCATACATACTTTGTACGAAGTAGCTGACGTATTAGTGTGTCACCATAACGTCGACTGCGCAAGCCTTGCAAATGAAATTTTGCGTGGCTATGATTCATATCTCCGTTCAACAATAGCAACAGACACATGTACATACATACATTATTATGTTAATACATACGCTATAGACACAATTTCGTTTGCCTCACCCCTGCCACACCACTCTTTCATTGCTCGCTTGCTCGCTGATTTTTGTTTAACACGTCATTATTCTCTTTCGCAGTCGCAGAAAATCTGGTTTTAGAAGCAGCAGAAAGCCTGTCTGTGTGTTGTTTGCATGTGGTGACTTTAATAGATTCAGCCCCTATACGCCGCTATAGATGTTAACACATCAAAACAAGATTAAACGCGGAGCTACTTTGAATTCTTTAGCCAGCAATGCCAGAAATTACAAATGCCCATACACCAGTTGTCAGTTGCTCCCCCTCATTCAAATTCCTATCAATTTCATGAAATTGAAATAAGAAGAAGATAAAAAGACAGAGGAACAAAGGTTTGACATTTACACACAACATGTAGTCATCTACGAAAACTCTAGCGTATAAATTTCAACAAGTAAGTTGCAATAAACATGCAATTGCAGTATTCCAACTCACCACACCTTAAAGTTACTGTAATGAAGAGCATCACATGTTAGTGATGAATGCACTCTATGGCCAGCAAATAATATATGTATATAGATGTTGACTTTCAACTTAAGAACAAAACTCACCAACAACGCATCTAATTGAAATGGAACCTTGACGTTTTGGCCGACTTGAAATGGATTTTTTTGAAATCCTTAACGGTTTTTTTGAAATTCTAACAATCAATTCCATTTGACTTGTTGCTTCTAGCGTGGGATATCAAACATTTTTTAATAATCTACTTAACTCGGGTTAATTGAAGACTGTGTGTAACTTCTCAAGAGGCGTGTTTTCGTTACAAGCTAGTGATTATCGCTTTATAGATAGTAACCAAAAAAAATAGTAATAATTTGTTATAATATAGATAATAGCCTTGCTCTGAAACAACTTCTGGTTTGTAGTTATTATTTCATATGTGTTTATGCTTCACCTGTTATGTGATTTCACTATAACGATATCCAACACTGTTTTTCTAATTTTTTCATACTGGCAACTTTGTGCCTGCTTACACTGGAAATATATTTAATCGTCTTGCTGTAATGCATGATTTCTAGTTATTCGTGAAAATGTTTTTATTCTTCTTCTTATCTCTGTTCAATTAGTTTGGCTTGAGGTCATAAAATTAAAATACCAGCGGGTTCGACTGTTTTTTCAAGATTTATTAAATTTTCCCAATCATATATACAAAAATATTTAACATTAATAAAATATTGATCACAAAACGATTGCCAACAATTACATGTATCTTTTGGCAAACGCCAGTCTTATCCCCAGTCAGTGTTTGGACTTTGGCCGGCTAAATAATCTGCTCAAGGTATTGTGTGATTTCACCGCCAACTCATATGACAGTTTGTCAAAGCTATCGGAATGCTTCAGTCTCTCGGAATATGCAGGTACATACGTCAGGGATTTGTAAATTTGGGGTTTCGTCTGGTTGATATTGTCCTCGTTCCATAAATTGTCCTGTGTGTCCATTCCGATCCAGTAGACCATTAACTGTTCTGGCCGGGAAATCATTTATTCGAAGAATTTCCCTTATTCTCCTTTTAGTCTCCACATGAAGCTCCTTGTCGCTGATGTACAGAACTCTATTGACGAAATTTGTCGCCGTATTGCTAATAATTCTTCTAGGGTGCTTTGAATTGAAGTTAACTAATCTCCGGACGCAGTAGTCTTCTTTCCATTCCCTATCAGAATACACTAATAAGAGTGGGCTTAAATTGTAATATAATAAAAATGGTTTTCATGAAAGGATTGGGAACAGCTTCTCACCTACCCCAGCAAAAAAAATTTGGACTTTGGAAGCAGTAAGAATTTTTGTTCCATACTGGAGGCACTATAATTTAGCGCTTCTTTAGAATGCTGAAAGTTGTACATTTCTGAGACAATAAAGGCTGCGAGAATACTTACATATAATTGTGCACCGAATTTCGCTTACAAGGTTGCAAACAAATATGCGGTGTAGAATATTTTAAGTACCTACTATAAAGAATATTTTTAGTGCAGAATTTTGCTCTGAATTTGGGGCAAACATGTAAGCGAATTTTAACTAAAACGAAGTATCTAGTGCAGAATTTAGCGCTGAATTCGGGGCAAACATGGAAGCGAGTAGCGGCGTAGTGCAACACACCTCGCTTACTACGATACAATAAAGTATATTAGCATTGTCTTAGTTTTTTATTCGATCTTAAACGTTCAACGATTATAATTTTTACGAAGGATAGATTACAATTTCAAAATTTAGTGGATTTTTGGATATTAGAGAGTGAGGTTATACTTGCGGAAGTTCGTAAATTAAAAAAAAAGAATAACTGTTATTGATATAAACATTTCTACATATGTAAGTACTAAACTCTGTTTACATTCGTTGTGCATTGCGGAACACGTGTTACAACACATATGTACTTATATAAACTCGTATACATACATACATAAATTGTGATCAGTGACTTTGGGAGGGAAGTATTTAACTGGTTGGTAATCAACTTTTTTTGTACGTTGATTTGGTATTTTTTTGAGTTTGTTAAAGATTTTTTTTTTTTTATAATCGAGCGAACCCATCGCCGCCACTCTTACCCGCCCCTACCGACCGAAAGGGCCACGTCCCCATAACGTGAGGACAGCGTACACATTATAGACCGGTCTATAACGGGAGAGCAAGGATTATAAGTTCACACGTTACAACCAACTACAGAAATTCTTCACCAGTTGGTATTACACTAACATAAATAAGTATAAAAGCACATCACGAGATATTAACATAAGATACTTCAATATATAATAATTACGAGCAAAACGAAAACCAAATCATAAATCAGACCAGATAGTAAGGATTATTCTATAATATTAAAAAAAATGGTAGGAAAACTTAAGAAACCCAAAATGGTTGGTAAGAGCCAGAGAAACCGATTAATAAAACAAGAAAAGAATAAAAATATCGAACTCATAAAGTCTATAACCAATAAAACTGTTATCGTAGATGAAGATATTTATAACAATGCAGAGAGTTTAAACATACAAGTTGCAGATTTTTTCGAGATCAATTCATTGTCTTTATGTGATAAACTTAAGAATTGGTACTTGATATATCGGGATATATAATCCCAATTATCCACTGCTATTAAATACACACAATTAAATAAATCAATCGCATTACACGAACATATCTGCACTTTTAAAATGATTTGTAGCTTTTTAATATTTATTTTGTATTTAGAAAAATGGCCTCAAATAAACGAAAACAACTGCCTAACGACCTTCCGTCATATGAGCTAATACTTCAAAAATTAGATGAAATTCATAACAACTCAGTGGAAGTCTCTAAACTAAAAAAGGTGGAAACATCTAAACTAAAAAACGACGTACAGAAACTCCAAGGTAATTGACTTATTTTGGCTAAAATATTTCTCAGTTTTTGATGGCGTTTCTGTTTTAGACATAGTTTTACAGCAGGGCCAACGTATCACAAAAATGGATGAAAACTCATCAGAAGCTTCCCAAAACCACTCTCTAGAAATATACAACCTTAATAAAGAAATGAGGAAATTACAAGGTAATTAGCATGTCTAGTCTTGTTAAAGTACTACAAAAATCTTATTTCAAAAAACTCTTTTAACCAAACCCAAATTATTGTGGAACTTTTGTCGGAAATAAAATCAATTGTTAAGGCAAATCTATGCCCAAGACATCAAAATTATAAGTACCAAGACTTGTTTCCCATCTTAACGCAGGCTCAAATAGAAGCTGTTGAGCAAGAAATAAATGAAGACACCAAAGAAGCAATGGTACTAATTAAAAACCTACATATTTCATACTTATTGAAAATATATCATATTATTTCTTATTTGGCAGATATCCACTATTAAATATGTATTGGGTAAAGGTGAGTTACAAAAAAATTTAAAAGACCTGATTGATATATCACTTCTTATGGAGTACAACGTTTATGGACTTCAACGGAAGAAGCGTCTTTTGAACTACCCCAAGTTCATGAAAGCTATATATAGTAAGTATTTTATGTTTTTACCTTTCAAACTTATATTTACACATTATTTTATTTGTTTTTAGGAGCTGTGGATTCCGAGTTTGGAAACAAAAATGATTTTTACAAGCACTTGGGGAAATGCATAAGATTGACTAAAAATTTGCATTATAAAAAAGAGTCCCTAAAGCGTAGTGCATCAACTGATAGCGACTGATAAAGTAACTTATTTATAATTATACTTTTTCTCAATTACTTATATTTTAAGAGTACATGGAATAACTTAAATATTCTTAATTTTAACTTATATCTCTTAATTTTGTTTTCGAAAAGAATTAAAAATATCTCAGATATGTTTTAGATGAAATGAACTGATTATTTAATAAGTTAAATATAATTATAAAATATGAATTATCTAAATTAACATTTAAGACTTTCATTTATCGTATTTAATACAATTATAAAATCGTTTCTGAGTAGGCATTTTTTCATGGCGTTTCCGCTGCAAACATAGAAGCGCTTCAACAGCAAGCATGATTTCATGCTATTTTCGCCTCAATTACAATAGCGCTTAAAAAAGCCTCATTATTTTACGCTATTTGTATTGCGATAACTGAAGCGCATATTTGGATCAATAGAGGATGCGCGTTTTGGTGGGTCATTTCTTGTTAAAATCATTAATGAATTCTTGTCTACGGTAAGCGCTACCCATTTTGGGTTTCCTTTACAAACCTGCTGAATGGTAAGCAGGTTTTTTGCTGGGACCAGTAAGATGTGCGCGTTCTTGTGTTACACTCACTGATTGGGACCTACAGTTTTACACCGGTTCCGAGCAGTATTTTGAGAAGCTTTTTCATGGCTAAGCATATACTTCGTTTGCAAAATATGAGGCTATGCATTAAGAGCACACAATATACCTGCCTAATAGCTTATGTACATGCCGCGTCATAGTTCACTAGGCGAAGCGCTAATGATTCGATTACCCTTTTCAAACTAACTTAATCCTGATGCAAACTGGTCCGTCTTCTCTTGTTGTTTTCCTTATTTCTTCGTACACTGTTGGCAAACAGGTGGTGGTATACCACTCAGAATTGATCATTCTACGTTCCACTAAAGGCACTGTGGACACATGACCGGTTAAACCGGAAAACCCCCTATCATTTGTTTCGATGTATTTATTCCACAACCAACTTTTCTCTGATTTAACTCGTATTGAAAAACCCATACGATCGATTGCTGTTTTATTTCGGGCTCGTATGAATATAACTATGATTCGTCACCTGTGACGATGTTATACACTGCATTTGAGTTACCGCGGTTGTATTTTTTCAACATTTATTTGATGCAATGGACACTGGCCTTTTGTTTGGTCAGTCGTCAAATTATGTGGGATACAAAGAGAAAAAATGTTTTTCCGGGCCAAATGAATATGCAATATCTTGCTGATGCCAGTGATGCTAATGCCAAAGGATGCTTCAATGTCACGGTATGTCACGGTATGTCACGGTATGTCACATATTCGCTCTTGGTTTATCAGTTCAAGCACAGCATCGATGGTTTCCGGCAAACGACCGCAGTTGACCGACCTTTAAGATAGTTATCCTGGAGCGAACGGCGTCCGAGACTGAACACTCGGTACCAGCGATTTATAATGGGTTTTGATGGTGATCGAAACAAAAGTCGAAACAAGTTGATTAAGATACTCTTGTCTCGATAATCCACGCCGAAAATCGTAAAAAAATTATCGCACGAAAATTTTCACGGGTTACTTTCATTTTTGACCGAGATGCACTTTTCAACACACTGTAAATACAACAAATAGCGGTAGTAGGGAAAAGGTTCTATGTATGTTTATGCCAACAAATGTCAAACTTTCCAATGGAAGTTCCAATTCACATCTGGCAACGCTAGTACTGCCAGGACCCGAAAAACAAATAACAACCCTTAATTGGTAACAGATACCTCGAGGCTGATTTTTAAAAAACATTTCAGCCAATAGTGGAGATGAGCGTAAACTTTGTAAAAAAATTTTTTTATTCAAAGTTGTCTACACTCCAAAATTTGGAACCGATTTAGAATTTTTAGAATTTCTTGAATTTTTGCCATACGTATTTGGATTCTTCTGTGTATGCTAATTTTATCGCAGTTTTCAAAGATTTGTGCATATTCGCAACAAGAACTTTACTGTTCAGAAGGCTGCTGCTGAGACCATAACGATGACCCATTGCAATTCTTCCTTAGTGTTGAAAACGTCAGGGCAAAGTATATGAGAACTCAGGACTTTCTGCAGCTTTTGATTATATAAGTATTACATCTTCGGTTACTTTTAAGTGAACATCTCTGTGACTTACAACAAATTGTATTCTCTCCTTATGCTATGTGTGACACGATTTTTTATGTCTGCCTTACAAAAGAAGCCCTATAAACCCATGATTTTGGATTTTTGCACTTGGTACAATTTTAGTCGCATCTTTTCTTGCACTCCTGCATTGTTGGTTACTTTTGTATATTTAAATAACCTAGTAATTCCCTCAACAAAATCACAACATTCATTCATTCATTACAATTTGTTGCACACAATTTCCCCCCATGAACTGAAAATCCAACAGTATCTACTAGGGTTCAACTGCACTTACAAACGGATGTAACAAACTACAAACAAATACACAAAAAAAAAAACGGAAATAGATGATAAAAATTGCAATGTCTACGTTTAGAAAATAAAATAAATTGCAGATAAATATAATTCTACTAAGAGGGTGAAATATGTAGATTACAAACCATGACATTCCAAACATTTTATTGCATAAACATAAAGAGTTAAAGCGGTTGTGGCCGGCGGTGATGAAATTGTAGTGTGCACTGTTCTTGTACATGAGAATGTGGGTTCGATCCTCTATATATTTCTTTTGACGTCGCTCACCTCGCTTAGTGATGGAGACACTATCGAATATTTAGTTATGAAAAACCTTGTCAAAATAACATTCGGAGCCGGTGTTAAATTGTAGCTACCAATCCGTGACTGTAAAACAAGAAAGCACACAGTTCACTGGTTGTGAGAAGCTCTCCCTAATCCCTTCATGGGAAACTCGCTTTTTTAAGTTTCATATGTACGTGCCAGCGCACTGAAAAACAATCGCTAAACTTTAAAAAAAATGGTAACACTGACAACACTGCCCTTAATCATAACACCCACGAAATACTCTAAAATCAAAATAACAACAGCAAAAGTGCAAAGTGCCAAAACAGAAAACCGAGAAATAATATCTTTCCCACTGACAACAGAGACAACATTCGGCATTTAAAGTTTCTCATAAGAAATACCTTCCCAAAAATAATTTGGGCTTAACTCAAAATGTTCTCTCTTCATAGCTCCCTCTCCCGCTATTCACTCTTTAATGTCTGTTTAAATTATTTTCTATATTTCTCCCTATCATTTTCTCTTTTTGTCCTTATCACTGAGGGGAAAAACAAAGTATACTTATGTATATGTTTGACAACAAACGACTGTGTAAGTTGAAATATATTTTGATTCACCGTACGAGTGATAAGCGAAGCAGATACATATATTAATCTCCTTCTCCACCTCATCATATTAATAAATAAACGTTCTCTGTAGGCTGATAATACAAAATTATTTTTGATTTCAATTATATTCATTCTACAAGTTGTGCTTTCAAATTATTTTTGGCAAAACAGAGATAGTATCAACAAAATGTGGAATAATCGCAACAAATTTCATAACAGCATGACCATTTCTAGTATATGGAGGGCGGGTAAAGAAGTTTGGCCAAATAAAAAATATGAGAACTAAAAGTAAAATCCAATAATATACTCGAAATAATACAAAATATCGAAGGTGCTTAATAAACCATCAATATTTTGGGCAACACTTGAACGAACTGATATCAGTGTCATCAGTAATATAGTGATGGAAGCAGTAACGACAACGTTCGTAAATGGTATCGAAAGTAGTAATTGAATATTGGAAAGAGAAAGTATGTATGTACCTTAAACCGACTCATTTTGTATGGGGCCAAAAAAAGTGTTTTTGTTCCACCGGCTGAAATGTTCCTTGACTTGTTTTTTTATGATTCGCAAAATATTTCGCGTCTAGGATTAAAACCCCGTGAGCTGGACCGTTTTTAAAAAAAGGCTTTTTTTGAGTTTCTCAAAGATTTTTGATTGTTGATAGAACATTTGTTGGCACGTTTTTCATACCGTTGGATGCGTCTTTAAAAATGCTTTCCTATGATACTAATATTCCACATATTATCTTTAGTTAACTATCAAAAATCTTTGAAAAACTCAAAAAAGCCTTTTTTTAAAAACGTGTAGCAACCGTAAACTCGGCTGTAGCACCGAATTGCGGTTATCACAACCGAACTGAGTTTGGCACGACTGAAAATCAGAAATTCAGTTGAAGCAACGTCGCTTCATATCCGGTTCGGTTGTGCCAACTAAATGTGGAAGAAATTCAGGAGCAACAACCGCATTTGGTGTCAAATCAGTTTCTGTACCCGAATTTCTCATGAGTTCTGTTGGAACAACCGAGTTCATTTTCGGATACTGCAACATAATTCTGTATATTTCAAAACTGATGCTTAAAATTCTAGAATCAAATATTATATTAAACAAGCTAAAGGAATTTATAATTGTTGCTGTCGCAGTGTAATCAGGATTGTTTTGTGATTGTTAGGAAAGGTACAAAAGAATATATAATATAATTATTTTTTCTTCATCAACACGAATTATTTTATAAAGTACAAAATGTCCACATGTATCAGCGAGCTGTAGAGGCAGGTGCCAACAGTTCAGTTTCTCAAGATCGGTCATTTGGGCTGTGCTGCCATCAATATTTTAAAAAATGTTTAGGATATAAATCGACAGATGGAAATATACAAACAGAATAGAAATTATTTCATTTGAATTATTTCTTTGGTTTGAAAATATTTATCAGAATAACTGTGGAATTTATACCATCACCGTTACTAAATTAGTAGACAATAATTTCACAATTCAGTTGTGACACTATCTAAATTCGGTTGTGACAACCTATAACCCAGGCGCGACAACCTCTGTTGGTCTCTTATAACCCCTGCTTCGGTTATGGCAACTCTAATTCGGCTATGAGAACCTCTAATTCATCAGTGACAACCTGTAATTCGCCTATGACAGGCTTTACTTCGTCTATGGCAAACTCGCATTCAGATGTTACAACGTCTAATTCAGTTGAGACAACCTCTAATTCGGCTTTGATGAGCTCTAGTGTGGTTGTGACAACCTCTAAACCGGCTGCCTGCACCGAATTTTTCTGCCAGTTCATACAAAATTCAAACACAAAAGCCGGCCGCACTTCTGGATATTCGCCTTTACGGCCTATGGCTCTTGATTAGCATGGAAAAGAACCACTATTTTCGACCAAAATCTTGTTTTGTCATGAGAGTAATTGTCTTGCTTAATAGCAACATTAATAACCTGATTGCCGTATTTGGGCTGGAAAGCAACCCAAAATGTTTCCCAGAGCTGCCATTACATCCAGACAAAGCAATAGATTGGTGTGGTTTATGTGGTGTTCGAATCATCTGTACATATTCAAAATGAGGGCGGCCGGAACGTAACTATTGTTATCGCGAATTTCTATAGCACTATTTACTGCCTGAAATTGAACCCAGTGATCCCGATGACATTTGATTCAAACAAGACAGTGCAACTTGACACACGTCCCGTAAAACCATGTCATTATTGCCAACACTTTTGGGTGAATAGTTAAATTCGCACCACTGAATTGGCCGTCAAGATCATGTGATATCACATAAAAATACTTTTTCTTTTGGGGCAGTTACTTCTTCCTTGTTCTTGTTCTTACTTGGCTAGTTCTGATGAAAAAAAATATCCTTATTACAGATCCTCATGCCAAAATTCAATAGTGCAACATCAAAAATACATCTAAATGTTGAAAAATGATCAAATTGTACGCTGATGAACGAAGTGCTGATGAACGAAGAATGAATTGTACGCGAAGTTGTCAATTATTAGCGTGGAGCATTTGGATTTTGGAGACTGATGGAAGATAGGGCTAATACATCATTATGGTGATAGTTAACCTCGAAAATTGTTTACAATTTGGACTTAGTGTTCGATTAGTCATGGTTCAGAGAAGTAGAATAGTATTAACTAAGTCTTTTAGGATTTTAGAATTTTTGTCTTCTGCGCCACATGTATTTCCCTCGAACTTTAAATTTTGTATGTGCAAGATCTTTTAAATATTAAGTCAAGCGATCAGTAAATCAGTATCACAAATAACAATTCTAGTATCTGCCGTCGAAATGTTAACAATGTCTACTGTACAGCTTTCTAAGAAGAAGACTGATCCACAAATGGAAATGTTTTTAAGTATATAAAAAATTCGGTAACCTCCCCAAAATAACGTTCAACTTCTTTCAAAATTGTTTAGTAATCAATTAATAGATGTGTACTCAATAGTGAGATAGCGTACCGGATACTGAAAACTGTCGACTTGTAAAGTATTGAGTAAAATAATATAGGTACCGATTGAAAAGTTTCGATACCACAAAGTATCGCTACATTTTCCGAACCCTATCTGTGACTAGATCTTAAGTAGCTAAACAGTTTTCTAAGAATGGCAGAGGATGCATTTTCCAAAAACTCCAACAAGTAAACAAATTTTTTTTTAAATATTGTGCGTTATTTTGATTCCAATTGAATCATATTTGTATTGAAATTGCCTATACAATCAACATAATACAAGGTGGCGCAAAAGTAAACTTCCGATGTTTTTTGGCTGTAATTTAAAAAAAAAATGAAAAACTTTGATTCTTCTTGTGGATTATTTGTATTTGGTCATTTAGTTTTTTTTACATCAAGTCGAGAATATGATGTCATGTAAATGGCCGCCGCCACAGTTGATTGTCATTTGAGCCCTTTTTATGGCATTTTCCATCACTTTGGCCAAAACTTCCGGCGATACGTCCTCACATTCTTGACGGATATTGTCTTTAAGAGCTGCAAGAGTCTGAGGCTTGTTGACATAAACCCGCGACTTCAAAAAGCCCCACAAAAAGAAGTCTGGAGTGGTCAAATCAGGCGATCTTGCTGGCCAGTGCAAATCGCCAAAACGGGAGATTAGGCGCCCGGGAAATGCATCCTTCAGCATATCGGTTGTGGCACGTGCAGTGTGTGCCGTTGAACCGTCCAGCATCTCGTGTTGTGCCAGTCTCTTCGAGGCGAGCGGCTAAACGTCGCAGTGTTTCACCAGTAGGCGTTGGACGGCCAGGAAATCTGCGACGAAATTCACGTTGTGCCAAAGTCACCGACCGAATATTGGTCAAATAAATAGTTAGCAATATTCCGCGTTCTCGAGCAGTGTAGCGTAACATTGTTTATTAACGTGTATTTCGCATGTGTTTACTACACAAATGTCAAAACAGAACTGACATTAGGGGCCAATCGCAAAATTTATAGCATTTTCTGATAGGAGGATTACTTTTGCGCCACTTTGTATAATTGATTTTTTTTATCAAACCAAACAAATTTTAGTAAATATAAAATTAAAACCAACACCTCTTTTTATTGATTCAATAAATTTCGTTATTGACTGAATAACAAATTGACGATTCGCATACAATTTTTAGTACCAATAATGCAAAAATCGTCATCACAGGAAATGCAGTAATTTTTGATATTGATTCCATGATTTTCGTATTTAAATGTGAAAATTATTTTGTTGTGTGTAAACGCTATGTTAGACTATCAGGGGGCAAATCACCGCTTTTTATATCGACCATATTTGCGTCGAAATGGTGACAATTTGGATCACGCACGGCAGTCGATATCGAAATGCAACTATGCGATATTGCATTCGACGTTCATATGTCATCGAAACAAAACAAACACTAATAATTTTTCCACCAAAGAAAAAAGAAGTACATCGGCAAAATGTGAATAGTTTTTGTATTTTTTCCTTGCAGGGATAGTTTAAACAAGATTTAGGAAACAATTGCTTCAAGGCCAAATTTAAATAAAATAAATGGCAACCACAAGGATTTCGTTGTACAGTTTATGAAATGCAGAAATGGAAATGTTTGTTGGCATACGAGTAAAGAGAAATGTTGGCGGTCTACGTGTAGATCGTTTTTGATAATGCATTAAGCAACTAAACAACAAAGAAAACGAGTGAAGCGCGTCGTTTCTCTGCTCTCTCTCGCCTTTTCTCTTCGTTGAATATTTCAATACACGATCAGTTTTATGATGATGTTATTGTATCTAACTATAAAAATTGCAACCATATTTAAATAAAATAACATGAGGTATGTAAAAAGTATAAAATAATCAAGTTATGACTTCTCTACTTGTATATCCTTTTTGGGCAATGCAACGCATTTCAATCTCGCGTCATAACTTGATTATTTCATACATTTCACATACTTTATGGAATTTTAATTAAATATGGTTGGATTTTCTATAGTTAGATACTGTAACACCATCAGGAAACTGGTCTTGTATTGAAATATTCAACGAAGAGAGAAAGAGATAGAGAGCAGAGAAACGAGGCGCTTCACTCGTTTTCTTGGCATTCCACTCCATGATTAAATTTTCTTCTCTATTCAAAATTCCATACTCTTTGACATAAGCTTGCAGCAATGCAAAAAATCTTAGTAGCCAATTAAAAATTTCGATGGAATGTTTCATACGATCTTCAATTCGACATCGAATGCCTTAATTTGGTTCCAATGCAAATCGCACGACTCGTGGAGAGGAAATGGAAGAATACATATTTCTGCAATGTCATACAAAACAGCTGTTGGGAATAATGAAACAAAAATGAAGTATGTATTTGCAAGAAATCAACGAAATAAGAGCTTTAATTATTGTTTTCTTTGGTTTTGTTCGATATATTCCAAATTTTTGTGGAAAATACAAACATTAGAGAAAACTGACAGAATATAATGGATCAATGTAGATATACATATATTATATTCGCTCTTTGGAGAAATCACATTTGAAGCCAAAAATTTGTATTAGCATACAACGAGTTTATGAAATATCTTACGTCCGTAAACATTTTGAAACATATCCTCTTGTTGTGTATGGAATCAAAGCCGCAGGCATCTGAAGAATATTATAACTTCTTGAATCTCCACTGCTCATTATGCGAGTGATATGCGAATTGTCATATGAACCATTCATATCATACCCGACCACTTAAATCCGGAGTGGTTACCGCAAACGTCAAATAAGTCGTGTTCTAATACTCTATGCGTGGGTGGTTGTATTTATGTTTTTTGTTTGGGGGGTATTGAAATAATGAGAATCAAAAAAGAGGGGAGACATATCCGTGAACTCTCTTTACGAGCACTCAGTGAGACAGTAAGAAAGAGAGCGTTTGAAAGGTTAGATATGCATAGACAAAATAGAGTTCGAGTGATAACAGACCTCGATTAGTTATTATAATAAACATATGTTTGCAAAGTCTATACAGAAATTCAATATAATTTGCGATGAACTGAACATCTACAATGCACTTGCATGAAGAGAATCTGGATTACTTTAATTCTTGGATTTTTGAAAAACAATTTCAATTTTACTTTAGATATGTATGATTTAATCAATAGCATTCAAAGTATGTACAGTGGTGAATTTCTTGTGCATTCGTGTTTGGTGGTGAATTTCTTGCAGGTTTTATTTTTGCGTATTTGTTTTCTCTTTTTCATCTCCTTCTTCTTGTTTGCCATTTTTTGCGTATTTAGCCATTAGGCAAACGAAAATGTAAAGGAAAGCGAACGAAGAAAAGAAAAACAAGTGCTAACAAGTGCAACATTTTCTTGTTAACATATTGTTGGCCATATTTAAGGAAATTCGATAAATTTTTACAATTTTGCAACTAAAGTGGAAACTGTTTACATTTTATCAAGTATTTTCATGTCAATAAGGGATTTTGTTCAAAGTCATGTCGAACATATGTTAGACAGTAATTAAGGAAATTTATAGAAAATATTGCAAAATAACGCTTACCTTAGATAAATCTATCGTGCTTTTGTTGATTTTTCTGAGAAATTTCGAACAGTTTGTAAGTTTTCTTAGCAAAAACTTGAAAACTATGTTGGAAACACTTGTTTGTTTTTTGTTTTGTTTTGCGAAACACTTGTGGACAAGTTTTATTACTTGTTGTACAATTTTCACTTATTTCTAAATATTTTTCGATTATTTTTTTTCTATTAACTTTTAGGAATTTTACAAATTTTCATAAATTTCTAAAGATTTTTCACTTTTATTAAAATGCGTTCAACACAAGAATCTTAAATTTTCTGTAACGCGAACCGTTTTGCTAAGTGCGACGGCGGTATTGAAACTAAACGAGAAAACAAAAACACAAACAATCGAGTGTTGAAAATGCACAACACAACACCGAGACCAATAGAGATACGGACAGACAACATCGCAACAAGAGCTTTTTCTGCTCAACTCAATTACTTGTTGTTGATGTTGTGTATTTTCAACTACTAACACACATTTCGGGTTGTACGAACCCGAGCATTAACGATTGCGATGTCCACGACCACGACAATGTGACTATTTTCTGTTAATGCCTACATGGTGTTGAATGAATGTAAATGGATGGTCGACCGACTGAGAGACGGATGTTGGCTGGTTAGTTGCATGCATTTCGCATTTGTCGACATTTAGTTTTGTGCTTTTTTGCGTATCTATCGCCAACGCTAATGGCGAACACTATAACTGCCTTTTTTGCCATTTCCCTCCCAACCCGACGACTGCCTGCCACAACAAAATGCTATTCACCACCACCATCTCGTTAATTAAGTTTTGTGTTTTTGCTGTTGTTTTCCACAAGAATCTCTTTTGTAATCAAAGTATATACATACATACATTCATTTCATCCACGTAGAATATTGTGCCTCTACGAATGTTAATCCACATTTAAAACTCGGTTTTGCGCGCCTTATGCAAAAAGTACCAAAAAAAGTACGAATCACAGATGATAAGTCTCGTGCATGGTACTTTTTTCAACGTATTTCTAGTTGATTGAGGATTTAAAATAGCATTTATACAATCGATTAGATACTAGATTATATTTTATTTGTTAAATTATTTGCTTTCAATAAAACGTTAAAAGATAATTTTTTCCAAAGTTTTAACAAAACTCGACAAGAAATATAAAAACGCTGTTCATTGTCGCCGTTGGTGGTTCAACGGTAAGTGTGCACTGCTCTTGTGCATGAGACCCTCTTACATTTCTTTCGACGACAATCACCTCGCTTAGTGACGGCGACACTATCGAGTATTTAGCCATGAAAAAGCTTCTCAAAATACCGTTGATCTGATTACGGAAAAAATCCTCAAAGACCGGGAGTTCATTTTCAGGAACGTAATAAATATTATTTTCAGAGTCGGCTACTTTCCGGTGCAGCTCAAAGTGGCCGAAGTGATTATGATTCCAAAAGTTGGTAAGCCGCTCAAGAACGTGAATTTGTACAAACCGATAAGCCTCCTTCCAGTGTTGGGCAAAATAACGGTTTTCCAATAAGGACTTGAAAACTTTTTTTTAAAATAAAACGCAAACTATTTGAAATATTTCCAAACCCTTATGATCGACTTGAAATATAATCAAAATATTTATGAATGGAACTCGACTTCGTTTATACGGCCACTGCGGGCACGTTGGCAGCGGTCGATTCGTTGGACCGAATTTTCGATGACTCGGTCACACATTTCGGCCGTAGCGGCCGCTATATCGCGTTCAATTTTGGCTCTGAGTTCTTCCAACGTCGTCGGCTTCTTGGCATATACCAATTATTTGACGTAGCCCCAAAGAAAAAAGTCTAGAGGCGTTAAATCGCACGAAAGAGGCGGCCCATTGACTGGTCAATTTCTTGAGATAACACGCGTTAAATCGCACGAACGAGGCGAACAATTGACTGGTCCATTTCTTGAGATACCACGCTCACCAAACTTATTCTTCAATAAATCGATTGTAACGTGTGCTGCGTGGGTTGTGGCACCGTCCTGTTGAAACCACATGCCGTCCAGGTCCATGTTTGCCAATAAGGGCCAAAAATAATCGGTAATCATGGCGCGATAACGATCACCATTCACAGTAACGTGACGATCGTTATTGTCGACGAAAATATGGCCCAATGACGCCGCCGGCATTCAAACCGCACCAAACAGTTATTTTTTGTGGAGGAAGTGGTGATTCATGAAGTACATGTTGTGGATTTTCACCAAAACCAATAACGCATATTTTGCTTATTGTCGAACCCATTGAGCCAAAAATTAGCTTCGTCACTGAAGATGATTTTGCGATGAAATTCATCATCTGGGCGAATTTTCTCCAGAGGCCAATCGGAGAATGTACGTCGCGTCAATTGGTCCATCGGCTTCAATTCTTGAGTCATCTTGATCATGCATGGGTGTAAACCAAGATCTTTACGCAAAGTTCGCCATAAAGTGGTCTTGGCGATGCCCAGTTCTTGAGAACGCCGCGGAATCGACTGATTTGGATCGTTTGCTACGGACGCCTGAACGGCAGCTAATTTTTCCCGTTGTCTCACTGGCACTGCAGCATCACACAATGAATATGTAGACTCAAATTTTTGCACTAAACTTGTTACTGCTTGTCTACTAGGTCGAGAATAACGACCGAAAATTAGCGTTAACGCTCTTAAAGTTGCGGTCACCGACTCCGAATTTCGGTAGTAAATTTTTATAATTTGCATACGTTGTTCGCTCGTGTACTTTACGACGATGAAAATGTTGAGTTTACTAAAAAAAGGAAGGTAACAGTTAGATGATCAGTGAAATAGTGCGTTCACACACTAAATTCAAAGTACCTGACCCTATAGTTAAGAAAATTTTGATTAACAGAATGAAGCCTATACCTCGAACCAATCACCTGATTCCTGACCATCAATTTGGTTTCAGGGACAAACACGCAACAATTGAATAGGTGAATAAGGAGAAAAAAAAATATTGTTCAGCGGCGTTCTTAGACATCAGCCAAGCCTTTGACAAGATTTAGCATGACGGTTTGGCACAAGTTAGAGAAAAATATACCCTATTCCTATTACAAACTGCTACGATCCTACTTAGAGTGTAGACACACTTTTATGTTTAAGGCAATAGTAGTCAAACGAATTTATTTGAAATTAAATCGGGCATACCACTAGGAAGTATTCTCGGACCACTGCAGTATACTCTGTTTACTGTGGATCTTCCCACTGGCGACAGCACCGTAACGGCTACATTCGTAGATGACACAGTACTAATGTCAGCACACAATGACCCAACAACGGCAACACAAACCGTGCAAATCCACTTGAATAAAATTCAGTATTGGTGTCAGTCGTGCAAACTCAACGTCAACACAACCAAGTCATTGCATGTAACTTTCACGCCGAGAGCTGGAACACGCCCACATGCACTAATGGGCAATACATCAATACCCCAATCAGACAGTGCTAAATATCTTGGTATTCACTTAGATAGGCGTCTAACATGGCAGAAGCAGATACTGACAATAAGCTACTACTGTACAAGGCAATTATCAAACCAGTATGAACCTACGGTATAGAACTGTGGAGTTCAGCGTCAAACACAAACATCGAAATTATACAAAGATTTCAATAATAATGTATACGGCTCATTGCTGAGTGAGAAACGAAATTATTCACAGAGACATCCAAACAAAAACTGTTCAACAGGTGATCGACAAAATCAACGTAAGAAAAGCTTTAAGACCGTCTTCGCACACTAATGTCTTAAGACTTAAATGATTCAAACTCACGCATCTAGTCAGCACTCGACGATAGAAAACCTACCTACCTACCAACCTACAACGAGGACCAGCACTGGTTTTTCTCATCCTGCCAAGACTGCAATAAATTCAAATTTGTATATTTTTTGAATGTAGTTGACAATTATAAGAATAATTGATAGAGTGCAATAAAAAATGAGATAAAAAATGTAACAAATTATATGAGGTGTTAGGGGACACCCGGTTGGAATGAAGTTCCTTTCGCTGTATATTATGTACTAGTTAGTTACAACACGCCTAAAGCTGATGACAGAGTGAGCGCTACAGGCGTTGCTATGCTTGAAGCTACAACCGCTATTGCTATATCAATCTTTGACGTATCAGAGTAAGTCTGTTTCTACACGTGCAATTATAATTGCTGCAATTCATGAGTTCGTTGGAGAGAGAGGTAAGAAGAATGGAACGAGGAAAAAACTTGCATGAAATCTGCAATTCTTTCCGTTCTTCTCATTCGTAATTTTTTAGTAATGGCGGCTGCAGAATAATTTGACATTTCTTTTCATTTACTCATTCGTAAAAATTTCTCACGAAGAGTCTGCATATGTCTCAGATTTATACGAATGTCAGAAGCAGGAATAATAAAAACCGGAATTGCACAAACAGAATTGCTTGCGTGTAAAAGCAAATTGCAATTCCAAAAGAGAATCATGAAGAATTGCAGTAATTACAATTGCACGTCTAGAACCAGACTAAGCACTACATTGTGTGTTTTTTGAGAGAGAGAATATGAGCGCCAACTTTTGTACGCTCTTGAGTAAATTTATTTTCCATTTGTTTATGTTTTGTGTCTCTTATTTTGTAATGAGATGTAGTTTTTTGTTTGAACTCATTTGTTTAACATGGATTCGGAAAAAAACAACGCACGCATGCACCCACTCATTGACCGTGCAACATTTTTTATTTTAACTCTCTCTCTCTCTCTGTTTTTACTTCCTCTCACTACAATATGTCGCTGCTATAAATCATTTCACTACCTGGTTAATAGCGGCCAAGCACTGAAACTATTTTGTAGCTCTGCTCTCACTCTGACAACATTTGAGCGAGCACATAAGTAAACACAGGCAGAGTTTTGTAGCAAGTTGTAGCGACATATCATAGCAACGCCTGTAGCGCCCACTCTGTCATCAGCCTAAGGCGCCCGTTGAAAAATACGATAATTTAAATGGATCTTTAAGAAAAGATACTTTTCGTAAAATGATAAACTTTTTTTAAGAAAATTTATTGTATTTTTTTAAAGTATCTATGCTTTTAGGTCCTTTTTGTAAGGATATGTGTTATATTTTCCCAAAAAGGTAATTTTTTAACGAGATGTACTTCTTTTATTAAACGCTAACGTTTTTTAAAGAAAATATACTCTTTTTAAGAAGAAGTACTTTCTGTAAGAAAAAGCCAAAGGGTATTGATTTTTTTTACACAGAAGTACTTTTTTAAGTACAGGTAATTTTTAAAGAAGTGGTACTCTTTTTAAGAATCGCTTATTTTTTTAACAAAATATACTTATTTTCAGAAAGGCTACTTATCTCAAGAAAAGAAAAGAAAATGTATTATTTTATTTTTAAGTAAGGGAATTTTGTAAGAAAATTTATTTGTTTAAGAAAATGTATTTTTTTTGAGAAATGGGAATATTTTTTAGAATTGTTTTTTTTTTCAAGAATAGGTATATTTGTAAGAGTAGGTAGGCTCTTATTTCAAGAAAATTTGTTTTGTTTCACGAAAAAGGTACTCTTTAAAGAATCTTTAGTTTTTTAAGAAAAGTAAATTTTTGTAAGAAAAGGTTATTTTTTAAGAAAAGGTACTTATTTAAAAAAAAGTGCCTTTCTTAAGAAAGGTACTTTTTATAACAAAATTTACTTGTTTTAAGCAAAGGTACTTCTTTCTATAAGATAAATTATTTTTTTAAGAAAGGTACTTTGTTTAAGAATATCAATAGGTATTTCTTTTTAGAAAATTTACTTTTTTAAGAGAAGGCACTTATTTAAGAAAATTTTCTTCGTTTAAACTTCTTTCACTTTGGCTTTTCTGAATTTACTTTATATTGGGTTCAAAACTACAATATATACTAAATATTGACTACAGGCTCCACCTAGAAAACATCCCATTAAACAACAATTTTCCCAACATATGTTAGTCTAGACACAAACCAAAGCAAAAGTACCCAAAATTGGTGATAATACTGGGTTGTAGCATAATAGAGTTTTTTCATTTTTATTTTTTTCCAGCAGTGCGATAAGGAACTTCGTTCCAAAAATACCGTTCGGAACCGGTTTAAAATGTAGGTCCCAATCAGCGAGTTTAAAACTAGAAAGCGCACAACTCACTGGTTGTGTGGAGCTGTCCCCAATACCTTCAGGGGATGTAATGGGATACCATTTTATATTTTTTCGTCGCAGTGTTCGAGCAGAAGATGCTTTCTATGTTATGCAAATTTCTATGGCGTGGCTGTAGAATCTGGAGAAAATGACGGCGGCACAATAATTTGTAGTGTGACTTTTTGGATTCGGTAGTACTTATATAGAGGGCGGTTCAATAAGTCCGTGACTTTTTGAACTTCCCTCATAGTTATACATATATGTATATATATAGACTACTGTCAAATTTTGAGTAAGTTCCGTCATTTACTTTGTGTTTAACTGCTGTTCAAAACATACAACCTCGTCCTTTTTTTTAAATGGAAAAAAGCGAATTTCGAGTGCTCATTAAACATTATTATTTGCGAAAAAACCGTCAATCAAACCAAAGCAAAGCTTGATAAATACTATGACGACACTGTACCATCGTTTTCAATGGTAATGGTAAAAAAAACTGTTTACTGACTTTCGTTGTGGTCGCACAACTACAAATGACGCTGAACGTTCTGGCCGGACAATTGAGGTCAATACACCCGAAAATACACGATATGGTGTTTGACGATCGAAGAGTAAAACTGCGTGAGATTGTTGATGCCATAGGCATTTTATATGGTAGTGTGGTTTCGACTTTAAATGATCAGTTGGGTTTAAGAAAGCTGCCTGCAAGATGGGTGCGGCGTTTGCTCTCAATTTTCAATAAACGTAACCGTGTGACAACTTCAAAGGATTGGTTGGAGTTGTTTAACCGCAATTCGAAGGAGTTTTTGCGGCGTTTTATAACTTGATGAAACATGGATCATGGATCTAAGTAATGGGTTTCTCCGGGTGAACCGGCTCGATGGGAAATCGACCTAAGAGCTCTTAGATCAAATTTGGGTCAAGGCGACCATGATGATCTTTCTCCTTGATCAAAAGTGGCACTTGTCAAATTTTGGTTTTATTCGGCTTATATAAGTCATGGCCCTGACGAATCTCACTTATATTCGCAACTTCTCACGCCATAACATAAAAATTAGAAATAACAAATCTTACACACAATAACTAGCATTTTCCATCCCTGAAACACATGCGGACAAAAACAACGGCAAGTGCACCGCACTCATCCACAGAATGACTGTAAGTAACTCTTGTATGCAAGTTCGTTTAATTTTTCTCAAATTGTTTTTGCCATTCTCATCCACTATTCTTTCTCCGTTGTACTGCCGCACATAGTACGAACTGGAAAAACAGCAGCAAGCAACAATTTGTTGACGTAAACAATTGTGTGTATCATACACCGCATCTGTTTTACACCATGCCAAGTTTTCTTTTGCATCACACCACTAGTGGGTGTTCTCGCAGAGCTTGGAATCGTCAAAACAGAGAGTAAACAAAATTAGTGACAGAGAGAGAGGGAGAGAGAGAGATTAAACGAATCAAAACACATTTTCTTTCTTTATGCAATTATAGTGAAGTGCAACCCGTAGGAGATGGATTTGTGTATATAAGTGCGTGAGAAAAAACGTAATAAGTTTGTAGCGGAGGAATTATAAATATTAGGAAAACAAGTGCAAAAGCTTTACTCATAGTGGTAGTGGTGAGTTTGAAAGCAGATGGATTATTGTGAAAGCTTTTTTGTTTACCAGCAACACAGGGTGGTTAAGAAAGTTAAATTATGATTTATATGATAGTAACACAAAGCGACTCATTTTGTATGTCAAAAGATGGCTTAAACAATTAATCATTTATTAAATATGAACTATGTATTAACCATTGTTTTCGAGAACTTTACGGCTCTAGGAACCGCATCCAGTGGGCTAACCAGGTTTTAAGCCACCACTAAATTTTTGGGGTTTCCATACTTATTGCATTTACACAAAAGGCATTTGCGGGACAAAAGTTATATATGTAAGTACATATTGAAAGTGTCCGAAATCTTGGGATCAGCATTATACTGTTCGGAAATTCTTTCTATGGAATAGCAATTTTTATTAGTTTGTGAAAATTTAATGATGGTTTTTAATTTTTTTTCTAATTCTTTATTGCCGATTAGTTTCATCGATTTCACAGCAAAAAAAAATTAACTTAAATATAAATTTTCAATTTCCAAGAACTTTGACTTTCAATCAGGGTTCGTATTTCGTGGGTAATGGGTTACCCTGGTTTAATTTAGAAAATAATGGGTTGCTACCCACGACAATGGGGAATTACCCATTACCCTTAGGGTAAGGGGGAAAATATTGGGTAGCTACCCACGAAGATGGGAAATTACCCATCACGATTACTCTTTTCCCACAGGGAAATGGGGAAAATAATGGGTAGCTACCCACGACAATGGGGAATTACTCATGACGATTACCCATTACCCTCAGGGAAATGGGGAAAATAATGGGAAGCTACCAACGACGATGAAATATATTATATAAACCATATACAAAGAAAATGTGAAATGTTAGAAACAATTTCTATATCTTTGAAACGGAGCGTCGAATCGAAAAAATAATCCATTTTTGCGCGTTTCTAAGGGTTTTTCATAAAGCGGTCCAATTCTTATGGAAGAATTTTTTTCCAAAAATCACCAAAATAAGAAAAATAAAAAAGTGGTTATAACTCGAAAACGGTGAGCCCAGTCTTTATGAAAACCCCACTTTATGCAATACCCTTAGAAACTCGCAAAAATTGGTATTTTTTTCGATTCGACGCTCCGTTTCAAAGATATAGAAATTTTTTCTAAGCTTTTATATTTTCGATCAAAAATGGGGATAGGTTACCCTGGGTAACCCATCGCCGTGGATAGCTGCCTATTATTTTCCCCATTTCCCTCAGGGAAATGGGTAATCGTGATGAGTAATTCCCCATTGTCGTGGGTAGCTACCCATTATTTTCCCCTTTACCCTCAGGGTAATGGGTAATTCCCCATTGTCGTGGGTAGCTACCAATTATTTTCGCCATTACCCTGAGGGTAATGTGTAAACGTTCATTACACCTTCCCCAAGACGATGTGTATGGGTTACACAATAAAATGTTTCAATGCTATATAATTCTACTTCTAAAGTGAAACTTCATATGAATCTGCATATGACTGGTCCCTTCCCAGCATTGTTTTGAATCAGGCAGTCTACCTTGGGTACTCAAATTCGAGGTATTTTCGTCACGGGTTTAATTGTGCATTTACTTTCGTGGTGCGGCATCTGTTGATCTAGATATTTTTTTTTGAATCCGACATCGCAAAGCACTAAGTAATAGAAAGCTTTGTAATAAACCCTAAGGGCCCTATAGGTCCGCCAAAACACTTTTCCTCCGTTTTTCGTGTTTTTATATTCGTGGCTGTCGGTGGACCAATGGCTAGTGTGCGCGGCTCTTGTGCATGAGAACGGGGGTTCGATTCCTGCTCTGAGCACCTTATATTTCCTTTTATGACGGCCACCTCACTTAGTAATGGCGACACTATCGAGTACTTAGCCATGAAAAAGCTTCTCAAAATACCGTTCAAAACCGGAGTAAAACTGTAGGTCCCAATCGGTGGTTGTGCAAAGCTGTTCCTAATCCCTTCATGGGATTTAATTTCTTTAATTTATTTTTTTTTAATTTTAGGGTATGACTTGCAAATGTACAAAAAGTATATAAACCAAAAAAAAGTGTACATTAAAGTAATATAAAGTATACACAAAAATAATAAAACTGTACAGAAACACTAATGGCAATCACATTCCAATTAATCACATTGAGGCAAACAAGCCAGTACACTTAATAGGCGAGTTTTGGTTACACCGCTAGCTAATATAGTCGCTTGTTATGTATGAAGCACTTAGCGACGCGAAAATTTTTCGTTAAGTTTTGAATTTATTTTTGACATATTTTACCATATTCAACCAGTTTCCATATTTTTTAATAATATGTCTTCTTTTAGAAAACTATATTTGTATTAATTAAATATTATAATACAAAAGTACCAATAAAGGAGCCGAATAAATAAATAAAAATCATCCCTGATGAACGTTCAGCGCGGTGAAACTGCGGGCAATTGTTATTGTCCTGAAGAATTGTTTTGTCTTTTGGGGCAACAACAAAACACATGTCTAGTTTCTTCGAATATATTTTTGTGTGTTTTGCTTACGATATTTTTCGAACACTTGCATAGTGGAGAATTCGCAATTCATTTAGTTTGATGAATTTTTCAAAAGCATCATCCCAAACAGGAATCATGAGATAGCATTGTGCAAAACTTCTTTTAAAAAAAACTATATTTCTATTAATAGAAATATAGAATGGCCTTGAGCTTGAATTTTAAAATAGAAAAGTCCCAATAAAAAGGCCGAATAAATAAATAAAAAAATTTACCTCATCGCTAACTAACCGTTTTCTTTGCAACTTAGCGCTAATAGTTTACTTGTAACCAAAACATCACTAATATTTCGAATAATTAGAGGCTTCTTACGAGGCCCACCGGACTATTCTGGCCCAGGTTAGATCTGGTTGAATTCATGTGGATCGAGGATAATGCCAGGCACATTGGTGTCTACACTGCCTACAAAGCCTCATGTGACTATTCATGTTTTTCACTGTCCTGACTTGCCTAGTGATTTGCGCCCACTAGACCTTTGGCCCAGACCCATGGAGGTGGCAGAATTTCTTCAGTTCAACACCGACCTCTCCAGTGACACATAGAGGAAACACTGATAACACTGTGCCACAAATGAAAGGAATTTGATTCGGGCCTCAACCAAATCAAAAAATTGTGAAAGTACTTGGACGCGGAAGCACAAAACCCCGCTCGATTTTGCCGCTCAACGTAACAATTTTTTTTACAGGACGAAAAAAAGTTTGGAGGTGGGTCAGGGCTCTATTTCAGATTTTACTTCAATATATCCTAAATAGCTCGAAATATTGCATTACAACCTTTAACAATATTGTAGCTATTTTCCCAATTCACAATTCCCTAGAATATATTTCTAAGGAAAAGTACACTGTTGATCGATTACACTGTGCAGCAGTGGTTCTGCAAATCAAGCACCAATATGACGGTTCGTAAGTGTATCCAAAATGATGACGATTGCCTAAAGAATTTTTTTCCTGAGGTACCCGTTATCGTTGGACGCCCGGGCGCGCTTCCCCTTCCCCTTTTGTTATCTTATGGTAATTTGTTTGTCATAAATCGAGAACGGCTGTGCGGACTTAGCTGAAAAATTTTTTTAAAAATTAAGAATTACCACTCTTTTAATCTATTCCTATACTGTTTCTTTATATTAAAAACAGTTTCGCTGATATAAATGAATTTATGAAGAAGAAAATTAATTTTTTGCCTAAAAAATTTAAATTATTTGTTTTAAAAATCATTAAAAATCCAAAACGGAAAAATGTGTCAAGGCTTATTACTTTTGCATAAACCTACATAACTTATGAACAAAATGAGGCATAGGATATGAAGATCGATGAACGCGTTTCGCTTTTGTTCACAATTAAGTGAGGGTATCTCATTTTTACAAGTATATTGATTTTTTGTTGTAATGATGACTTTACTTTAATATATTTATTCATATTACAAAAAACACAGTCTTACTGTAAATCTAACGTCGAGTTCTTTTAGCTGGCTGTTGAACTTCATCTTGATCATCCGAATTTGATTCACCACTACTTCTCAAAGTGTTTAAAGGCTCTTCGTTATCATCACTTTGTTTTTCTTCTTCCCCTTAGTTGGTTGTAGATATGAAACTGTTTATCTTACATGACCACCAGCAAACTTCACCGAGCATGACATCCAACTTCTTTCCTTTGAATCGAGTTTCCATGGGCATATTATCTTGGTGAAATCTCTCACCCTGTTCGTCAGATTCAGTGGGTAATTGTTTAGAGAAAAAATCAAGGTGACGACGCAGAAAATGAATTTTGATGGACATCGTTATGTCGATTTTATGGAAGGCATCAAGCATATTTTCAACCACAACTTCATAGCCATTCACACGGTGTTTAGCTAGCAGCACATGTAATATTGCTTTTATTGAATCCCAAGCAATTAATTCGTTGTCGGTCAATATTTCGTTAAATGCATCGCTTTTAATGAGTTTTCTAATGTCCCGTCCGTTGAGAATGCTTGGAAAAATAAAACAAATTTTTAATGAAAACAAACTTATAAACCATGAGATTACTACAAAATACATGTATTTTGTACCTGCTTTAAGTTTTGCTTGGCTAAGCTTCGGAAAGATTTCTTTCAATCAATGACTGACTCCCTTCTGTTTACTTTTTCGACAAATGGCATATACTACCAAGTTTAATGTGCAGGTTTGGTAGATAAATATCATCGATCGGTACCGACGCATCATGAAGCATGCTCAATGTCGGAGTTATGGCAAGGATATCAGCTCGATTTTTCCACCTCGTGCAGGCGTACTAGTCGTCGCGATAGCGAGTATCCCAATCGCAAATGAAACAAATATGCTTTGGATATCTGCCTTTGAGGCCAGGCAGTATTATTTTCATTGTCTCGTAGCATTCTTTCATGTCGATGCTGTAGGCTATGGGTACTGACTTAATTGTGAATAAAAGCGGAACGAGTTTAGCCGCATTCACAATGCAAGCGACAATTTCGTTTTTCATGCTATCTCGTTCTCACACACAGAATTTCACAAAAATGTAACTCCAATTTGTCGCTGAAGTTGATCTATTCCTACTCCAGCAACATATTTGCTCGAATAAATAATGTACTATTAAGCGGTAGATGGCGCTGTACTTCGAATTTCATTTTCAAACTTAAAAACATCAATGAAAATTGAACCCATTTGTGTTAAAAGACGCATTATAAAACGTTATTTTATCTGTAGAATCTTTTAATACCAAATATGTTTAAATACATTAACATTTTTTAATATTCGAAATACAACCCTGAATGTGACATTTGAATCATGATGCAACTAATAGAGGTTGTGTTATAAGAACAACTTAAATGATTTGCTTTTCCTTCTGTTCATTATATGAAGAATCAAATTCAAATGTATTTGGTTTTATAATTTCTGGCTTACTTTTATTCTTGACAAACATTTGTGTTAACTTTGACATGAAAACAAAATATATTCTATTGTTGCCTTGATACATTGGCCAGTATTACCTGTTAGAACAAACATCACGATTCGAAGTAAACTGTTGCTTGCATTGTGAACGCCTTTTGAAAATGTTGCTTGCATTGTGATTCCGGCTTATAGATTCTCATGATATATGTCTCATTTTGTTTCTAAGTTATGTAGGTTTACGCGAAAGTAATAAGCATTGATACATTGATACATTTATCCTTTTTGGATTTTTGATGATTTTTAAAACAAATAATTTAAATTTTTTAGGCAACAAAATTACTTTTCTTCTTCATAAATTCATTTATATCTGCGAAACTGTTATTAATATACAGCAACAGTATAGGAATAGATTAAAAGAATGGTAATTCTTAATTTTTCAAAATTTATTTCAGGTTAGTCCGCACAGCCGTTCTCGAGTTATGACAAACAAATGACCATAAGATAACAAAAGGGGAAGGGGGTGCGCTCCGGGCGTCCCCCGAAAACGGGTGCCTCAGAAAAAAAATCCTTTAGGCAATCGTCATCATTTGGGATACACTAACGAACCGTCATAGTGGTGCTTGAGAGAGAGATTAAGGTGAAATTTCTGTCACAGTGTTATTTCACGAAACAACATACAAAATTGCACATATTTTATATTTTTGACATTTCTTGCCTAACGGTAAATAAATTGCGGTGGCTGTGTTCAAAACAATTGTAGCTTATAAATTTCTTGATAAATTTTCTAAATACACTAATGAACAAAAATTATATTTAGACCTCCATAAT
This sequence comes from Phaonia tiefii, assembly GCA_963931995.1. Taxonomy (NCBI): domain Eukaryota; kingdom Metazoa; phylum Arthropoda; class Insecta; order Diptera; family Muscidae; genus Phaonia; species Phaonia tiefii. Next base: position 279,413,705 of record OZ008368.1, read on the forward strand.
TGGTGTAGAAATGCTGCGTTTAACCAAATTCTTTAAATATTCACCTACATGTATTCAATATTAAACAAATTACAAAGTGATATCATCTATAAAGTTTTACTGCTTAATATACTTAACAATATTGTGAAATACACTAAAGAAGAAATATGAAATTTTGGGATCGAAAGTGATTGTACCAATTCAGAAATTTGAAATTTTTTAAAATTTTCGCTCTTAATTTCTATACTATTAACACAGGATTTTAATAATGTTCTCCAATGCAGTACAGATTAAGGCTTTCGACAAAATTGCCAAATACATCAACGTCCTAAAATGTCAAATATGATCTCAAATTGTCGTATAATATAAAAATATGGTTGTTTTTAGCGTTTCTGTTCATAATTGTCACAACTTTAAAAGCTTTTTCAAGCAAACAAAACAACAATTGTGTCATCCTATTCGATGCTCAAGTAACAGTCCTATATGCAGTGTACTATAAATAAAGTCATAATTGACATATGTATATAAATATACATATTTACATCGCATCTTAAGCCGTATCATTTTACAAAACTAAAAATGTGTCTGGTTAGTGAGCTAGAGGGAATTGTGAAATGGGAAAATAGCTACAATGTTGTCAAAGGTTGTAATCCAATATTTCAAGCTGTTTAGGATTTATTAAAGTAAAATCTGAAATAGGATCCTGACCCACCTCAAAAATTTTCTTCCGCCTGTAAACAAAAATTGTTACGTATAGGGGCAAAACTAAGCGAGGTTTTGTAATACCACGTCCAAGTAAGTAACTACTTTCACAATTTTTTGGTTTGGTTGAGGTCCGAAACCCACTGTTGCACGGTGTAATTTTTTTATTTTATGTCTTCCAGGAAGAGCGTGTGGAAACGGGCAATCTGTTACAACAACAAAAGAATTGGTGCACTTCGTACAAACATACACAATCACTCACTGTACAAGACGAACGGAAAACACATCATTACGGTGCCAATGAAGAAACCGAGAGACATACACAACCAGTAAACGCTCATTAATGGTGACATCTAAACGAACTTTCTCACATGTATAAATTCTAGGAAAAAAACTCAAATTTGACTGATATTTTTAACAAAACTGCGAGAATTATGAAAGACAAAACTGGACAAGAAACCGGAGCAGAAGTTTAACGAGGACGACATGCGAGAACATATTCGGGAAACTTCAAATGCTACAAGTGAGAACATACAAGATTTGTCGTCAGTTGATCAGAAGTTCAAGGTAATTGAACAGTAGATTAAGGAAATTTAAGTGGAAGTGGATGAAAAACTGATTGAGTTAGAAAGAAATACTATCGATTGTTATCGATTATTACTCATCTCAACGAAGGTCGCAAAATAAGTTGGAGAAAGACAAATAGAAGTTCGAGGAAGTTAAATTTATCTTCAGCGAGCTGGAAGGAGTAGCTCAATATTCCCAGAAATCACTATCGCAGCAAATATGTAACAGCTAACGATTACATGGTCATCTGCGGGAAATCAGACGCAAGCAGTGTTCAAACTCTGGAGTAAATGAGAACAATATCGACATCGGAATGTGGGGTTGATTGTTGCCTTTAAATTGGGTGCAAAATGGTAAATCGGTAAAAAATATAATTGCCTCGACACCTAAAGGAGTTATTGTTAGTCATAGGAAATCAAATCAAGGTTCTACTGTATTGCTCGTCAATATACTGCAGCCTATTGGATTTCAGTTTGCACTCTATTCTTAGCAACTAAAGTACCCATAAGAAGCAGTTATGGATGCTTCGTTCAAGCGAATAACATTAAATGTGGCTGTTCTATTACCAACTAGTGAACTTTAAACCGTAACCGGTTAACCCAGTTGGTTTTTTATAAATTTCCGTATTCCTAAAATTCGTTTTATTCGGTTTTTAAATAACTTTTGCACAACTAATATTACAGGTAGGTGTTCGAAGTAATACACTAAACATTGACGCAATAGTTGAGATAATTGATGAGAAATTATCAAAAACTGTAAAGAAACTGGGTCGGTTATGCACAGAGCCGAAAATACAATGATTTTTTTAACTATGTGTCTGGTTAATTTGCTCATGGTAAATGTTTAATAACGAAGACAAAATAACGTTATATAAGGTCAAATTGGCAACAAAAATAGTTGAGTTAACATTATATAAGGTTGGTTATTTTGAGAGAGGAGCAGAAAAATGTGTGAGATAGGCAAACATTCAAACAGTCGTCGGCTCTGTTGTGATCGAAGTTTTTGAACTGCTTTGTGTTAGACGAAGTTAAGTATTAAGTTACACGAAGTTGAAACGAATGCGACTGTCTTATCCCCCCTTATTCTCTTTTTCCTATAGTCCTTTGCTCTGAACTTGTGTGCACTTCTAAGAAGCATCAAATATAGTAGACCAGGCATATCAATCACATTCATCATCAAGGGCCATTTTAAGATGTCCGCATAGGGCTGCGGGCCGTATCATAAAAACAAATTCAAAGTAAGATAATTTGTATTCAAGTCAATTTTTGAAAACGCGTCGAAGAAGTGGAAAACATAAACAATTTTGTAAACCTTGTTTTCGTTTTAATGGAAAGTTTCACTGCATCTTTTCTTTTTCAAGAAAAGATTTTTTATTATTAATATTAAAAGCGATACAAAGTACTTAATGCAATTTCAACATCATGACGGGCAGCATCATATACTATAGAACGGAAGGGCACATGCGTACAGCGGGCCGCGTGTTTCACTTGCCTGATATAGGCAATTTATCTCGCTCTTTCAAAAGAAAAACACCATAAAATGCTAGCTTCACTACATGTTGAGCTGTGAAGAAGCTTTAATTGGTATTGAGTGGTCAAATAATAAAGTGCTCTATCGGATAATCAAATATTAATCTAAGTGCTGATACATAGTTGGTATAGAGGTAAGTAAGAAAATGTTAACTACATATGTATGTAAATTAGTAATTATATATGTGCATATATTTAAAAAGTGAAAGAATAATTTAATAATAAATAAAATAGTGGTGATAGCTATGTAATTGTGTAAGAATAATGTTTAACAAAAATTGCTAAAAAATGCGAAAAAAATATGTGTGCGTGAAAGTTTTACATAGTAAAAAAAGGTTTTTAAGTAAAAATTGTTTGTGCCTGTACAATTATAGAAAAAGGAATAGTAAAATGTTAATTTTTCTGTTATTTTGTTATTTAGTGATTGTGCCATTCAAATTGTGGAATTCCCCGAATAAAAGTGAAAAAAATTATGAACACGTTGCATGAAGCGCAACCAACAACAACGTATGTATGTAAGAACATATATGCATTGGCAAGCAAACATAAGAAGAGAAGTGATGTGTGTGTGTGTGTGTGTGTATATGTTATTCTTGTGTGTTCTTTTCCACTTGTGGCTGTTGCTACGCCGCCGTACATATGTGTACGTTGTTTTTGTTGAAGCGAAGTTGTAAGTGTTACCGCCACAAGTGGAAAAGAACACACAAGAATAACATATACACACACACACACACACACATCACTTCTCTTCTTATGTTTGCTTGCCAATGCATATATGTTCTTACATACATACGTTGTTGTTGGTTGCGCTTCATGCAACGTGTTCATAATTTTTTTCACTTTTATTCGGGGAATTCCACAATTTGAATGGCACAATCACTAAATAACAAAATAACAGAAAAATTAACATTTTACTATTCCTTTGCTATAATTGTAATTGAATGGCTCAGATGCCAAATCGATTAACTCCATAAAGCAAATAGTGGAGAAAAATGAGGTAATAGTATATACATATTTGTGTTTTTTTGTAAAAAATTTTTTTACAATTTTTTCCCAACATTTGTAGACTTTGCCTATACACTCAATTCTGTTTTAATATGGCCATTTATGGCACGGTTTTGATTTAACTCGGTCAAGAAAAAAATATTGCTTCTGTTTTAACACGATTTAAATCGATTTCGCACAAATAACTTTAATTGAAATTTTAAAGAAAAATATGTTTGGTTATCTTTAATTTCCCCTTCTAATTTATTTTCATAGCACCTTAGGTTATCCTCGGCTACAACCTTAGTCTAAATTCAAAAGGACGGCGATAATAAAGCTCTTTAGCAAATAATGTAAATAAAATAAATTTTTAGTTGTACTTCCTGATATGTCTACAACAATTCTGGCACTCTTTCCTCTCTATTATATCCTGGATTCTATTTAACCACTTGAGTTTTGTTTTAGGTCACCTATAAATCATGGCCCCATTACAGAGTGTACACTTTTTTTACCCTAAGCACTTTAATGTCTCTTTCATTGATCTTCGTTTCGGGTAATTCAAAAATTCCATAACACAAAAACAGTCTGAACAGAAAAACTGGGCAATGTAAACATTTTAGCAGATCCATTAAAAGCTATTTGATAAATATACTAAGGTACACACACGCTTACACTCACAAACTCACACCTATACACATGCACGTGCATTTCGGCTAATTCATAGAAAAGTTTCTTAAAACTAAAGATTTGACTCTATCGAAAATATTCAAGTGTGTTCACACCTCCTAAGCCATTTAGCTTATAAACACTATACGGCATACGTGCATTGTAAAAATCAAAAGCGGGAAAGAGGGAAAATAAATAAACAAAAAAAAAATGTTTCTTAAACTATTTAAGGTAATAAAAAGAAATCTGAAAGGAATTTTATACAATGTACAAAACCACCAAAGAGTCCGTCTGTCCTTAGATTTGTCCTATACCCACTCGTATGTGCATATGACCTAAAATGGGAAAATTCCATAGAGACAGACAGGCAGATGTACATGCAGACACACATATGTACATTACGGTTTGACAAGTTAATTAAAGAAACTTTTAGAAAATTAAAATCGCTCTCTATTTTTTTTTTTTATATACTCGTACATATATCATAAATATTTCAAATGTAGAATATTATAGATATCCCTTGGCTATTTTTCTTTTCAGAGCGATTTGAACTTAGGTGATTTTAGGGAAATTTTATTAACGAAAATAATACAATAAAATGTACTTATGCTCCTCATAGGAGTGCAATGGACAAATATATATATACATATGTAGAATATATATAAAATGTAAAATATAGTAGATATCCGTTTGCTGTTCTTTTTTTTTAGAGCAGTTTGAACTTGAACTTCCCTTTTTTTTTATTTTTAAAACATTTTCGTTAATAAACTTTTTTTTGGAATCCCCTAAGTTCAAATCGCTCTAAACAAAAAACCAGTGAACGGATATCTATAATATTTAATATTTTAAATATTTATGATGTACTTAAAATAATGCAAGAGAACGATTATTATTTTCAAAAATTTTCATTAATAAAATTTCCTTGGAATCCCCTAAGTTCAAATCGCTCTAAACAAAAAACCAGTGAACGGATATCTATAATATTTAATATTTTAAATATTTATGATGTACTTAAAATAATGCAAGAGAACGATTATTATTTTCAAAAATTTTCATTAATAAAATTTCCTTGGAATCCCCTAAGTTCAAATCGCTATAAAAAAAAACCGATATCTATAATTATAAGAATTATAATTTTATCATAGGATTGTAGAAAGTGATTTAACTGACATTTTAATTCGATTTACATTTCAGTATGGAGTTAATCATTAATCAGATTGGCTTCTGAAAAAAATTATTTATTATTCAATGGCTAAAAACATTTTGTCATTTAGTGGTGTTAATTTTTATTTTTACTGAGTTTTCTTATGAACAGTACCAATTTGGCATCTATTAAGTACTTTGACTTTAAAATTTCGAAAAATTCAAAAAGTGGATTTAATCGATTTGGCATCTGAACCATTCAGTTTTCACTTAAAAACTTTTTTTACTATGTAAAACTTGCACGCACACATATTTTTTTTCGCATTTTTTAGCAATTTTTTTTTAATCATTATTCTAACACAATTACATAGCTATCACCACTATTTTATTTATTTTGCGCTTGTGATTCTGATTTGGAACATCGGCTTTCAATTCTGATAGCCTTTGTATTATTCACAACTTCTCCTTAAGTATGCTGTAAGATCGGACTAAGCAAAAATGTTCCACCTAGGTGTCTAACCTGTCCTAGGCCCTTAATAATCGAAAGATTCAGGGAGTTTACATGGACGGCACTAATAGTGTGGGGCTGATGATCACACGTTGATCATGCACAGAAACGTAAGCATTTTACTCAAGGAGACAGTTTAGAGTTTTCCAACAAATCATTCCATCAGAGACGAGTACAATATATTGCATTTTATTTATTGCTTTTGTTATATGCTTTTGTTTTGTCGCGGTTGAAAAGCGATGTAGTAATTGAAAATAATTTTTTCCTTATAAACAGTAATTTTCTTAATTAAATAATGTTTTTTTTATACATTTATACTCGTAATGGTATAGATATTCTTTATTTTGTCAATTGTGAGTCTTTTTTCATTGTCGTCTCTTTACGACCGACCTTGCCATGGCTGAGGAAGACGAGTTAAAATATCTCCTAGACCAATGGGAGTTCTCAGATATGTACACTGTACTACAAGGTTGGTAGTTTTTTAAACTTTTTGTTCAAAGTATTTCAAACTTTTTTGTTGTAATAGAAAACGAAATTTCAATCAACGAATTGAAACATTTAACTAATGAGGACTTAAAGGAAATAATTCCAGTACTAGGAAAGCGTATTCGGTTCAGAGAGAAGTTATTTTTATGGAAGGAGCAAAATGTAGGTGTAACTATAATACTCCTTACGAATGTATATAAATTTCTTTGAATCCATAGTGCCCGAGAAGTAATGAAACGTTATCTACACAGAGCAAAGTTGACACTTGGTTGAATTCACCGGCAATTTCAAAAGTATAAACTTACACAATGTAAATTGTCCATATTGTTTTAACATATTTTCCGTAGGGGTTTCTTGACATTGCAGAGATTTTAAGGTCTTGCGGTAAAGGTAGAGCCATTGTCGATTACTATACGGAAAATAAGCAGTTGCTAGAGTGTCACCGAAATGATATCGTTTCCATTTTATTGCAAGAAGTTGTAGCGAAAGATTCCATATTACATATAACTGATTTCACATTAATTTCCCAACAAATAGTTAGTCTATTTCCGAAAGAAAATAAGGTATAAGCTTCAATTCGTATACTCGCAAGGGATGCCGGAACATTTTTAAATTGTTTAGTAAATTCTAAGCTGTCAAAGGTCATATAACAAAAAACAAAAATGAGCTGGAACCTTGTGCCTAATTCATTCATTCAAAAATTATAATTTTAATTGATTTATAGGATTTTTACTTCATTCCACGTGGACCACGCAAAAATCCAAGTGGGAGGCTCTACGATAAGTACCATAATTTAAGGAGCAAACGTCGTAAAGTCATCGGTCGCTCCTTGCCTGCTCGAATAAATGAATCGAGCGAAGACGATGAAGTCGATGAAAAAACTCTCTCTTCTCTGAAAGAATTGCTAAGGACTGATATATCTAAATGTTTTTCGGATAATAGCAATCAGCCAAATGCAAGTGAATTTTGGATCACTACGTTTCCGATACGCAAAAAAGACATAAAAGCAGCAAACAGTAACTTCGAGCTTTTGAATCATTGGCCGGGCTACAAACAAGCTTTCGGATACGTTTTGGTAATTTAATTTCACTATTCAATAATAGCAAGAAACCCATAAAAATCATAAAAGAATTTTTTTTTAAATTTTTTCAGATTAAAAATGATTTTAAGTTTTTACATCCAGAGAGTGAGAACGTCATATACTCTAAATGGGAGCCGTTTCTAAGCCGTATAATTGTTTTTTTCGATAGCAATATTAAGGATCAAGCATCTCGCGAAGAACTGGCATGTTGCAAACAACTATCGAACAAAGGTAACAAAATGTTAATAAAAAATATATTTAATCTGTAAATTTGTGGGTTTAAAACTAGATTTTTAATTACAGACAGTTTTAATTATATAGTTGTAAAACTATTAAACAGCGTCATCAAGCCTGCCGCTCGTTTCAAAAGCCAAGACGGAAAAATATCCAAAAAGTTCACCATCAGCGACGCACAGGAGAGCTTTACGTTGCATGTCGCGAACTTAAGTGACTACAAAGTAAAAATAGATGCACTCAAGGAGAAATATTACGCTTCATCCAACACATTACAACCTATTATTATAGTTGTCGGAGGAAGTATGTTAAATTTAAAACAATTTTTTGTATATTTCGATACTGTTTTATATTCCCTAAATTCGTACATTGAATGTTTAGACGTAACATTTAAAATATTCAATGTACTTCATTTGAATTACCCTAAAGCCAGTGAGGGCGTTTGGTACTTTTTTCAAAAATTTTTTTATAACATTACCACGACGTTTGATAAATCTTCTCCATCGATTATTTCCCTCATAAATTATTTACACCAACAGACAGATCAATAAAACTATTAAAATGGCCTTAATTTGTTGTAAATGCTTAAAAACTTACAACACGGTAAAAGATTTAGTAACCCATTTAAAGGAAATCCACCTAATAACCACATCGGATAAAATACAGTGCGCTCAACCTGAATGCTTTCAAATTTTTAACAACGTAAAAGCCTTTCGAAATCATTTACTAAATGTACATATGAAAAATTCTTCAGGAGTTGATTTATCTGAAAGGCATTTAGGACAATTGGCACAACTAAATAATGAGAACAGTTTTGTAACAGAAGATTGCAGTAAACCTGAATTGATAATTAACATAGATTTGGAAAGAATTTCTAATTGCATAGATGCAGTAAAAAACCGTACCTTACAATTTTTGTTGCATTTATATTGCAAGGACAACTTAGCTCGTAAGGATATTAGTCAAATTCAGGATTCTGTATCGGAAATTTTGCTGCCATTGGGAAGTGTAATTGCAGAACTTAGTATGAATTCTCCGCATAGCGACCTTTTACAAATTGTATCTGAATTGTGTTTGAATCCATTTGGAAATTTTAAAACTGAATACAAATTTCTGAAGTACATTGAAAAAGAAAACTTATATCAGTCACCAAAACCATTTCTTTTATCAAACAGAATAGAACCAAAAGTCTCCCATGGAAATCCGGATTTACGACCAATCTTCATAAATTACTATATGATGCCAATTCGATTTCAAATTAAGAAATTTTTCGAACTTCCAAATATTTTGAATTCAACCTTCAAAAACATAGATGAATCAATTAAAACTAACACGTTATCTAACTTTGTATGCGGTGACATTTTTCGAACCAAACTAAGTAATACGCAGAAACAATATGTTATACCTTTTATATTATATTTCGATGATTACGAAATAAACAACCCATTAGGTTCACACAAATATTCTATATGCGCAGCTTACTATATGTTTCCTAATATCCCTCAACACCTGCAATCAAAATTAGATTTCATTTTTCATTTTGGATTTATTAAGACAAGCAGTTACAAAGCATTAGGCAATGAAATTACATTCATTCACCTTGTTAAAGAAATAAAATATCTCGAAGAAGTTGGCTTGGATATTTATGTGAATGATACAAATTATCGCGTGAATTTTGTACTTGGCGGTGTCGTAGGAGATAATCTTGGTGTCAATACTATACTAGGGTTTTCTAAAAGTTTCTCCGCATACTCGTTTTGTAGAATTTGTAAATTAAATAAGAATGAAACCAAAAACAATTGTAAAGAAAATATTGACAGTCTCCGAGACAAACATAATTATGAACAAGATTTAAATCTAAATAATATTCAAGATAGTGGAATACACGAAAATTCTGTCTTCAATAGAATAAAAACATTTCACGTAACACAAAATTTTATCTTTGATATTATGCATGACTTATTTGAAGGCGTTTGTATCTATGATTTATGTCAAATATTACTTGGCCTAATTGAAGAAAATATTGTGACATTGGAACAGATAAATCAAAGAAAACAATTGTTTCAATACGGAGACCAAGAAGTGGGAAATATATCTCCTGCCCTTGATATTACAAAATTGAAAAAAAATAAAATGACAATGTCTGCACGGGAATGCTGGTCATTTACACATTTCATAACTTTAATGATTGGCGACTTAGTACCCGACGACAATAAGTTTTGGAAACTTTTGTGTTTGCTAATAGAAATTGTTGATGTAAGTTTGCAACCAAAGTTTTCAAACAATGATATCGAAAATTTAAGAAAACTCATTGAAGATCACCACCTTTTATACATAACACTTTTTGGACAAACTTTAAAACCAAAGCATCATTTTCTTACTCATTATCCAACAGCAATTAAAAAATGTGGCCCTCTTAAAAATTTGTGGTCAATGAGATTCGAGGCAAAACATCGTCCATCGAAAGTTTACTCGCGGTGTACAACTTCAAGATTAAACCCTCCTCTAACATTGAGCAATAAAGCCTGCCTTAAATTTTCTGACATTTTGTTGCGTTATAAAAGTGGTTTTCCTAGTAACGTTCAATTCACAAAAAATTTAAAAAATACTTTTCTTAAATCATTGCCTAATTACCATGAAGTAGTAGAATCAGATGTAGAAGAAGAAGAGCTCCATTTAATGTTTAATTTAAGTGAAGAAATTTCGTACAAAGGGAAGCATTATAAAATTAATAATTATATTTCAGCGTACCATAATTCCCTCTGTCAATTATTTAAAATTAAATATTTTTTAAACAGAAACGACGAGTTGTATGTTGTTTGTATTTTAGTAGAAACTCAATTTGATTATCATTTTCAGGCCTACGAAATACGTAAAGCTATAAAAAATAAAATTTATATAAAACATATATCGTTCTTTACCAGCCCTCCTTTAAATATTCATACAATTTGTAATGGCAAAACATACTTTAGAAATAAATACTATTTATAGATATAAAAATTAAATTTTCTTGTTTTATTCGAATTTTAGTAGGCTAATATAGTGTTAAAAATTATTTTAGCAACAAGTTTCTGGTTAAAAGAGGTAAACAACAACTTTCATAGTGAATAATATTAACAATTTCATGGTTAAATTGAACATAATTTGCTTAAATAAATTGACTATCAAACTTTAATATTAACAATTTTCATGGTTAAACAATATTTACATTAATCTCAATAATATTTCTGGTTAAAAAATTCAACAATGCATTGTTAAAACAACCATATTTATTTTAATATTAACTATTTTCATGGTAAAAAAATTTAATAATGCATTGTTCAAACAACAATATTTTTTTTAATATCAACTATTTCCATGGTTAAAAAATGTAATAATGCATTGTTAAAACAACAATATTTCTTTTAATTTCAAAAATTTGTATGGTTAAAAAATTCAACAATCCATTGTTAAAATAACAATATCTATGTTAATATCATCAATTTTAATGGTTAAACAATTCAATCATGGAATAGTTAAATTAACTATTATTATTATTAAATTCAAGTTAACAAGAAAATGTTCAAATTAACCTTATACAATGTAGACTCCAAGTCATGTTTATTTATGGTTAAGTTAACCTTATATAAGGTTGATTTTTTTCTCTGTGTGGCAGTAAGACCCCTGTGCGTCAACGTACCGGTCGGTCTCTTGAAACTATTGCTGCTGTAAACGAGAGTGTCACCGAAAACCCGAAAAAATCAATTCAGCATCGTTCTCAACAACTTCAAATTTCACGAAGCACTACGCAGCGAATTTTGACAAAGGACCTCCACCTTCATGCGTACAAAATTCAGCTTACTCAGGAGCTCAAACCAGCAGACCAAGGAAAGCGCCTGCAATTCGTTAAATGGGTAATGAAGAAAAGTGAAATCAATGCCAATTTTTAAAAAAAAAAAATAAATCCAATGAGTGTTCGAACTCACGGGCGATGTATTAACACCTTTTTGATACACGGTAGATGTTCGATTTCTATGAACACATTAGTAAATGTTACACTGGAAAATAAAAAACAGCGTTCAATGATATGATGACGTTACATTTAAATAATATTAATAATTAAAATTATTTAACGACAAGTGCAAGCACACGTGTCATTATTTTCTTGCTTAATACTTTTTGTTTTATTCCCTCAAAAAACAAAGAGAATGCAAAGCAACAGACTCATGAACATACATCATTGTTATGGTCGTACATACGCTATACAAGTTCACACAATTTTCGTTGGTCTCTTGCTATCTCATTTTTATAGTACGTATAATACGTTAAAACAATTGAAGTTTAAAAATTCTATTTAAAATTTTAAAAACACATCAATTAAAATTTAAAAAACATCAGTTGAAATTTAAGACATCAATTGAATTTTAAAATACATCAATTAAGATGTGTTTATAGTTGACCTTCCCTATCATTATGATTTTCAATTTTAGTATCGTCTCGAGGTCATAGGTATGAAAAACGAAAACGAAGTTGTATAATTTTTCTTTTATCACAATTTATTTAGTTTTCAATATTTCGGTCAACTTTGTTGATCATTTTCAAGGATCTAATAACTATAAGAAAAACACAAAGCTTTTATAAAACATTAGTGGAAACAGTAAACACAAAATTTTTCTTTATGTACAATATTGTCAGCTAGAGATTATTTAGGGGGAAAGCACAATAATAGTTATGCATATAATTACATTGTGAGATAACAAAAAGTATACGACTAGTCTTCGGTGCAAGGTTTTGTCAACTAATTTGATTTTGCCGCCTAAATTTGTCAATTGCATGTCTGTAAACTTGTGCACATTGATCCGTATTGCGCTCGTAGTTGAGTTTTATCTCAGATGGAACGTCAATAATTCGCAGAATTCGCTGCAAGAGACGTCGTGAGTAAATCTTCTCTTCAGTTAGAATTTTCACTTCGCCAAAGTTTAGCCTGTATCCAGTTAACGTACAGTGGGCTACGAGTGCTGTTTTTTTTTCTCCAAAGGCTTATAATGTGCCTTTTGGTCCGATTTATGTGATGAAATTCTCGTCTTCAGTTTATTTATTCCTCTGGCACATTTTGCTTTTGTTTATGTTAAAATTTTAAAATTCTATTTGAAATTTGAAATACACCAATTGAAATCTAAAGTATATCAGTTGCAATTTAAAAGACACTAATTGAAATTTAAAAATCTAATACATAAAATCTGTTAATAATTTTTAAATTTAAAATGACGAAGTTTAAATTTCAATTGATCACTTTTGCATTTCAATTGATGTGTTTCAATTTTCAACTGATGTGTTTTGATGTTTTTTAAATTTCTGTTAATGTGTTTCAATTTTCAAATAGAATTTTTAAATTTCAGTGACTTATTTTAAATTTCAAATGTAATTTACAATTTTCAAATGATATTTTTCAAAATTAAATTGATATTTTCAAAATTTCAATTAGAAATGGTGTAATAAATTTAAAAAGTTATGTGCGATTCAGAAACTACACCATTTCCAACTGAAATTTGAAAAAAATTAAGTTTAGTTTAAAAATTATATTTGAAATTTGAAACACATCAATTGAAATTAAAAAACATCATTTGAAATTAAAAACCATCAATTGAAATTTAAGACATCAATTGAAATTTAAAATACTTCAATTGAATTTTCAAAAACATTGATTGAAATTTAAAACACAACAATCGAAATTTTTTTAAATTTCAATTGATTTAAAAAAAATTTCAATTGTTGTATTTCAAATTTCCAATACAATTTTCAAATTTCAATTGATACTGTTCAAAATTAAAGTTATATTTTTCAAATTTCAACTGGAAATGGTGTAGTGTGGTGAGATGTATCAACTGGGCATATTTGTCTTGTCGATAAGAGTAAAATATACCTTGGCTTTAATGACCTTCTTTTGATTTCGTATAGACAAATATACATATCGTCGTTCCGAAGTTATCTTCACGTATCGCCAAAAAATTCTTTTTTGGGAAATTTCAAAAATTTTTATAAAAAAATTGGTGTGAAAAAAGTGGCACAATATTTTTGTCAGTAGTAGTGCCTGAAACATCGACAGGAAGCAAAATATCCAAAGTCATTGATGAAATTTTCAGATCTATGGCTATTTTTATCTCCAAAAAAAATTTCACATTTTGTTGTATACGCCACCTTTTGGGAAATATTTTTTTTGTTTTTGGCACATACTGCAACATGAGCTGAAAAAATCGCATTAAGTTTTTTAGTCCAAAATTATCGTCTCGTATATGCACTATACATTATGGTGCAGCGACAATGTATGCAATTTTTTTTTTGTTACCTTTTTGTAATGTTATAGACTTTAGCCGGAGTTAATTTTGAAATATACAACGAAAACAAAATGTATATTATCGTATTAATAGGATGATAATAACTTTTTTTTATGCCTGTCGAATAATTTATTGTTTTTTAATTAAAAATTTTCTAATATTTTTTAATGTATATCCACAATAATGGTTCATGCGGTATCATAACGTATTAAATTTTTAGCAAAAGTGGATATACAAGAAAATGACTCCATAATATCTCAGAAACCATTAGAGACAGGGACGTGGGGATTAAACATATGAATAGATCTAAAAAAATTTTCCCAGGAAATAGTATTATGCCATTTTTTTGGTTTTGTGACATACGTAAAGTTAACTTCGGAACGACGATATGTCAACCGTTGTTTTTGTCCAAAGCATGCCAAATTCTGGGTATATACGGCGTAAAATATGAATATGTATACGATACTTACTATATTTTTCGGTGGATGATATTTATATGTATATTTTATTGACTTTTCAGAAATTTGTTTCTCATTTTCTGTTTAAAATAATAGTTTTTCTCAAAAGTCCTCGTGTAACATTCAAATGTAATTCTCTTTTACAGCAAAGTCTCTTATGAAAAATCGATTACATTACTTTGTCAGTAGAGTTTCTGTAACAGAAACTAAATTATGATTACAGTAACCAATATTTGAACAAGAATTGTAATAATATTGCACTTTTTGTGAGTTGTATCTTCCATTTCAGATGAAAGAGGTTTTACGAATACTCAAATTAGTTAATACAATATAATTTCTGTAGTAAAATCTTCTATTTAGTAAGACATATTTTTAATTTATCAATATTATTGATAAATAATTCTAATGTATGACAATTATGAAGTCAAATAAAAATATAGGCCTTATCATGGAATTTCCAATGCCTAAATTGATTTCCAACTAATCTTTTCCCTGTTTGTACCAAGCATGCCGCTCAATCAATGCAAAAACTGGTGAAATAGGGAATTAAAATCTCAAAAATTTGGATTTCACCAGTTTTTGCATTGATTGAGTGGCACCGTGAGAACAGAAAACTTTAGTGTTACCCACGCTGTAATACTGGTGAACATCAGAACTCAGGAGGAAATACTTGAGTTGGGCTTAACTTCTCTTGGAGATGTTATCATCTCCGTGGACAGTAAAGTGGCAGTTATAGCAATTCAATCAAATTCCTGTAAATCCAAACTGGTAAAGAAATGTAAGTTCTACATATGTATGTATATAGCGAGAGATACATCAGGCAACGAAACTTTATTGGTTGTGTCACTGGTACTCATAATTCGTATTTGTCTGTTACACCACCGTTTACTTACCTGTATGTATGTATATGGTTTGGCTGCCTTTTGGGCTTGAAGCAAAAACCACTAAATAATGCCTATAAGTCCAATTGGTCTTAAATTTATTTGGTATGATTTTATTTTATTGTTAAAATATGTAAGGACAAGAAATATTTGTAACAAGATGCTTTAGCATTTGATTTGGTTTTAATAAACGTTTAATAAACAAAACAATAGTAATAATATACATAGTATTTCATAATTCCATTTCGTTCGTCCATAAACATTATGGTTTTAATTTCTTATTTCTATACAATATATTAGCAAAATTTTATTTTAATTTAAATTTATTTATAATTTCATTTATAGGTAATTATAATTTCTAAAATTAAAAATATCGAAATATGAGAAAAAGGATCTTATACTACTATTGTCTATTTGTTCTCAGTGTTTTATTAAAATTATTGCATGTAAATTCGATATGTTATTTTCTAATTAACAAAAATGCTTTTAAAAATAGATGTTCCAGGTGCCAAAACGATCAACTCCATCCAACAAGAACTGAATCAAAACGATAAAGAAATTTCTGTTGTATTTTAAAATTACATGTGCATTACAAATTCAGTTGAATATAATTTACAGATGTCGCAACTATATACCAAACATCAAAACGTACAGGATGCAAAAGCATTAGTGAAATCGTTATTTAAAATACAATTTTTTGCATTATAATGGGACTGGAGCGTTTTTGCAACTGAAAGGATTTAAAACTCTAAAGTAATTACCAAATTTATTTAAAAACTAAATTAATTTATTCACAATTTTTTTTTTATATTATCATTTAACCGAGTAAAAATGGGGATTGCATTTTTGGTATTCATTATTTTAATATAATTATTGAAAATATATTTACATTTATGTGGATTTTCTCCAGAAGGAAAATATTTTCAGTTCATTGCCCAAACCCAAATTGCCCACTCAGTGATACATTTATCCACGTTGCTAGAATTGGTTTTTTAAATATAAAATTTTGTTTACTTTGAGCCTCTGATGTTAAAAAATCAAAAGAAAAAACTGGAAACTCGGTTCTGAATGACTCTAATGTTAAAAGTAGAAGATTTTGATTCATTTACAAATATTTGGTAGTCAAGTTTTGCTTTATATATACTATATGAATTTCGTTCCAATTACTTGCTATTTTATTCCATTATATTTCATTCTTTCTTTCAAACAAATGTGGATGATAACACTGTGCAAGTCGAAAAAAAAACAGAAGTGGACTCAGCGGATTTACACTAATTCGGGTTCTACGAATCGAACTGCGTCATTGGTTTTTTGCCCAATATTTATGGTTTTATACAAATTTTTTCATACACAATTTTAATTTTTTAAGCAAAAAATATTTTTTTTCTTCATAAATTTATTTATAACTGCGAAACTGTTGCTGATATTGGGAAATATTATGGGGAACAGATACAAGGTATTATAATTGTTAATTTTTCCAAATTTGTTTAAACAAAATCGGATGAGGCGTTCTCGAGTAATGACGACAAACATATGTAAACAATGAGCTCTAAATCGCAGCCTCTGAGTAAGAAATTAAATAAAAAAATTTTGTATGAAACCATCATTATAGGTCAATAAGCTAATGATGTAGTTCGATTAGTGTAAATCCGTTGAGTCCGCATATATTTTCCAAAAGTTTTTTCAAAAACTTGCACAGTGTTAATTGAGGATTCGCAGAACAAAATGTGACTTTTTATACTTTCTTACAAAATGTTTTTTCGATGTCTGCGTGAATTTCGTTAAGTTCTATTAGAAAAAATCTTTTTTGGATAATTTTTCTTCTCTTCTCATAGACTAGAGATGCGAAAATGTCGTAATTTTAACCTATAATCGGATGATTATTCCAACATTATGAAATAATCAAAAAGACACTTTTGTTCTGCGACTCCTCAATTAACAATGAAGACCAACCAGGTACTTGGAACGAGAAGCATTTTAAAGAACATTTCGTCGCCTCTGCGAATTGAAGAAGATAATCCCCTCTTGATGAAATTCTCCAAACAAACAGGTTTTGTTTTTTGATTCAGTAGAAGCTGTTTAGCAATATAAATTGTATAACACAGTGCAAAACGAAAATATATAACCATATACGGACACCACCACGTGATAAAAACCAAAAACAAAAAACCAGTGTCTCCCAGTTTATTATTATTTTTGCAAAAAAGTGATCATTTTGTCAGTCTCATATCTTGCAAACCGTTCGGAATTTTGATTTACTCTCTGGGGTAAAGTTGTAGCTCTTGTCATAAAGAATAAAAATTGTGAACATACAAAATCTTCATCTTCAAGGTCAAAATTGCAAAAAACTTTAAAAAATTAGATTTTTTTGTTTACCTTTCTTCCCCTGTTCAAGTCCATAAGTAGCAAACCGTTCAAAATTCAAGTAAACAATCAACTACAAAAATTAACATATCAACTTCCTAAGAATGATTCTTAACACCGTTTACTTCAACATTGAGATACTGTGCTATCTCACCGACCGCAGCAGCATAGGCAAAGCAGTAAGCTCAGCTCACGCAACAAGGGACGCAGCACACAATATAAAAGCGACACGACGCTCACATCGAGGCATTACACAGCGCGACATCAACGAGAGCTCAGCGGTGAAAGTTATAGAGAAAGTGCTACAGCACAACAATGATATTAAAGTTGCATTTTCTTCATTTTCATTTTGACAATTTTACCAAACAACTCCCTAACGAATCCGATGAGCAAGGAGAACGGTTTCACCAAACCACAATGCCCATGGAAAAACGGTACAAAGGCAAAATCGATGCATTGCTGGCAGAGGTAATATCAATTTTATTGATGCATTGTTTTGCATTCCTTTTTTGATTTATTTTCTAATTCATTTCAAGTATGTTGGTGGAGTCACAAGATCACCCTGTATGATGTTATGAAGTATTTGAAGAAGAAAAAGCTTATGATGGAGGGCAGTCTAGAAGCAAGGTGCCTGTGGACACCATCAATTCTGAATCAGAGTCAGATTCGGACGATTTGGATCCACAACTTAAGAGAGTGCGACTTGGAAGTCCAGGGCCATCCATATTATAAACATAATACGATTTTTTTTATTATTTTTCTAATACATAACATAGTATTTCAATGTTGCAGTAAAGGAAAAACATAAAATTAAAAAATTTTCGGGACATTTTTCACTTTTGCGGCTACCTAAACGCTACTTAAACGGTGTTAAGAATCATTCCTAGGAAGTTCATATGTTCCCGAAAGTTGTTTATTGAGATCTTAGGTACTTTCTTGCAGTTGATTGTTTTCTTGATATTACATATTTGTTCTTTATGATAAGAGGTACAACTTTACCTCAGAGAGTAAATCAAAATTCCGAACAGTTTGCAAGATATGAGCCTGACAAAATTATCACTTTTTTTTGCAAAAATAACACCGAGGCCCCAAATCTTTGGGGGCCTTTAAAAAAATACTGCATAACTTTGGGCAAAACTGGGAGACACGGGTCTTTTTTTTTTGGTATTTAATCTCGTAGTGGTTTCCGTACATGGATATATTTCCATGACTTAAAAAATTACACACAGTGTTCGCGCCTCTTGTACATGAGAACCTGGGTACCCAGTAAATGTCAAAGTTGTTTGTGTGAGTGCGTTCTCTTTTTATTTCATCTACCCTGCAGGGGTGGCAGTAACCAGTGATCGCAAGTAAGTACTTCAATAGTATATGAAAAGCATGAGTACCTACTTTTGATACCACTGGTAATGCCAAAGTTCCAGTCTTATATGAAAAAAACAAAAAGAACATAATTGCGAGAATCCAAAAAAAAAGGTGACGCCAAGGTAACAGCAGGACTACAGCTGACTACATCTTAATGTTATGCCAAACTACTCTTTGCTGTGTTTGTTGTTTCCTTTGAGGTGTTTGTTGTGTACAACAACTGTTGCTACTATCTCTATAAATACACATATATGTATTTTGGGTGACGCCAATACGATTTAGGAGAAAGAGAGAGAGAATGCAAAAATGTGCCGTTATCCCACGCAAATTCTAGTTGCGGCTTTGGCATAATTTTGTTTGGTGGTGTCAGTTATCATTAAAAGTTTACATTACATTGTATTACATTTTTTGATTTGATTAAAATCCAAAAACATTTACTTCATCGCAGTCTAACAAAAACAAACTTATATTCCATAAACCACAAACGAAATGACTGCTGAGAGGTAATGACTTGGGTAGCAAGTGACTACCTCCTAGACATCCCCATGTTAAATTCGCCACTCATTAACATTGCCAGTGGTTTAGCCGGTAAGTAATGGTGATTATTGGTAAGTAGTCAAATCACAAATCATTCACAACTTACCCCGACTGCTGGGTATCTACCCAGCGGACCAGCCAACGAGCCTTATGCGAGTGTCTCGCTTGTTGTTCACTATCAGATTTAGAAATAATAGTTTACCGGACCAAAAAAGAGGGAGAAACATTGTTGCCGTTTTGTCGCATGCCCAACAGAATAAAACGTACAGGCACACAACAACAAAGTTATGGTAAATACATAGATTTTTTTTGTGTTCTGGCGTCGCTTATGCGTTTCTACGAATTGTGCAGGCTCACGACACAACAATAAAGTTTGGGCAAAAGAATTGGTTTTTTTTTGTGGTCTGGCGTCGATTATGCGTTTTTGTCTTCAGTTCGGTTTGTGATTTGGCGGTAGAAAGTTGTGTTGTTGAATGTTAACGAAATTGAAGAAAACTGTAAAAAGAAAACTGTAAATATAAATTGTAAAACTGTAATAAGAAATTAATATTTTGGTGCTGCCTAAATTGTTACAATGCCGTATAAACGAAAAAGCCGGAAATATATTTGTGAATCACGGCATATCAAAGAACATACAGTCAATGATGTTAATGAAGAAAATACTCAAGATTTACAAATTAATGAAAATTTTTCAGACTTTAACAATGAAAGTACAAATGTGTCAATAGAACCTTCCTGTTCAATTAATTTCAATATTCGCTTAGCGCAGTGGTTATCGTCAAACAATATCAGCAAAAGGGCTGGCAATGATTTGCTATTGCTATTGTCGGAGAAAATTGCAGGACTGCCGCAAGATGTCCGAACTTTGAAATGTACTCCTCGTGGGATTGTTAAGCGACTTGTAGAGCCAGGGGAATATGTACACTATGGGGTGAAAGACGCTTTAACCGATTTTTTCCGTAATTTTAGCTTTGAATCAAGCAATGTAAGCTTAAACATTAATGTGGACGGACTTCCGCTATTTAAAAGTTCACTTAAACAAACATGGCCCGTTCTAATTAATGTTAATGGCACAAACCCAGTCATGGTAGCTGGCATATATGTAGGCAATTCAAAACCTCGTGATCCCAATGTGTATTTGGAAGAATTTGTTAGCGAGTTAGAAGAATTGATCAAGGAAGGCATGGTGTTTGAAGACAGAAAACTGCAAGCGACAGTGAGAGCATTTATTTGTGATGCACCAGCCCGCGCATTTATTTTGGGTGTGAAGCATCACTCTGGTTTTACTCGTGTAACCAATGCTTTCAAAAGGGCGAAAGTTTTCAAAGACGAATTATTTTTAAAAGATCAGATAACCTCCCACGCAGTAATGATAGCTTTAGAAATCGTTTACAACCTGAGCATCATAATATACAAAACAAATTAATTTTAGAAAATTTGCCAATTGATTTGGTCAATCAGTTTCCATTCGACTATATGCACGTACTTTGTCTTGGTGTTATGAAAACGTTGTTAGTGGCTTTAGTGAGAGCAAAAGGTCATCCATTTTCTATGAGCCGGCACTCCATCAATTCGATAAACACCAAATTAAGTTCATTAAGAAAGTGTGTTCCTAGGGAATTCAATAGAAAACCGAGATCTCTGGATGATCTCGCAAGATTTAAGGCCACAGAGTTAAGTACTTTCTTACTCTATACGGGCCCCATAGTATTAAGAGTCATTTTGGATACTGCCCGATACAATAATTTCTTATTGTTTAGCTTTGGAATAAGACTCCTTCTTCATGATGAATATTGTGTTACAAAAAACTTACTTGCTACTAGTTTGCTCAATAACTTTGTAGAGGAAGTTCCTTCTTTATATATGTTTTCAATGGTTACATTTAATTTCCACTGCTTAACACATTTAAGCAAACAATGTCACACGTTTGGTTCTTTACAGACTATAAGCGCCTTTCCATGTGAAAACTTTCTACGGCATTTAAAGAATATGGTAAAAAAATCTGACTGTGTCATAGAGCAATTATACAATCGCATTGTGGAACGTAGTATTTTCAACGTTATGCCCTAAGAAAAGACTTTAAATTCCAATGGTGTCGGAAATATTTACTACAATAATTTATGTTTTGATTTGAAAAATCCTAATTGTTTTTTTCCATAAAACATAATAATGCATACAAAATATTCAAGATTTGTGACATTAAAAATAGAGTTTTATATAGCCGACTAATTATAGACCTTGAACCCTTTTTCAATTATCGAATAAATTCCACCCTTGTAGGTATATTCACTTCCAGTAATATAAGTTTTGACTCACAATTATGGCAGCACCCAATTGAAAAAATATCAGGAAAAATTGTTCATTTCATTGAGTGTGATACCCATATTTATTTCCCTTTAATTAATTAACTAAAGAGGTACAATGAGTTATTCCCAGCTCTTCGATATGAATTCAACAAACAGCACACAACACCCACGAGGATCTGACAATAACCAAGAAACAGGTATACAAATGTCCTAGTCATTACTACTACAAATATTGAATAAGTATTTTTAATACATATATTTTCAGGACTTTTAAAACAATTGCGCAAAATAAGCGAGCTGCAAAAAATTACCAATGATAAGCTCGAGCATCTAGAAACAAAATTTGATCGGCAAGCAGCTGAGATGTTGTCACTTAGGACGGAAGTGGCTTTTATTAAGGCAAGAGTTTGCGGAGTGGTTCAAAAACCTAAGGAGATATTGCCACAGCAGCCAATTACCCAAATTGAAGAACTCAAGTGCTTTGAGCAAAAACTTCAAGAACAACATGTGTTTTCAAATTGTGTAAGTAATTCTCGTATAAAACCTACTGAATTAAAGTTTAATAACCTTATTATATATATTTTTTCAGGTAAATCAACTACTGTCATCTGGGGAAAAGGCTTTCGATAAATTTGTCCGCAATTCTTGGCGACTAATAATGTCAGACGAGGTTGCTAGACAATGCTCCTGGCGTGGCACCGATACAAAAATGTGTGTAAGAGGTTTGCACATCACCTTAGCCATTCGAAGTAAGTAATACTTAAAAAAAACTATATATACATATACTTATGTACACATACATGTATCGCAATTTATAATTCTATTAACAATTTCATTTTTACAGCTGCGTTTAAACAAAAGTTTGCGTTGGAGGACGCTGATTTTGACAGGACAACGCAAAAGTTTTTTCAGTATGCGCAAGACAGGCTGTCGAAGGGAGAAAAATCAAATAGCAAAAATTAAAAGTTTAGGTTATTGGTCCATTAATATTTATTTTTCTATTTAAGACATGCAAAACAGTGAATACCTGATTTAATTTTGAAGACATGTGATAGTTATATTTTAAGACATCTGAAACAGTGAATACCTGAATTTATGTTATTACTATATATTTACTATATTTTAAGAGTATTTTTAAGTAATCACCTCCTTTAAGGTGAAATGAAGTGCCTTTAGTTTTGTATTTATCAATAATAAAATAAAAGTAATATAGTTTATTATATATAAAAACAGTATATAATAAACAATATAAAAACACAAAGTAATAATAATATTTTTTAGGGGGAACAAAATGGGTAAAAAACACATAAAATTGTCGCTAAAACATTTTTTTTTGTACAGTTTATGATATCGTAACCGAGTCAGTTTGTAGATTACTTACGAGTCGCAAACAATATTATAATTAATGCATTTTTAATATTAAACTTTTATCACATAAAATATCTTTTCCGACTCGTTGGCAATCCCAAAAATGTCTCGCAAGAGATATTAATAAAACCTCGCAAACGATTCTTTTGCAAGACTTCGTAAACGAAACTCTTACTGCCACAAACTGAGCGACTAGTGATTCATTTTCCGATCACTTTCGGATCTGTTTTCGGGCTTCCTGCCCGCAAAAGTTTCGCGTAACTATCGTTTGTGATATCGAATACGAAATTTTGGTCCGCTGGGTATGTTCAAAATTGTACATGTATGTGTACATTTTTATCAGCTGATTTTGACAATAACTGGGTATGAAAATTACAACAATGCTAATGCCACTACCTTGTATTTGTATCATGCTACCATCCATGGTACAAAGAAATGGTAGAAGCACTAGCCCAGCTGATTTGAACTTTTTTCTGGACTGAGTGTGAGTAAGTTTTTCTCTTATGTCAGAGTTTGTTTACATTTGATTGTCAGCAACCCCCGTTCGCCAGCAACTGCTGTTTTTGAAATATTTCTCTGCAAAAATTACATAGAAACGTTATAATTTTCACACTTAAACACTTTCAATATATCAAATAACACTCAATCATTTTGTAAATGGCACTTTTTGCAAATTTGATTACATTTTCATCATTTTTCTATCAGCTGACTTGACACAACACAGACACTGAGCAAAAACAAAATGCCTGTTGTTTTTGACATGTTGTATTTGTTGTCGTACTGCATCTACCATTATATTTCTAGCATGCTGCCTCCCTACTGAATGACGATTTTCTACTTATTATGCTCTTTGTTGAGAGTTGTGTTGCCATTCGTGTTGTGTACGATCGAAAAGCCGAATATGATCGGTCACTGGCTATGTGCGCCGACCGCTGGTGTAGAGTAGTAATGCAGAATTTAGCGAGTGTTACAAAATTTGTACTTGTATGAAAGAAAATAAGTTGGATATGTATCAATACTGTCAGTTATAATTATGGAGTATGTACACACATACTTGTTACAACCCAAGTACAAGTGTTGGAGGTATTCGAGGTGCCTCAAGTAAAAGTGCACGCAATTATGTTAATTATAAATATGTGTGTACATGGGTATACTTTTTTCCGAGTACTCGAAGTTAATCTCTGGTGTGTCCAATACAGTGTTGCCACACCAAGTCGTTGAAATTCCCCAAGTTTTTAAAAAAATTCCCCAAATTTATGGCTTATTACCCAAAGCAAAAGTGTAGAGTAATACAAATTTAAAGACCGACTATTTTCGTATATTTTCTCTAAACAGTTAGTAAAAGAAATTGATTAAACATTTTTAATATATACATAGTAGGTATACAGTTATTTTCCTTTTACTGGGTAACATAAAGTAGTATACAAAATAATATAAAAACATAAAAAAAGTTGTCTGGGGAAACAGTTGGTTTGTTAATTAATTCCATTGTTTAAATTAATAAATTACTAAAGTTCAAAAACTAGCGCCAAGATAACTTATACAGTTTTTTGTCGGGTTCGAAATTTGTTCCATCTGTTTCAGAGCGCTAAATACTCTTTCAACGGATGCATTTGAAAATGGTAAAAGTAGCAAAAAAGAAAAATCTTCTTTTAGTTTGGGAAAAATTTCTATTCCAGCGGAATTTTTTAAAATAAAAACAGCACCCCAGTATTCTTCCACAGACATATTTTGGTGTAAGCCCAAGTTCTGGTGTTCCAGAAAAGCATGTGCTTTCCACTCGTTATCGAGGGTTTGTAAGTCTAGATCAATAAATGGTAATCTCTTAATTATTGAAGAAAGAGATTGAATTTCGAAAGATTGCGCAAATGATGGAACAATGATGAAACAAAACTCCTCTCTCGCCTGCAAACTCATGACTTTGCAAAGAACTATTTGCCTGTGGAAAAGGGGTCTTATAATGACAATGTCATTTGAATGTAATATTTTTAATAAAGCAAAATAAAAATGTGTACTAGAATCGCAATACCCCAAAAATTCCCCAAAAACCTCATTCCCCAAGCATTCCCCAAAAAAGTTCCAATTCCCCACATTTTGGGGAATTCCCCAAGGTTTGGCAACACTGGTCCAATAGCAAGCCTGGAGTTTTGTACGCTGGAACGAAAGTTGAATTTAGTGTAAAAAAAGAACGAAGTGTACTTTGTGTTATTCTCTCATGAAGCAAAACGAAAAGTAAAACTTTATTCGTCAAAGCCATAATCCCGAAAGGGAGTTAAAGATTGAAAGTGTGAAGTTATGAGAATTGAGAGCAGGAAAAAACGAGTAAAAGAAAAGTTCGCAGAAAAGGGATGGAAAACTGTAGAATAATAGAAAGTATTTATTTTTGGCTTTTATCTTATATTCGGTTAAATTGAATAACCATGAATTAGGCCTCGTGTGCAACATAATGCCGACACTACTTTCACTATCTTTGATTTATTACACACAATACACCACATAGTAAGGATTCATCGAAATGCGTATACCTCATAAATTAGTCACCGACCATATTCAAATTTTATGTCTTTATTCTTTCGTTTGCGTGTTGCTTCTACGTGCAACACTCAACCCGTCGTTGTGGACCAAACAATTTCATTTTCCCAAGTAGGACCTTGTTCAGACTAATGGAGGATAATAATAATTTCGTAGTTTATCTTTAATCATTTTGATTTCATATAAATTAGTTCTTAAGTGTAATTTAAATATAAACGGTGACATCTCCCGAAAAACTAATAACTATTTTTTGGCCAGAGGGATTTAAATTTATTTAACTTACACAGAGTAAGGCATACGACTACTATTGTATATTTTGATAACTAATAAGCACTAGGCATTTGCTTTCCGTCTTGGTTGGAAACAGATGTATCAAGAGACCATCCTCAGGTCTTCTTAGACATTCGGGGGCGCTAACAAAATTTCCCTTAGCTGCTGTCATATTATAAGTTTATAATACATCAAAAATTACCTTCTGTTTGTTATAATCTTACGATATATCACTCTAATTTTCAGAAAGATCGGTGAAAATGGAGACAAGAAAACGTAAAATTAGTGAATGAAGCAGTCCCAGTGGATATCCCTGTGCCAACGCATCAAGAAAGCTCAAGCCTTTGGAAATATTTAGTGAATGCCAAAGAGCGTTTTGCCATTTTTCTGTGGAGGACGAACGTCGAAAAGGCCGTCCAAAATCTGCGACTGACGATGTAAGTATAGGGCTGCCGAAGTCTTAAAAGATCCAAGATTGACCAGGAAATGGTTGCTGAAGAACTGGGCTTGAATGTCATGGCTGTATCGCGAATTTTAAAAAATAATCTTGGATACACGAAAAAGTCTGCACGATGGGTTCCTAGAATTTTAACTGAAGCTCAAAAAGAGGCACGTGTGCGTTTGGCTCAATATTTTCTTGACAAATTCAAAACCGGAAAGTCTTCCACTTTTCAGAAAATTGTAACAGGTGATGAAGCATCAATAAAGAGCGTAATTAAAATGAATTAGTTAATTAATTTTCTAGGGATCTCTCAAATAAAACGCTTGCATTTAAATTAAAAATGGTGACAAAATTAAATATCAAATTAAGTGTCAAAATTAAACGTCACCATTTTTAATTTAAATGCAAGCGTTTTATTTGAGAAATCCCTAGAAAATTAATTAACTAATTCATTTTAATTACGCTCTTTATTGAAAGTATCTAGACCATTGTTGTTGAAGTGCTAAGTAGGCGGACCATTGTACAACCCCATCATGAAGAAGAATATACTTATTGAGGCTAAGAGAAAAATTATTTTCTAGTTTTTAGTGCATTTATAAATAAAACACTGTAACTTAATTTTTTTAAAATTATTTTTTTATTTAAATTTATTAAAATCAATGATCACGAAAAATTAAACTGTCTGATCTATAACTTGTGGGATTGGGAACTGGCGGTGTACACATGGTACACCTATTACCAGTAGTTGAAAACACCGAACCACCTACGTTGCTGGAGAATGGTAATGCAGAAGGGGACAATTAACCCCTTCCTAGGACATCACCATGTTAAACTCTACAGTTGAGAACATTGCTGGTAATGCAGATGTTAGCTAGTGGTGGTTGCTTGGTAGTCGGGTAGTATACAGGTTCGGAGTGAGCTACATTCCCTGGCGGGATAATATACATGGATGGGTATATGTATTAGTAAGATAGAGTAAGAATACTTTAAATAATTATAAACACTTTAGTTAATAAAACGAGGTCAACGTGAGCGATATAAAGAAAGAACACCTTTTAATTAATTAATAAATCACATACATATAATACAGTACAATATATACAGCGTGTCCCCTAAACTTTTGTCTAAACTTAAACACGTGATAGCTGAGAACAAAAGCTACAATGTTTGTTCTTACGCCAATTGCCTAGGTGGCTTCGTTTTCGAGATATTCGTGTTTAAAATAATTGCATTTTTGAATGCATTTTCAATAAATGCATAATCTACTTTTTAAATGAAAAAAGAAATATCATTGAAAATTGCTTCAAAATTGATTTTAAATAATTTATTTTTTCGTTTGAAAAGAAAACGAATTTTTTTTTTTAAATTTTTTCAATTAACGAAATTTTTTTTCGTAAGTGTTTCCATCAGCTTTTCATAATGGTACACGATATCACCGTATTCTTGGAAGGAGAATTTCATGACGACAAAAATTTAGAAACGAGAAAAATTACAGAAAAGGGAAAAAACTCTTTTCAAAAATTTTTTTTTTAATTTTTTTTATTTCTTGCAAATTAAACAAGTAGTTTAAAAAGTGCATTGAAAAATGCAATTATTTTAAACACGAATATCTCGAAAACGAAGCCACCTAGGTAATTGGCGTAAGAACAAACAATAGACAAAAGTTTAGGGGACACCTTGTATATGTGCTCATAACAACTAAACGGTGCGTCTAATCGAAAAAAGTCGTTAATTCGTGATCACAGGTAAAAAATGGTAATACGCTCATAACACCTAAACGGTGCGTCTAATCGTAAAAGGGACGTCATTTCGTGGTAACCGGTACAAAATATGTAAGTCAACAATCGTACCACACAACATAGTCGGTGCAACCCATAACGGAAACATCAACATAAGAGCAATATCAACGTATCAGCAATACCAACATAAACAGCAATATCATGCAGCGTCAGCACCAGTGCACAGCCTCGTCCACAACATCTACACGCGACGTTGTGTGATTGCAACGTCAGCACTAACGGACACCATACCATCACCAACAGCAATAGCTTCTAAAATATTTGATAATTATAACACAGTTCATTTCTTTGACTCAATAAGGTAGGTGCATAGCACCACAACCATTATTAAAAATGTTTTTTTAAAATACAGTGTTTAATTGGCGCCCAACCTGGGCCCACAGGGCTAAAAACGGTCATAAATCGGTACTAATAGCGAAATGTGGAAGACCCCAGGAACAGTTGAGTAGGGTCCCTTAGCAGTGTACAAAAAAAATAAAAATTTTAACACAAAACGGCGGCCCTCCATTGTTCCTTAATCAAAAAGAAAGTTCATAGTAACTGTAAAAGAATAAAACATAAAAAAGATCCAAACTAAACCGTGCCTTAATGGTGAAATAAGCTGGAACATAAGTGCCAGCCCCTTAGTGTTATTCCAACAAAAGGAAGTTCATAGTAACTGTAAAGGAACAAAATATGAAAAAAAGATCCAAACCAAAACTGTGCTTTATAAATTGTGAAACAAACTGGAACTTAATTTCCAGCCCTACATTGTTATTTAAACAAAACGTAAGTCCATAGTGACTGCAAAGAATAAAATAAAAAAATTGGTATAAGCCAAAAGAGAGCTTTATAAATTTATAAAATAAAAAAAGATCTAAGCTAAAACAGGACTAAACAGATTTCAACTTAACCGAGTGAGACTTAATAACAACCAAGGCGAAATAGCAGATCAATAGGCTGTCGTTGTGGACGCCGAAAAACAAAAGGACACCTTGAGGACAAGAACGACTATGGAAATTCTATTGGGATTAATCACTACACCCCTACATTCCTCCTCAACACCACCAACCTCACAAATACTTTAACCATGAAAACACCAAACGCGGCAATACCTTGTTTCTCCGGACGTCAGATAAACCAATTGCGAAGGATCATAAGCGAAACAATTTCGGGTATTCTCAGATAACGAAGAATGTTTCGGTTTCAGAAAAAATTCCGGACAGATGCTTAGGGAACCTCGGCGGTAGAAACCAATACCCCGACGAACGGCACAATTTTAACCCGAATTAACCTATTCAAATTTGGACTCAGCCCAAAAGGAGCAGATATTCAACCACAGACCGACAGATCAATTAAGGGAGCATTCTAGACCGTCAGCAACGCACGGGCAACCACTTAGAGTAAATAATAACGTGGACTATTTACCGGCTCTTCCTATGGAAGTGGATCAATCTTTACAAACGCGACAGGTAGACTATCAGAATAGACAACGGGAACATCAACCATACTCCGGAGGACAAACGCACTATACGCGTGAACACTAGAAAAATTCTCACCATCCACAAAAATACCAAAGGACATTCAATATTGAGGCTGTTGTACGCCAGGAGCCTGACCCGTTAGAATAGCCAGGGACGCAAGAATCAGAAATTTATCAAGATGGGGAAATGGGAGTCCCCTATGACGAAGATCAGGAGTACACCGGCGAAATTAATTTTTTATAGACTAAACTCAACTTATCTCCTGTTGCGAATGAAGAACGGCAAAGAACTTAAATTTCTAATAGATACAGGATCAGATGAGAACTACGTGCGACCTATTTACAACAGAAACCCCATAAAAAACGAGTTTCCATTCTGCGCAAATTCCATCGGAGGGAAAGTAATAATTTCCCATCATACTTTCTTCGATATTTTTAATTGCGGAATTGAAAAGCAAAAATTCTACCTTCTTCCAAATCTAAAAACTTTTGACGGCATAATAGGAAACGATACGCTGAAAACTCTTAATGTAGTAATTTACATTGAAGAATCTTATATAACTCTGCTTAATAGTTTTAATTTTCCCCTTAAACAATTAAGATTATCAACGATTAACAGCATTAAATTGCGCCTCCTCCACTTACCAAGTGAGGACATAGATAATATTTGACAGAAAATTTACATAGGACATAGGTAATATTTGACAGAAAATTAACATTTACAACTGTAGTGCAAGTTACCATAAATACTATTAACAAGCATCCTGTCTACTGCAAAACATACCCTTACCCTATGGCCATAAAAACAAGAATAGACCTGAAAGGATATAATGATACTCTGCACAATATCGAACGCACCCTGCAAAGCTAGATACCACCATCACATCCCTCCTAGCGTTCCTAATAGAAGATATTAAATCCCTATCATCCGTCATCCAAAGATTATCATCAAGAACTAAATCCAAGAGCGCGCAGCCTCGTAGTGGATCGCGGGCAACCCCGACAATGACGATTTCCAGATACTAACAATAATACTCAAATTATCGTTAACAAAAACATACCTAATATAACCGAAATTGAATAATATAACCGAAATTACTAACAAAATTTTAAATACTTTAAAACGTGGTGAAACGTTACAGAATACCATCTTCCAACATGCAAAATACCAAATCGATATAATTAAAGACGAAATTAGCAATGTGTCATGGCAATACACTTGGCAAAGGCAAACATTGTGAAGACATTTATTTTATCTAATACCGAAATGAGTCAAGTTCAAAATTTTTCTGTCGAAGAATCCACCCATTTTCAAAATATAAAAGAAGCCCTTAATTTTGCCGATGTTAGAATAGCTAGTAAAGATAATAATATTATTTATATTATGGTAATTCCAAAGACTTTAAAAGAAAATTGTAATACCCTTATCTTAAAACCGGCAAAAGAGAGAGGTCGATTATAAGACCAAAATTCGATAGAATATTAAAACGTAATAACGATATATGTATATAGCATGAAAAACTATTGTAATAAAATAAATGACGTTACTGTTTAATAAAATATCGAGAATGTGACCCATGATAACTGTATCCCCCAGCTTTTGTTAAATCTTCCCCATAACTGTACGATTGCTAATTCCGATCATATCGAAAATGTGGAAGAAATCGATACAGGCATGATATTTCTAAATATATCCAAATAACTGTAATTAGAAATATGTTGGAAAGAATTAATAACATAACGAATATTAGTAACAAAATTGTCAAAATTTTGAAAAGTAGTGAAATGCTTCAAAGCACTCTTATATTAGGGGCGTTTTTTTCGTAACTCATACACGTTAAGTCATACAAAATGACAACCTGCACGTTAACATGTATAATTTTAGAAGTAGAGAATAACCCCGATAAACGTGTTACCAAGTACGAGTGTGTTGTATGGAAATTACAAAATTTATGTCATTCCATTTCTTGTATTTCCAAGACTTTTCGAAAATTATGATGTAAATATTAGGGGTAGTTAATTTTTTACTCAAAATTTTTAAAAAGTTTACTAAAATATTATTGATTTTTTCTTCTTCAAGAAGAATAATTCCACGACAATACTGGAGAAAAACAACTCCTAAAGCAAAACAACAAGGATATCGACTCTCAAAATATATCTACTTTAACCGATATCTTCCCACGACTCGTAAGAACGCCTCCGGTTCTGTCTGCTTACTGCACCTTATGAAATTTTATCATATACTTTATGCACTTTTAGATACACATTTTGGTATCCGTATGTCTTTTGGTACATATTTTAGTACTTTTTCTACACTTTAAGTACTTTGGGTGAAGTTTTAGTACAATTTACTTTTTTGTAATTGTGGTACATTTTGTGGTAAATTTTCATAAGTATTTTATGGTACAATTTATGCACTTTAGAGGAACATACTACGTTAAATAATTGTTGTATAAGTATGTAGTTTCTGGTACATACTTTATGGTAAATGTACCCTGTACCCAATTTCTCATACCACAACACAACAGCTTTTTATATCCCGCTAGCGGTACGACATCTCTGCTCCTCGTTTTACTCAATTAAAACCTAAAAGAGCGCGAAGAAGCCTATATAAAAAAGACCACGCGGCTAGCTCGAGGACGGGTGCGTTTTTTGTTTTATTTTTTGCACGTGCTCTCTAGTCGTATATTTTGGGCAATGAACGTTCGTTTGTGCCAAATCCCAATAGGACAATCGTAACCTCGTGTTTGGAGATTTCGTTTAACCAAACATCTATTTTTCAATGCAATAATTCAAATGAGAAAAAGTTTATTGTAGTGTCGATGCAGTATAACCACCTCATATATTACACTGTATTCTTTAGAATTTTATTTTCTCTTTGAATTTTAAATAAACAAATTGACAAATAAAAATAAATAATTATCTGATGAAGCCAAGTTGATTATACTCAACGCGTATTCGTTTTCTTCGTAACAGTTTATGTTAACTTATATGGGTTACGAAAAAAAACACCCCTATTGAATACGAAATACAAAATTGACATTATGAAAGAAGAACTTTCAAACATAAACATGACAATTCACCTAGCCAAATCAAATACTGTAAACATTTTATTTTAACCACTACCGAAATTGCGCAAATACACACAAATATTTCTTGATGAGGCAATGCCATATCAAAATATCGAAGAAGCTCTAAATTTTGCCGATATTAAAATTGCTAACAATAATAAATGTATAATTTACGTTATATCCATCCCAAAAACACTTAATGTAAGCTGTAAAATTTTAACTCTAAGACCAGTAAAGAAAGAAAAAATCATTATAAATACAAAATTTGCAAATGTAACGAAGAAATATATGGTTTGAAAAATAAATGTAAGAATATTGATGATGTGACAATTTGCTTGAGAGCTGATACCGTCAATGTAACAAACGATAATTGTATAACAAACGATAATTCTACTTCAAAGATTAGAATGGGAATGTAACTAGCGCCAATACTGTAAGAAAATTGTCTGGAACGTATTTAATTAAATTTACCAATATCTCTATAAGAATCGGCGACACCTATTTCACAGCAGAGGAATCAACATACTTCAAACCCCTACCGACCATGCTCCAAAACACGCACACAAGGGACGACATCCAAGAGGTTCTCTCCTTAAAAATCTTGAAATCGCTACACGTTAAAAGTAACAAAAGGATCGAGCGCCTAAATGTGGAATCTCGAAGTAGTCTCTTCGCCAACTTTGGGTTAAAATCGATGATTACGTATAATTTCTCTAATAGTGCTGCTTATTAAGCGTAAAGGAACAGCAAACCGAATAGGGATGCACAACGAAGTACCTGCGACCATCATCGAGAGGCACAAAACTGTGGACGAAAAAACTGAAAATATATCTGGAGAACCAAAAATCAATCGGCCCCAGAAAATGGAACATAGAGGCAGTATTTACGACCTACCATATTTTTAATACCAATCGGGACGCTTGGTGTTCCGGAGGAAGGAGTTAACAATCGTACCACACAACATAGTCGGTGCAACCCATAACGTCATCACGCACCGTTGTATGACAGCGGACAGCCTCGTCCACAACGTCTACACGCGCCGTTGTATGATTGCAACGTCAGCACTAACGGACACCATACCATCACCAACAGCAATAGCTTCGAAAATATTTGATAATTATAACACAGTTCATTTCTTTGACTCAATAAAGTCGGTGCATAGCACCGCAACCATTATTAAAAGTATTTGTTTAAAATACTGTGTTTAATTTATATGTACTCATAGCACCTAAACGGTGCGTGTAATCGCAAAAAGTCGTTAATTCGTGATCACAGGTAAAAAATGGTAATACGGTCATAACACTTAAACGGTGCGTCTAATCACAAACAGGTCGCCATTTCGTGATAACCGGTTCTGTAGTGTGCTTGGCAATAAATGACAACACACAATAATGTGTGCTGGGTTATCATAAATATCACGCCACCCTGCATGATATATGAAACCATGGAATGTCTCAACTAAAGCAGTCTTCCTTCATTAGTGAGAAGCGCTGATGTTGCATGTTCCCACACATTGCACCGCATAATATACATGTATGTGCATATGTACTAGTAAGATAGAATAAGAATACTTTAAATAATTATAAACAGTTTAGTTAATAAACCAAGCTCAACATGGGCGATATGAAGACAGAACACCTTTTAATTAATTAATTAATCACATATAATACAGTACAATATATATATGTGCTCATAACACCTAAACGGTGCGCCTAATCGAAAAAAGTCGTTAACTCGTGATAACCGGTACAAAATACATAAGTTAGCAATGGTTAGAATACTTTCCAACTATCATTACCATTTCTACTTATTGTTAGTACCATACTTACTTATTATCGTACCTAGTAACTATAACTGTAACCATTGCCAATAACCTACGTCATACTCTGTAAACGTGCCAAAGCTTAAAGGATGACTCAAGTTTCTCCATACCACTGGGCGTGGATGAGCTATGCTTAGTCAGAGTTTAAGCTAAGATTCATTCAACCCATATAATGTTTGCCTTGCATTCATTTTATGGGAGAATGCCGACGTGAGCAAAATATGTTGAAAATTGAAATAAAGAATCAGAATGTTTTACACAACCACGTAGTTTGGTTATCATTACTCGAAACCCTTACCTGGCTCCCAACAGTGCAATAAAAAGTTTTCTTCATAAGTAAAGAAAAGTGCAAATAAACTATCAAAGAATATACCACTCTTCATAAGTAAAGAGAAGTGCAAAAAAAACTATCCAAAAAACTATAACACTCTTCATAAGTAAAGAAAGACAGTGAAATATTTATACAATCTCCATAAGCGGAGATATAGAAAGCTGTCTGAGAACTGAGTGACGAAACAAACACAAGAAACAGAAAGAAGGAAGCGATACATTAAATCAAAGAAGGAAGCAAGCTAGAGAACACAAAAGCAAAGAGAAGAAGAAAATACATCAAGGCGAAGAAGGAAGTAGCCAAGAACATATTAAGTCAACACAACTATGATAAGAATTATTCTTAAAAAAATACTGTTAGTATTAATTCATTGACAAGCAAGGTTAAAACAATATAATTATTAGTGTGTTTCGCTAACAAACGTTTTAAAAAAAGAAAATAAAAAAATATAAATACAGTAGAATTCATTTATAGCGACCTTGGTTATAACGACCATCCGTTTATAACGACGGATTTTCAAAGAAAGATAGGTCCTTCATTGCTTATACAAGTTAACACATTCCGTAAATGCACTTAATACACTTTCTGTCAATACACTCAGTACAACAACAGTAACAATCAAAACGTTTCATACAAGTTCAATCACCGACAAAATGTGCTGACAGTAGAACATATTTTCACTTTACTAACACAACTTAGCAAAATATTATTTGACCTAATTATTTAAAGTATGTTAACTTCCGCAATAAACAATATTTCGCAAGTAAGCAAATATGTAATTTAAGTATGTTAACTTCCGTATTCTTTTCGCAATAAACAATATTTTATAAGTAAGCAAAAATGCATTTAAAATATGTCAACTTCGGTATTGTAAACAAAATAGCAAAAATGTTAAAATTAATTTCCGCATTGTAAAATAGTACATAAGCAAAAATATTGTATAAAAGAAAATGAAAATAATAAATAAAGTTAGTTCGTTTGACAAACACCTAAAGTGAATCTCAATAACTGGCGCCCGAGCAAAGTTATTTCCATAAAAGTAATATCGGTAATACGCAAAATTGCTAAAATTAAAAATTAACAAATCAAACGTGACCGTCAAGGAAAGTATTAAATAACAGGCAACTGCCCGAACAATAGTGCGAAAAAGTGATATCAAGTGAAACGCATAACCGCTTTAATCGGTAATACACGAAATCGTTAAAGTAAAAATTAACAAGTGAAACGTGACCGTTAAGGAAAGCAACAAATAAGAGGCAAATGCCCGAACAATAGTGCGAAAATTGAAAATTGATATCGCCACGACTACTACCCGAAAAGGCAGAACTAAATCCGGAAGGAGAAAAAATATTGAGAAGAACGAACTCCCCCAAAGAACGTGGAAGGACAATTATCTACCACCGATACACGGGAAACACATCAGTTACCGGTGACGAATCCGTACCCTAGTAGGCAACAAACCGGATCATATGGACCGTCCGAGTGGAATGCTGATTCTTATGTAAGTCTTATCAAAAAAAGAAAAAAAAGGCAATTTGTAATATTTTAAATCTAGAAAATTTAACTTGTATATCAAGAAAATATATAAAAAAATCACAAAAAATTGAAATTTTATATTTCAAATCTGAAACCCCTAAAGAGGACAATTTAACTTGTGTATCAAGAAAACATATAAAAAAAACGCAAAAAATTTAAATTTTGTATTTCAAATCTGAAACCCCTAAAGAGGAAAATTTAACTTGTGTATCAAGAAAATATATAAAAAACGCAAAAAATTTAAATTTTATATTTTAAATCTGAAACCCCTATATCAAGAGAATATCTTAAAATCTCAAATAAATTGAATTTTGTAATATTATATCAAGGAAAATTTTTAATGAACACAAAAAAACTGAAATTTATATTTCAAATCTAAAACCCGTAAAAACGAAAAATTTAATTTATATACAAAGAACAAATCTTTAAAAATACAAAAAGAAAATTAAGAAAGCACTATTGACAAATTACAAAACACTTTATATAAATAAAGTACAATATCAGTAGATTAAACAAACTACACACATTTTCAATGGAGCAAATACAACAAGCCATAACACAGCTGACCGGGCTCTGAATGCACAAATCGAACAAATGAAAACGCTTAACAATAGAATGACCAGTTTGGAGAAAGCAAATACTCCTCCTCCTCCTTACCAAGAAACCAACACTCTCTGTTCCTAGGACCGAAACGGACTTACTTGACATTAAGAAACTTCCGGACGGTGTCAGGGACTTACAGACTTTCGATGGAAACCCAGTACAATACATTTCATGGGTCCATAATGTAGAATCAATTCTAAAAGACTATGAGATTGTCCGAAACAAACCAATATACAGGGCAATATTACAACACATCCGACAAAAGGTTAGAGGAGCTGCAGACACGGCTCTGATCTCGTATAATATTTTTGATGAAAGCTGGGAAAGAATAAAAAGTTGTTTGTCACTTCATTATGCCGACAAAAGGGACATACAAATGCTCGAATATGAACTAAGTGTTATGCGACAAAGGAATAACACTATAGACGAATTTTACGCAAGAACTAATCACCAGTTATCCCTTATAATAAATAAAATAAAAACAGAAAACTACTCAAACGAGACAATGGAAGCTTTGATATCGAGCTATAGAAACAGAGCTTTGGATGTTTTTATAAGGGGAGTGAACGGTGATGTTTCAAGATTGTTAACTATTCAAAAACCAAAAACCTTGCCTGAAGCTTACACTTCCTGTCTTGAGTTCCAAAATCTAAACTTCAGAAACAATTCAATTCATCCTCGTTATTCTAATACTATAACTTCACCTACCAATCAAATGAATGGGGCTAAATTTTACAGTAAGCCACAAATTCCCCACAAAATTCTTAATGCAAACGAAAAAGCCCGTATTTATAATACGCCTGCTCGACAATATCCACAGAACATGCCACCACCTAGGCCCACTCAACCCAAACCTCCCGTACCAATGGAGGTCGATCCTTCAATTAAATCCCGTAACATTAATTACATGAACAGACCTGAAAAATCTCCACTACCAAGTTCTGGTAATTCCTCCAACATTCCCATGAAGCAACAACGGCTATACAACATGGAAATCTTCGAAACAAATGGTGAGGTACCAACTCTGAATGAGGAACAAAACAAAGTATACGAAGACGACTGTGTGAATCAATATTCGGAATTATTTGGTAACGAATCAAATGTGTACAACGAAGAGCGAAACCAAGTATATGAAGGAGACTGCGTAGATCAATATTCGGATTTTCTTGATAACGAACTAAATTTGTATGATGAAAATCTCTCCAGCATTCCATATTTGGAATTCTGTTTGAAAAATGGTTCAGTTCTGCGATTTTTAGTAGAAGCCATATCACACAATTCAGAAGCCATATCACACAATTCTACACCCGTGGATTCAGTATTTAAAATACATTCAGCGGCAGGTCAAATCACAATAACTCATAAAATGGTTGGTAAATTCGTTGAAAAATTCGGCATACGAAAAGATTTTCTCTTCATTGTTCTCCCTGGATTACGATCATTTGATGGAATAATAGGCGACGATACTCTTAGGGAACTAAAAGCGGTAATCGACAGAGGAAATAATACACTGACTTTGTATAATGGCACCGTAATTAAACTAAAATCTAAGATATATAGACAAGTAAATTACAATGAAATAATTCATCATGAGAATAAAGTCATAGAAAACTTAATAAAAAAACACAGCATTCTATTTGGACCAGTAGCCGACAGCGGAGTTATCACAACAAATGTTCGTGCAGAAATCAGAACTTCAACAAATGAACCGATTTACACCAAATCATACCCTTATCCGAATCATCTTAGAGCTCGAAGATGGTGTAATAAGACCTTCTAAAAGCCCTTACAACTCACCTTTGTGGATAGTTGCAAAGAAGCCGAAACCAAATGGTGAGAAACAATATAGGGTTGTTATCGACTTCAAAAGACTAAACGCGGTCACTATATCAGACGCATATCCGATTCCAGACATAAACAGCACACTTTCCAGCCTTGGGGAGAGTAAATATTTTACTACTTTAGACTTAACCTCCGGCTTCCACCAAATTAGAATGAAGGAAACAGACATTGAAAAAACAGCGTTTTCTACAAATAATGGTAAATTTGAATTTTTAAGGTTACCTTTCGGCCTTAAAAACGCTCCTTCAATATTTCAGCGTATGATGAATGACGTATTGCACCCACTTCTGGGAAAAGCTTGTTATGTTTATATTGACGACATAATAGTGTTTGGCAGAGACAAAACTGAACACGTTGAAAACCTGGAAAAAGTATTTACTGTTCTAGAGAAGGCTAACTTAAAAATTAATCTTGAAAAATCGAAATTCCTAAAAACAAGCGTCGAATTCCTTGGGCACACAATATCAAGTGAAGGTATAAAACCAGATCTAGCTAAAATCGTTGCAATTCAAAAAATTCCAGCTCCTAAAAATCTAAAAGATTTAAAAAGCTTTTTAGGATTGGCATCTTATTACCGAAGGTTTATCAAAGATTTTGCAGCAGTAGCAAAACCATTAACTAACCTAACTAGAGGAGTGAATGCGCAAATAAAAGCAAACCAATCTAAGCGTGTGATTGTTAGTTTAAATGATAAAGCCACGAAATCATTTAACGATCTAAAAAAACTCTTAACATCATCAGAAATTTTAGCATTTCCTGATTTTAATAAACCATTTATCTTAACAACCGATGCTTCTAATTTCGCAATCGGTGCTGTTCTTTCCCAAGGAGAAATCGGGAGAGATCGTCCGATCACTTACCTCTCCAGATCCCTTAATAAAACTGAAGAAAATTACTACACAATAGAAAAGGAAATGTTAGCCATAATATGGTCCCTCGACAAACTACGTGCTTACTTATATGGAGCAAAAGAGATCAAAATATTAACAGACCATCAGCCATTGACATTCGCATTAAGCAATGCTAAAAAGATGGAAGGCTAGGATAGAGGAATATAACTATAAACTCATATATAAACCAGGTAAAACCAATGTTGTAGCCGACGCTCTTTCTCGTTTACCATCAGAGATCAATATCCTTTCGTCTTCAGATTGCTCACAACATAGCGCAGAGGAGGATAGTTCACATTTAATACACCACTGTGAGGCTCCTATCAACGTTTTTCGGAATCAAATTATTATTTCGAAAGAATTGGAATCAAGTTATCTCGAAAACCCTCACAATAATTTTCAGAGGCACTATGTCAAAATCAATAATTTGGATGAAAAAACGTTGACTCAAATATTAAAAGAAAAGTTAAATCCTAATGTCGTTAATGGAATTAAAATACCAGATTTAAGAAATATAAGAAAACCTTATATTGTTACAGAAGATCTACAAAGAATACTTCTCTAAATTTAAAATGCGAATCACTCAAAGGATAGTAGAGGATGTCACAGATGAGGAGAAACAGTATCTAATTATACAAAATGAACACAAAAGGGCTCATAGGAATTTTACAGAAAACAAGGAACAAATTTTAGAAAAATTTTACTTTCCACAAATGACAAATTTAATAAAAAAATTTACGAACTCCTGTGAGGTTTGTAATAAAAATAAATACGATAGGCACCCACCAAACCCGGAACTACAACCCACTCCTATCCCATCGTACCCAACGGAAATTTTACATATCGACATAATGGAAATTAAAGGCGAAAAGTTCATTACATGTGTCGATAAATTTTCAAAATTCACGAAATTTTTTCACATTAAGACCAAGTCAGTTTTACATATCAGAGATAAAATTATTAAATTAATTCACTATTTTTCTGCTCCCAAAACACTCGTAATGGATAA
This sequence comes from Phaonia tiefii, assembly GCA_963931995.1. Lineage (NCBI taxonomy): Eukaryota > Metazoa > Arthropoda > Insecta > Diptera > Muscidae > Phaonia > Phaonia tiefii. The sequence goes on from OZ008368.1 coordinate 279,454,783, forward strand.
CGAGGGTAGTTTCATTAGTCCTATTGTACTAAATTACATAGAGGGCTTGGGAATTAAAACATATTTTGCACCTCCCCAAAAAAGCGAGGTAAATTGTACAATAGAACGAGTTCACTCAACAATAATCGAAATGATGAGATGTCTTCGAGAAGAATATCCAGATTTGTCAATGAAAGAATTAATTAATATCACGGTCGACAGGTATAATAATACAGTACACTCCGTGATCAAGAAAAAGCCAGCTGACATATTCTTTGGTCGAACGGAGAGAATTAATTATCAAAACTTAGCTGATTTTAAAGAAGTTGTCAACAATGATTTAAGGAAAGAAATCGCTAGGAATCAAAAAATACAGCTTTACAGACAAAATGCCAAGAGGCAAAAACCTAAGAAATATAACCGTGGAGATGTTGTGTTCAAAAGGAATAAACAAATTAATGGAAAGGACAAACCGCTGGATGTTAAACAAACAGTCGAAGAAGACAACGGAGTAACAATAACTACAGCCGAAAACACGAAAATTCATAAATCTCACCTAAAAAATTAATCCCTATTTTCAGACTTTTCATACATTGGGCAAAAGCAACTGTAAATATTTACGAATACAACAGCCCGATAGTCTCCATCAAACAAGGTATTGGGAAAATCAGCAACGGCAATTATAAAATAATCCATACAATCAACTTGAAAGAGTACGAAAAAGTAGTTGCAGATATTAAACACATAGTACATTTTGAAACAAGGAAATCGGGAACACTAGGGTTACAAATGGAACACCAGCTCTATAAAATAGAGAATCTTTTGGATCAACTCAGTACTAATAACAGAAGTAAAAGATCTATAAACTGGTTAGGATCAGCCTGGAAATGGATAGCAGGTAATCCTGACGCCACAGATTTTGATACAATTTTAAACAAAACAAATGACGTTCTTGTGAATAATAACAAACAATACACTATCAACGAATATTTGATTAAAACAACAAACACTTTACTAGATGACTACAAAAAGGTAATAGCAGAAACTAACGAAAATGACACTCGTCGACAGTCTCAAACACTTTTTAACAAACTTGGCTTAATAAAAGATGAAATATCTCAAATCGTTATGGCATGTCAGCTAGCAAAAACCGGTATTGTGCATTCCCAATTATTAAACAAGGGAGATATCTTGAACACACTCTCACAAACGGAAACCCTCCCATACAAAAATGAACTTCAAGCACTTCAATTTGCGAAACCCTCAATGGTTATAAAAGACTCACTACTTCTGTACGTAATTTCTTTACCACAGACAGAAGATATGCTCTTCAATAACGTTATCTTAAGATCTACAGTACAACATAGCAAAAGAATTTATTTAACTTTTACCAACCTGCTAATATCACAAACAGAAAAATATGGGATCAAAGAGAAATGCCTTGTGATTGATGACGTTACAATTTGCAAGCAGAACCAGATCCAGAAACTAAATTCTGACCATTGCATAGTTGGAATTTTGGAAGGCGGAAATGTGGCCTGCGAATACCAAATCGAAGAACAACCAGTAACCGAACTTATATCTGATGGAACTATATTTTTGTCTAATTATATTGGAAAACTAACGTTGGGAAATAGCTCAAAAACGTTGAATGGCACTTTTATCGTAAACTTCTTTAATGAAAGTATCACCCTTAATGAGATCAGCTATTCAAACTGGCAAACAACTTCGTTTCAAATATTACCACCAATATTAAAAAATAATATAACAGAAAACAAAACCAGACTTGACTTGCAATACCTTCATCACCTTCATATCAACAATATTAAGCATATTAAAGACCTCTCATATAAAGGCTTAGTTTCTATTAGTTCCAATTTTGCAATACTTTTAATAGGATTCTCCATATTACTTATAGTCTATATATTTCCCAAGTGTAGAAACCGAATTCCACCCGAAATAAGTTTCCCTGAACTTAAAATTAATTACCCATAATTCTTTAAATAATCAGCGGGACGCTGATGCTTAAAAAGGGGGGAGTTAACACATTCCGTAAATGCACTTAATACACTTTCTGTCAATACACTCAGTACAACAACAGTAACAATCAAAACGTTTCATACAAGTTCAATCACCGACAAAATGTGCTGACAGTAGAACATATTTTCACTTTACTAACACAACTTAGCAAAATATTATTTGACCTAATTATTTAAAATATGTTAACTTCCGCAATAAACAATATTTCGCAAGTAAGCAAATATGTAATTTAAGTATGTTAACTTCCGTATTCTTTTCGCAATAAACAATATTTTATAAGTAAGCAAAAATGCATTTAAAATATGTCAACTTCGGTATTGTAAACAAAATAGCAAAAATGTTAAAATTAATTTCCGCATTGTAAAATAGTACATAAGCAAAAATATTGTATAAAAGAAAATGAAAATAATAAATAAAGTTAGTTCGTTTAACAAACACCTAAAGTGAATCTCAATAACTTACATAGACGACATTATCGTCTTTGGAAAAGATGCGAAAGGACATTTGAGTAACGTCGATGCTGTGTTTAAACGACTAATGGGGTCAAACCTGAGGGTCAACCTTGAAAAGACAAAATTCATGAGGACTGAGGTAGAATTTTTGGGATATATAATCACGTCAGAAGGAATTAGATCCGATACGACAAAAGTGGAAGCTATAAAGTCTCTTTCGTCCCCACAAACCTTAAAAGAATTAAAGAGCTTCTTGGGAATGACGTCGTACTATCAGAGGTTCATTCACGACTATGCAAAGATTGCGAAACCCCTGACAAATGTAGGATGAGAGAACGGACGGGCAGAAAGAGATCGGACTATTAGGTACGATAGAATAGATTGACGGTACGATGACAAATACAGAACAACAGAGACGTCAGTCATTATACAGCATTCGATACAGACAGAACGTTTCACGGACAGTAATGTCAAACTAAACCAGAATCCCACAGTTTTTATGGGGGCTCAACCGAAATGAGCAGATCAAAAATAAATAGAAAAACATTGCAGTTGTGTGCGAAAACAACAAAAAATAGTGTGAAGTAAGAATTTGAAAACTACTAGAAAATAAAGTGGGTGGTAACAGTACGCAAACGTCGCTACGTCGTGCTACGCAAACGCAGACACAATTTGCGACGGAGCAAAAGAAAATACACAAACTTTGAAAGTCGTTAATTTGAAAAATCAACCCTCAGTATGTGGTGTATCGACCGATGCAAAGAAAAAGCAAGACAAATGTGTTGTTGTTTTATGTTCGTTAATTTGCAAATCAACCCCGAATGCATGGTACAATAATATGTTCATGGTAAAGTCGTAAGAACAGCTGTTTTCAATTTTTTCATGAGGATTTTCGCTTCGGCTGTCAGACTCACATGTATTTTGTTTTAGTACTCTTTTGCATTCTTGCGTTGTTGGTATGTAGTATTTGTGTAGAGTTTGACAGCTGAAGCGAATAGAACAAGAACAAAATGCCTGTTGTTGCTGCCTACAACAACAACAACGCACGCTGCTATTACCATGAAGATATTATTGTACCATGCCGGAATGTGTTTTGTGTCCAAAGCAGAAACAGAAAGTCTTTGTAATAGCTTTTTGTTGAGAACAGAAGTATTGTTGTTGTTGCATGTGGCCGAATCATGCTTTGACGAGACACAAAGTTTGGGTATGTGAAAGATAAATATCGTAATATAATCTCAACAATTTGATTAAACTGTTGTTCTATTTAGATATAAACTATATTAGCTTTCCTATAAGAGAAAGTAATTTTGTCCATTTAAACAAAAGGTCATAGCAATCATTGTAAATTTATATTGTTAAATTTCTTTGAACTTATTTAAATCAGGTTAATTAAAACAATTTATCACAATGGCTAATTTGGTAGTAAAATAATAGATTAATAGAACAAATGAAGAATGATAACTTTACTATATTGATTATTTAAATATAAAATAATATCAAATAATAATAAACACAACACAGGTTAGTAAGTGCATTCTAAACTGAGCTCTCAGTCAAGAGGATCCAAAATGTTGGTATAAACACGTGAGACAAGTTCAGATGATAGTCAATGCAAGTCCACCGGGGAGTACTTAGGTGTCGCCTTTTAAATTGCTGGCTGGCGTGGAATGGCGAATTCCTGATGACTCTGATTTAAGACAAATTACGGAAACTGAGGCCATTGATGAATTCGAAAAAGAACGAGAAGACTTAAGAGCAGTGGCCAGGGAGAATATAGCCACCATTCAGAGAGAGAATTGTCAAACCCAAAATGTGAAGAGAAAGCCACAGATAAAGTACAACGTTAATGAGCTAGTTGCAATCAAGCGTACTCAGTTTGGTTCCGGCTTGAAACTGAAGGGAAAGTTTCTTGGCCCTTACAAAATTGTAAGAGTTATGCGACATGGAAGATATGAAGTACAAATGGTTGCCGGCCATGAAGGGACAAATAGAACATCGACCGTCGCCGAGAACATGAAGCCTTGGGTCCTGCAATCCGGGATGAATTGCAGTCAGGAGGGCCGATTGTAGAATGAGAGAACGGACGGGCAGAAAGAGATCGGACTATTAGGTACGATGGAATAGAACGACGGTACGATGACAAATGCAGAACAACAGAGAAGTCAGTCATTTATATAGCATTCGATACAGACAGAACGGTTCATGGACAGTAATGTAAAACAAAACCCACCATACATTATAACTACATAGTTTTAAGCTAAACCATTTAAATAAAGTGAATTATTATATTTTAAACCCCTTCTTGTTTGAATCAGTGACAATTCTTGGTCACTACACCAGAATCCCACATTAATGATTTCCAAGCGTGCATCAACTGAGCAGAAGAAAATGAAATTGAGTACACCAAAGCTTTTAAGAACAAGCTATTGATTTCAGTACAACAACAAAAGAAAAACAAACACTTATTGAACATTTTTTTTTTTTTAATAAATAATGTTGTTATTGTTTTTTCCATTTTGATTAAATAAATGAATTAATATAATTCGAATTGGATTTGTCTTGCTACAATGCTTATATTTATTGATGAAACGAAATATATATTTTGATATAACGAATTTTCGATATACCGAACGACCCTGGACATTATATCATTCGTTATACTGGACCACCATTGTATATCGAATAGCTCACCACGCCACTTATATCACCGTGGGAGTGGCCGTTACCGTATGGGAGTTGCAGTATAGATTTCAGGAATTATGTATGTAAGTATTACCATACAACATATTGTTTGGTTAGTTTTTCCTGACATAGAAGGAATAAAGTATGACAAATGGCAACTGCCGCAAAAAAGGGAGTGGTTAGCTTCTAGCGAGGACTTACTCATCACATTCCAACAGTGTTGCACAACAACCGTCTAGAGTCTATCCGATATTATTGCTTGAAATTATTTAGAATCTATTTACCTCTGAATATGTTGCAGTTGTCATAAAAAAAAAACGATTTTTAATTTATAGTTGATTATGTTGCAGTTATTATAGCAATGATTTATACAAATAATTGTTAAAAAATCAGTAGTCTTTTTGGCACAAATAAAGAAACACCGATTTTCTCCTAGTATAAAAAGCTATCTGTTATTTCAAATAATAGGTACAGGAACTGGCGCAGTCGACGCACACAGGGGTTTTTGATACGGACAACATTTTTATAGTCGGTAAAAGTACACAAAATTCCACATCACTAGCGCACAAATTGTGTGTTTGACAACTATAAATGTTTGAAGTTTGAGTTATTTTACGTTTTCCTAGCGTGCAATATAAATGTAAATTATTGGTGTCTTAAAAATTAGTTTTGAGTGTTTTCTGAAGTGAAAAAAAAAAAATATTAATGGAACCGTCAGCCTCAGGTTAGTACGATTATTTTTATGTTTTTATGTGTGATTTCTGTTATTATTTTTAATTTAATTTCGCTCGTATGTCTTTAAATTAGAGGATTTCGGGAAATATGTCGACAAATAGTTGTGAATAAAGCAAAATTAAGTAAAAAAGTTTTTTTTTTTCTAAAACTATAAACTCTTTCGAAAGCATGTGTAAAAAAGTTGTCTGCTTTTTTCACCTATTAAAATTAAATGGAAATACCTACATATAAATAATCAACTTTTTGTAAAAAAAACAATAAGAACATTAGTGTTATTGTTGCTTTTGTTTTTCATCCGAGTACAGTACAGTACAGTACAGTAGTTATTTGTCTTTGTCTTTGATCTTCGTATTTTTTTTTGTTAACTTTTTGTATAATTAACTTTTATTTCATTTACTTTCATGAATGACGAGAGCTTTTTCAAATAATGATGATGTCGGATTATGAAAATATCCATGGAAAATTGGAATTTGTTAAAGGACAAATGCGAAAACGTTTATTGCCTAGCGAATATAATATAAAAATTTTCAATGAAACGATGAATGCTTTTTGTTTTCAGTTCAGGACTCGCTGGGCTTCACCTTTGAGAATAAAGGAACATTTTGTTCTGAATAATAAGTCATGGCTAGATTCCTCAACAGGTTTTCCTCGTCAATCTAGTGTTAAACGTGGCAGAAAGGAACTTCAGTTCGAAGATTGTGGTGAAAGAAGCAAAAACAAGAGAACCATGGCTTTGAGGAAAGCAATTCCTTCGTCCTTGTGGGCACACGCGATACAAATGAGTCTGAGAGCAGATGGCAAATTAAAAGCTTGAAAAATAGTCAAAGAAATAACAAAAACATCACCATCGGATGTAGACAAAATTTACAAAAGTTTTTCAAAACTTTCTACGGTGTCCCAAATGGAAGCACTGGCTGTTTTGGTTGAAGCCAAGTTATCACGACATCAGTATAATATTATAAGTGCTTCCGGTCATGATAAATTTCCATCATATTCACAAGTGCGAAAAAGGATTGCTACCCAAAAAATGAGTGCCTTTCGATTTGTGAAACTTCAGCAAAAATAAGTTTTCAGGCTCTTTTCGATCACACAGTAGAGCGCATGTTATCACTCACAAACAGTCTAATTGATGCAGTAAAGGGGCTTTTCCATACACGAAATGGGGCTTTGATGGTACTAGCTCTGGTCACACGTCTTATAAGCAAGTATTCCATGATCCGAATGCTGCTGACTCATTAGTTTTTATTATATCAATCGTGCCAATAAAATTAATGTCCAGCATCTCCTAGACATTGTAGGCCTTTGAAAGTGGAATTAATAAAAGAAACCACGATTGTTGCTAAGAACGAAAAAGATAGGGTGGATCAGGAAATAAAAAACCTTAAAGACTCTGTCATTTCTTATGAGGAAAAACTCTTGAAAGTCAATCATAATTTGGTCCTATCCATGATTCATGGAAAAATATGTAATGCTAGTACTCAAAAATGCTTTTGATGTGGTGCTACTTCCAAAGAGTTTAATAATAATGACAAAATTATTTCTTTGCAAGTAACAACAGAAGATTTGGAGTTAGGATTGTCGATTCTCCATGGATGGATTCGATTTTTTGAATGCCTGCTCCATTTGCCATATAACCTTCCAATCAAGAAATTGCAAGCTAGGTCGGACAACGAAAAACAAATTGTTGCAAAAATAAAGCAGGTATTCAAGAGGAATTCAAAAAAAAACTGCTCTTATCATTGATGATTCGAAACCCGGGTTTGGTAATTCGAATGACGGCAACACAGCTCAGCGCTTCTTCCAAAATGCGGACATTTCAGTGTAAATCACAAAATTGGATCCACAGTTGATAAGAAAAATGCACACAATTATGGTCACCGTTTCTAGCGGGTTTGAAATAAACACTCAAGCCTTTCGAGATTTCAGTCTTATGCTAAAATGTATACCTGGTATTGTATGTCCCCAACTACTTATTACATTGAGCAGAAATAATAAACCACTCTTTACTTTCAATTGGACAATTGTCGGAAGAAGCGCAAGAAGCTGGAAACAAAGATCTTAAAAATTTTAGAGAGCATTTTTCGCGAAAACGTTCTAGGGAAAAGTCAAATGAAGACATATTTAAAAGACTATTAATTACTTCGGATTCAGTAATATCAGAAGTGAGAAAATTAAAAGAGAAAAACCCCAAAATCTGCCTATGGAAGCAATTAAATTGTTGATATTTGAGTCAAATGTTGATGGTGATGGTCAAATGTTAATTTTACTGATGATGATGCTGGTGATGATGACAATAATTGTAAAGAATCGGATCAGAAATATAAGTTTTTAAAGGAATATTCATTCTTCTTTTTTTTGTTGTAAATTAACTAATGGAAAACAAATAAAATCTGCACTAAAAAATATTTAAATATTGGTTAGTTTTATGTCTTTAAGTGAATTTGACTGAAAAAAGTTAAAACTATAAACAGGGAGAGCTACCTCGAATTAATTCCCACTTTTGACATCAAAAACCCCACTGTGCGACGGCTTGAACCCACATCGCTGACGGTTCATCACAAAACATTCAGGACAGCACCCTCATCGGCATCATTAACAATGGAACCTACACCGCTGACAGTTTATCAGCAAGCAACCAAGACAACCCCGCACACGGTTTATCAGCTATTAACATTAAGGAGCTGGTGGAAGATCAACAAAAACTATCAACATTAAGGCACTATTCATCAGTTTTCATGAAGTTTTTAATGTAAGTTTGAAGTTTGAAGTAAGCTAAGTACTATAATGTAATTCACCCATCTTCCTGGGTTTCTCTAAGGAAAAAAAAAAACAATTTGGTACAACAAATGTGGCAGCTCATTGGTTGGTAGGAAAAGAGATGTAAATGTTATTACTACTACTTCAGGACCATCGCAAGATGCCATCACACGTGTTAGTTATTTCAAATCTACATTTGAGCTGTTTATGCACGCAAACTTTATTATAACGTTGACAAATATTGAAGGTAATTTTCATCGCATTTTCCTACATATGTAGGTATCAAAATATTTGGAGAAGGTTGCAAGGAAATTAACTATGCATCATTGAAGGCATATTTAGGATTGCTATTATTAGCTGGGGTTTATCGTTCTTGTGGTGAACCAATGGAATGTTTATGGGACGATGTAAAAGGAAGGCCCATATTCACATCAACAAAATCGCTGTGTAGATTCAAAAATATTAGCAGAGTTCTTCCATTCGACGATAAAAGAGAGGGAACGGATCGGCGAGCTCGCGATATGCTGGCACCTATAAGAGTTATGTGGGACAAATAGGCTAATAATTCGATGAACATGTAGTGGCATATCGTGACAAATGCCCATTTAGGAAATATATTCTTTCGAAGCCAGCTAAATACGGAGTTAACATTTGGGCGCACAGTGCGCACTCTAACACAAACTATGCCTCGTCTATGCAGGTGTATATCGCATAATTGCGTATAATTGCGTTCCTGGAAAGAATCAGAGTAGTACTCGAACTTTTTTACCTCATACGATCTTGCTACTCAACTTTTGAGAAATAAAATGACTATAATTGGGCCTGTCCGAAAGAATAAATTGTTTCTACCCCATGTATTTTGAATTTGGACGTGCCCTTTACTCAGAGTTCCTTTTTGAACATAAAATTAGTAGCTTATTTAGTAGCTTATGTTCCAAAGAAAAATAAGTGCGTATGTCTTAAGCACAGTGCAGCAAGACTCACAAGTACAGGGTAACTAGTCGAAGAATCTAGAAATAATACAAAGACAGGGAAGGATACACTCGACCAACTAGTTGCCACATATACTTGTAAGCTGAAGACCAATAGATCTCCTGTAGCTCTATTCGCAAATATGCTTGATATATCCGCTGGCAATGCATTCGTGATTTGGACAGTAACAAATCCCGAGTGGAACAAATCAAAGCATTTCCGTTGCAGGCATTTTTTGAAGAATTGGGCTGTGAGCTTTTGGAAGATGAAAAGCAGCAGCGGAAGACACAGCCATATGGTACTGTCGCCAGGAAGTTACGTCGAACACGAAAATAAGTCGAATAGTACTAAATATAATACAAGATGTATGAATTGTAACTTATTTGTGTGCTAAAATCATTCGCACGTAGAAATTATATGTAATACTTGCAACAAAAGGTAACAAAACTAGTAAAATTGTATTGGGCAAAATTTTCCCAAAATACAAGATTCGTTACTTTTTTTCTTTACATGATGAGGGTTAAACAATTTACTATAAGTAAAGGAATTAGAACAAAAAAACAACCATATAATATAATAGTCGAAAAGAATAATTATTTTAAACTGTGGTTTTCTATTCTAAAAACTCAAACTCATATAATTCCAAAGGTCAGCGACTCTCACTAGACCTTCCTTAAACATTTTTACTTATATGTCTTTGATTAAATCTACTGAATGGGTGGTAATAAAGTAATTTAAAATAAAAAATAATTAAAGTAATGAGAAGATAACTAACACCAATCCCTGAAAGCTAAATCTTGAACGAAATAAATATTCCACAAATTCCGTTCATTATGCCAGATTATGATTGCAGTTTATATAAAAAGCAATTTGTAATTAATACGTTGCAGTTACTGTAACATCGATTTATAAAGTACAAATAATTGTTAAAAATTCAGACTTGTTTTTGACACTAATAAAGAAACATCGTTTTCCTCCTGGAATAAAATCACTATCTTTTATTGGAAAGAAAAGGTATAAGTGTAACTCGTGGGTGTTAGAACATTTGATTCGAGCGATCACGTTCCAAGTTTTAAGTGACGACTGTCCTGAATGATTCACGATTATATCAATCCTGCTCACGTATTTTTAAATCGCGAACACGAAACTTACGATATTCGGTCTGACAACAGAAAGTAGGTAATACTTAAGACTTAGCAAAGTCCGAGAGATTTTTCTGGAAATACAGGGGGATTTAGTTAATGAAAAAGAAAGTGGTGAAGCGGTTCTACCGTTCTATGCCCCTGTTCGTGTACCACCCATATATTTTAGTTTACTTATGATGATCCAAAACAATATAACTGGAAATGCGAATGATGTTCTTGAATCGCAGAATATTCCACTTAAATGGGAGGTTCTTACAAAATGTCTCGCATAACATTATACGGACACACACTCCAACAATAAAAACGTTATATTCAATTGTGATGACTGCCGCAACATGTCATCTAACATAATACAACATATCTCTTTATTAACGTATAAAGTAAGAGAACTGAAATCATTCGAGAAAACACAACCAATTTGTAAAGATGTGAAATTGTTAAGAATAAAGTTCCATGAACTTGCTAAGAACCTTGAGTTGACGAAATCACAATTGTCAAAATGCAGCAATCATCAAAACCAAAACCTAACCACAATGCAATTGAATATAATTTTCAATTTAAAATAATGAATTGAATTTTGAGAGAAGACAATTAATCCAATGCACAACAAGACAATTCTAGTCCGACTAAGTATGGAATAAAATATCCATCAAAATGGTCCCCACCGCTCTAACGACAGGCCATTATTATTTTCATGAAATTTTCCCTAACTTTCACAGAATTGTGGCTGTATATCATCGATGACGCCTTGGATCTCGGACTTGAGCTCAGGAGTCGTTTCTGGATTATTCTCATAAACCCGAAATTTCACAAAATCCTAAAGAAAGAAATCGCAGGGAGTTAAATCGCAAGGTCTTGGTGGCCAGTTGACATCGGGAACTTCTTGAGATAATTTTTTTCTGGAAGTCGCTGCTGCAATTAATCGATTGTTCCATGCGCGCTGTGGCAGTTGGCGCCGTCATGCTGCAACCACATGTCGTCCATGCCGTCCAGTTGAAGCAACAAGAACTCCATTAGCATGTTCCTGTAACGAATGCCGTTCACAGTCACTGCAATTTCGGCCTCATTTTCAAAAAGTAAGGCCCAATCGCGCCGCCTGACCCAACTCCGCACCAGACAGCTGCTCGCTGTGGGTTCATTTGTTTCCCATGGATTGCATGAGGATTTTCTGAACCCCAAATTCGACAATTTTGTGTATTCACAAAGCCATTCAGACGAAAATGCGCGTCATCGGAGAAGATGCCTTTTTTGAAAAATTGGCATTGACTTAATTTTACTGCACTACCTACTGAACGAATGGCCGACGCATTCCCTGTTCAATTCTGTGAAAGAAATTTTAAGTTGTTGAGAAAGATGCCGACTTGAAGTTTTCGGGTTTTCGGCGATACTCTCTTTTATGCATTTTCTGTATTGCAAGTTCCCACCAAATATTCACAGCCGCTTATAATGCTGACTGCTGGCAGTGCAATACCTCAATACTTATGGCCGAGTCGTGACAACACGAGACTGCATTAGATATCAACAAAGGTGTAAACCTGTGAGTATAAGTTTAGGGTAGTTCATAATATTATTTGCTTTTGTGTTTTGAAGATCAATAAAGAACGTTGCTTGTGTGGCTCGCATATGTTTTTAAACAAGTAAATTTGTTTAGAATTAATTGGCGCCCGAGTTGGAACCTGATAAATTTATAAGCCACGGCCAACCAGAACAAAAAGTCAAGTTTTTGGAATGGTTCCTGAGTAGTTTCACTACCCGTGTCGTGGTATTGTAGCAAGTAAATTACATTCAGTAACAGTTTAAGTGAACCGCGAAACCGAATCAAAAACAATTCGAAAAATTAAATTAAAATCACTAAGTATCTAAGTGAACAATTCTAAAAACTATAAATGAAATAAAATAAGTGAAAGTTTCAATTTAATAAGAACATAAATAACCCAGTTGGAAATTTCCTATAGACATCATCAATGACAAAGAAGTGACATGTCAGGGTCCCTGCGGGCGTGTCGATCCACTCCCATACAAAAAACATCATGACACCCCCTGACATTTTTATACATTTGGTCAAAAGTCAGCAGGAATGTTCCGCAGTTCGAGAAGAGTGGTTATCACCTTATGACATTTATACAAGACGTCTTCAGTAACCATTCATCAGTGGGTCAGTTGGTTTCGGGTCATCTTATAGGTAATTATTTGTTGGAATCACTGTGTAGGTATATACTTGATCTATTGCCAGATATTAAATAAACTCTGAAAGATGTGATGACAAAAAATGAGACATACGTGCATATGAATATAATTATAATGCTCTGAAAATTAGCATATCCTTTTAACAAATTTCAAATATTTTGCAATAAATTCTGAAAATATATGATATATATTCGCACCTACAAATAAATATAAATTTTTCAGTTTGAAGTTTTTGAAACATTTGAAAACCCACACACATGACTCGCAGTTGACACATGATGAAGACTTCCTCTTTCGATATTCAACATTGTTCTTAGTGAGAGTCAGTCATAACATAGTACTGACAAATCAGTACGATGGTCTTACATAGATGTAAATGTAAATGGATATGTTAAATTAGTACCGGATCCTATGCAATTACTGGTTAAATTTGGTAGAGCAGATTTAGTAAATTTTGATCATGTCGAAGATTATAGAATATCGTGTAAGGATTTATTGCAAATATATAGAGATATGAATATAGATGAACAATTAAATAATGCCATGAGGGAAAGATATAAAACACATCTTTTTGATAATTCATTGTTATTAGAAAATATTTTATCTCTGATAAATAATAGGGAAAATTTTTCAAAATTATTTTTCATTCCACATGGAGCTATAATAAATGATGATCCACATGACAACATATGGTTAAAGTCTTTAGGTATTAAAAAATAATAAATAATTACAATAGATTGTCAGTCCCTTCACAGTTTATGTCACCTAAGTCAAAACTAGTGACATGTCAAGAAGTTGTCTTATATAAATTGTCCTCACCTACTGACACGGTCCTAAGGAAATACTACTGACAAAGACAAAATTTCCAACTGGAAAACTACAAGTGACCAAAACAAACAATTGGTAAATGAGTGAAAATGTTGCTTTACGTACTAATAGAATAATTAAGTTAAAGAAAAATAAAGAAGATAGAAAAATTTTAAGTAAAAGAATAAAGTAAAACATTTTTAAAGTAATTCAATAGAAAATGACAAACACTCAAGTAAATATCACTGATGAAATTTAATTTAAAAATTTAAAATGATGAAATCTCAATTTCCAAGTGAATTTCAATTTCACCGCCTATCAAGGACCCATAACCAAATCAAAGAAAAACCAATGATGATGATAATAGCGTAAGAATAGTAATAAATTATATAGTTTTCGATTCCATCGAAAAATTAAATCATTTTTTGCAAATCATATTGAAGTTTGTAGACGAAGCTGTGAAAAGAAAAAAGAAGCACAAGAATTAAATTCCTATTTTCTCGAAATGCTATCGAAAGATAACGGAAAGATTGAGTAAGTCACTGACAATGAGTCTAACAGCTTCTGGTCCCTCTGGACTTAGTAAAATTCATAAAAACGAAATTAGGCAGATTATTACAGAAGTCTTATTAGGACAAGATTTCCTGGCAGATGACGGGATAGATCAACGAATAGGGACAATGTACGGAAGATCAGATGAACTGGAGAAAGTCAATTTCACCGCCTATCAAGGACCCGTAACCAACCTTCATCATCTATCAAAGAAAAATCAATGATGATGATAATAACGTAAGAATTGTAATAAATTATATAGTTTTTGATTTCATCGAAAAATCAAATGATTTTTTGCAAATCATATTAAAGTTTGTTGAACAAGCTGTGAAAATAAAAACCAACAAAAATTAAATTCCAACTTTCTCGAAATGCCATCGAAAGACAACGGAAAGATTGGGTATGTCACTTCTAGTCCCAATGGACTTAGTAAAATTTATAAAAACGATGACAGGATAGATCAACGAATAGGAAGTGTAGTGTGATTCGTATATCGCATATGCTAGAACGTATGCGATACCACTTAACACATATCTACATTCATTCATATACTCTTTGGTTGTTGGCGTGTTCATTTACATTGTCACTATTCATATCGAGGTATAGGTCAGCAAAGTACATTGTACCAGTGAACGAGTAATTCGACTCCTTCTGTCTGACCGATTGAGCATTCACGATATATGAACCGTTTAACCACTAAGGAGAATCAATGAATATGTGTCACCATGTAGAAACTAGATAGAACTAATAATGTATTCCAAATAGTATATAAGGCCATTGTACGAATTCAGTCAAGTCAGTTTTTGCTACAATGCTCTTTAATTGATGCATTAAATAAACAAACATATCGCTACTCCATAAGCGATTAAAATAGCCACAACTCCTCGCATTTTTATTACATGGCGACCGAGACAGTGGTCCGAATTAATAACTAAGGACCAGAGGACACCTGAAGGATGAACCTGGAGAAAGGACAGGGTCCTAAACCAATAACAATACAGGAATACAAGAGCCGCCAAGCCAAGGCGAAGCCACAACGGGTTTTAGCACACATAACCAAAGTGTGTCCACCAAAGAGACGAGGCGGTTTCCTCGTAACAAGGTGCAGGGAGCGAGCAAGACTCTTAAGAATAATCAACGACAAAGTTCCACCATCCTGGGAGGTGGCCACAGAAATCTGGAAGAAGATAGACTGCATCGAGGCCCAGATGGAGGCATGGAAGATCAGACGAACTGGAGAAAGTCCCGGACATTGTTAAATCTCTAAGAGAATTCTCGAGAGGGCCCGCTGTATTTGTATCATGACGCAAGTCACTTTATCGAGTTTTAGAATTATAACTACGATAGTTTAAAAGAAACAGGTAGATACTATGCAGTTGTATATAACATCCATACCAAAAATTACGGGTGAAGCCGATACTGCTTTAGAGTTCAGTAAGACTCCATTAGACTGACAAAAGATAAGAAAGTGTTTAACGGTTGATTACGCCGACAAAATGGATATGAAACTTTGGAGTAGCGAATGAATGTACCAGCGGCAGAAACAGTTATGAAATTCTATCAAAATGTGTACTAAATACTTTCGTGCCTGGATTTAGATGAGGGCAGTCTTAGGGCTTTGACGATCACATACAGGGAATAGCCCTTGACAATTTCTTATGGGGCTTCAACGATGATCTGCTTAAACTGTTGAGCATATGCCGCCCCAAAATATACTTTGATATAACCAACTACATATATCTACAAAGAGAGTATATCTAAGGTAACGACGCTCCCACGGCTGCCCATTACACGTGCCGCAGTGTCAGCATATTTCAATTTCACAATGAAACATAACATCCGTCGCATTGAACGCAACGTTCCCATAACTGCCCATTACACGCGCCGCAATGCCGGCACATTCTGATTGTACAATGGGATGTAACGCGAGACATCGCCAATTGCATTCAGTGAATGCACTTGTGGGAAATCAAGGCCATGGTTAGCCTCAGACGACAAGCGGTATGCAGCGAACGCGCCGCTGCTTAGGACTGAAGGTGTGAAGTTGGCAACTGCCATACGTTGGATGCAGTCGACTTCGGGACGGGTTGCTGTATAGTTAAGGTCATTGCAATTGTAATCTTTTTCAATAAACTAATTAAACTTAAATTCCAAGTGTTTGCTTGTTTTGGGTAGTGAGCCCTTTTATTTTTTTTGAGAGTAGAACTTCGAACCCCGTTAACTGGCGCCCGAGCAGGGACCCAGTTGTGATAAGAGGAGAAAACAAAAATACTCTGAGTGGACTGAACAGTTAAAAGAACAAAACTTAAAACTTACCGAATAAATTAAAGTGTTGGATCAAGATAAAAAGGATTAAGAGATTGAAAAGAACATATTTATTAAAATTAAAATTCAAGAAAAAAGCACTAAAGTGAAAAAATTTTAATGTCCTGCATAAATTAAAAGAAACCAATCTAAGTAAAGAGAATTGAATACTGTGGCGTGGTTAAAAAGAATTCAGAGACTGGAAAGAATTTTTTTTTAATTAAAGTGAATAAAATTTAAATTCCCTGCATAATTTAAAAAATCTAATCAAAGTAAAGAGAATTGAATATTGTGGTCAAAGTTAAAGGTGACAGATGCAAACAACTCCGTGTGAGGTCACTATTGAAAAACACTGATGAAATTGTGTTTGATTTTGGTGTAAGTAAACGGACAATTTCCCTTTTCATATTACTATCTTTCTTATCAAAGTGGAGGATCTGCGGGTAACAGTTACGAATTTAGCAGGCGCAGTAAATGCCCTGCTTGAAAAAATGAACAGCCTGAAAAGGCGGATGTCGCACATGGATGCGGTAAGCACCATGAAGGCCGCATCCGCTGCTAATAGGGCACGGAAACGGCGGAAGAAGTGGTGGCGCAGGCCCCCACAACTGAAGCTGACATAAAAGACATCAACCGACTCCCTGACTGTGTCAAGGAATTACAAATATTCGACGGAAATCCAGTGCAATACGTGTCCTGGTTGCACTCGGTTGAAGTCATCCTCTCGGACTTTAATATAGTGAAGGGTAAACCCTTAAATCGGGCAATCTTGCAACATATTAGGCAAAAGGTGCGGGGTGCCGCTGATTCGGCATTAATACCTTTGACAGCAATTGGTTGAAGATCAAAGAATGTCTCTCCTTGTATTACGCGGATAAAAGAGACATCCGTACCCTTGAACACCAATTACATCAGCTTCATCAAAAGGGATCGAGAGTTGATGAATTTTACGCAGGGTGAACCATCAGTTCTCCCTTGTTATAAATAAAATTAAAACCGAGTCTTACACGAACGAAACGGTAAAGGTACTTGTTAAAAAAAATACCATAACCGAGCGTTAGACGTTTTCATTCGTGGTCTCAATGGAGACTGGTCGAGGATGCTACTTATTCAGCGCCCCAGAACCTTGCCTGAAGCTTACTCAGCGTGCCTAGAAATTCAAAACGTTGATTTTAGAAATTCCTCGATTCGCCCTTCCATGGCAAATAATCGTGTTTCGGATGCCCAGGTATTCAAAGTAGCATCTGTAGGGGGCACCGTGCTGATAAGGTCGAAAGTGGAACTCAAATTATTTAAAGGTAGTGGTAAGTTAGGCAGACTCGAATTTCTCGTGTTACCAACCCTACGTGGATTTTGTGGCATAATGGGGGATGACACATTAAGGGAATTAGGTGCGATAATAGACAGAAAGCACAGCCTTCTTAAAATAGAGAGTTATAAAAGGCGCGCACATCCTCTGATGTTCATTTTACAATAGGCAAGGATCTGCCTCCTGGAATTCATATGGTTAGTAGCTTTAAAAGACATCGAAAAGCTGCACTTATCTAGATGGTTTAATTGTCACTCTACTTCGCCAGCTGATTTACACGCATTTTGTGACGCATCAAAGTTAGCATTTGCTGCCGTCATCTACATTAAAACTGTATCAGACGATGGGAAAGTTCATGTAAGCCTTGTGCAGTCAAAAACTAAAGTTGTCCCTCTTAAAGTACAAACTATTCCGAAGCTTGAGTTATGTGCCAAAGTGCTTTGCGGAAAACTGGTGGGTAAAGTAAAGCTTGCAATTGGTCTCAACATAAATAATACTACATATTGGTCGGATAGCACAACAGTTCTTAACTGAATAAGAACGCAATCTTCTCAACTCCCAGTTTACGTAGCTAATGTAGTGTATGCATGATAGCTACATCAACATACTGTACTTACAGTGCATGCATACAATGAAACATTGAGAAGGTCAAAATCTCTTCAATATTTGAATGCATGTGTTTAACGCCGTGTATGTGCCTGTAAATGGATAGGCAAGTTTATGACCCACTTATAGTCAGTTGTGTCAGTTATTGTCCGTTGACTTCATATTCATATGAGTAATAAACACAGAGCAAACACACACACACACATGTGATATGTCATATACAAATGAAAGTGACGAGGCGGAGCATTGATGACTGTTTGGGATATTGGGTTACGTTAGAAATCGAACTCAAATATCCACACTAATAATAATATACAAAATATGGGAGTCCAGCTTGTAGATAAACAAGCAACTTCATAGAAATAATACTTTTGATTTTAGATTTAGTTTTACATTATAAGACTTAGATAAGTTTGTCAAATGTATCTAGATGTAAGAAAAGCGTTTGTATAAAAGCCGGTGCTAGCCCGGAAAATAAAGAGTTCTTTACATGGAACAAAAGCGAAGACACATATTGCTTTTTGTTTCCCTACATCAGTTTTCGCTTATTACATGGCGATCCTGCGAACTGTGCACTTTTAATATAGAAGTTGCATTCCGCAGATGACGTCAGCAATTAATTAAAAAATTTTGAAGGATGAAAGTGGGACCACAACCACTATCAATTGAGGAGTACCGACGAAGAAACGGTGCAAACAAACCAGCAGAAGAGGAACCAAAAATACCAAAAGTGAAAAAACCTAACCGATTGAGAAGAGAAAGAGCTAACCTACTAAGAGCAATAAACTCGAAGCCGCTATCAAGCTGGGATAGAGCAACCGAAATCTGGAAGAGAATAGATGAGTTGGAACTCCACATGCGGCAACTGGCAGAAAACAAGAGTATATATATAAAATAAATTAGCATGTTAAAGAGATGCAGTTTAAAATCAGCATTTCCAGGACTGGCAGGCGTTAACCGCCGTTGGTAAAACTATAATTATAAAGTAGTCAGAATGGGAAAAATAATGTTGTTTGTCGTATTATCCACAATAATAATAACAACAATAATTATTATTAAGTACACTTACAAAGAAGCCTCCTACCAAGAGCGAGTAATAACATTGGCAAAGATGGCCGTTAATCAATTATAATAAAGAAAAAAAAATAGAGCAGAAAATAAAACAATGAAAGAAAAATTGAAATATTTATATGATGAAGTGTAGTGGTAAGTGCTATTATTAATCATTTTCCTCCTTGGAGTTTTAATAGACATTAAATTTACAGAAGCACTAAGAAAATCTTTTTTTAGTCAAAAAAAAAAAGAAAAGATAATTTTTTTTTAAATGAAGAATTTTTTGGAGGAGTTAAAATCGCGTATTACATGCAAAGCGAAGCGAAGACACATATTGCTTTTTATTTCCCTACATTCGTTTTCGCTTATTACACTAATCGTGTTTCTCAAATACTAATGAATGGAGATACATCTCAACATCTGAAAACCCAGCAGACTGTGGAACGAGAGGACTACTGCCAAAATAACATAAAACACACACAATTTGGTGGCAACGTTCCCATTGGCTGATCAGAAGTCCAGTTATTTGGTCTGTTAAGAAGTTCAGAAAAAAACAGAAAATTACGTCATCGTATGCGCCAATACAACTACAAATAAAATAAAGACTACTCATTATCCAGATTTATTGCTGAAATATTCATCATTACATAAAATGCAACGGGTAACTGCATATATTCTACGATTTATCTACAACCTTAAAGTTTCCCTGTCAAAAAACATCAACAATAACCATCAAAAGTTGACTGGTTTTCTTCGAAGTACAGAGTTGAAAAGAGCGATATTTGTACTAGTGAAGATGTGTCAAAGAGTTTCTTTTAAGGACGAAATAACCTGTTTGCAAAAAAAGCATCACTTGTCTTCGAGCAGTAAAATTGTCAAATTGCAGCCCTTCGTTGATAGCTTACTACGTATTGGAGGCAGAATAAAAACTCAATACGCTTACTACGTATTGGAGGCAGAAATAAAAGATTCAGATTTGTCATTTCCCAACAAACATCCTATTCTACTAACTAAAACACATCCTATTCCTTATCTTATGTTTGCAGAAGCTCATTCCAAAACGCTACATGGTGGAGTGCAGCTGATGCAAGGTTACGTCATGTCCCAATACTGGATTATTTCCGCGAGAAATGTGGCCAAGGCAGTAAAGAGAAATTGTGTAACATGTTGTAAATACACTGCTAAAGCGTCGAATCAACTTATGGGTAAACTTCCATCAGTACGCCTGCAGCCCGCAAGGCCTTTCAAACACAGTGGACTAAATTATGCGGCACCTATAACACTGAAGCAGTCAACCCTTAGAAGAAGCATAACTAACAAAGGCTATATATGTTTATTCGTTTGTATGTGTACCAAAGCTATCCATCTTGAAGTCGTCTCGAGTCTAACTACTGATGATTTTCTGGCCGCCTTTCGAAGATTTACGTCGGGAAGAGGGCATTATACCGATTTATATTCCGATTGTGGTACTACATTTATTGGAGCTTCAAAGGAACTTCGTGCCTTTCACAATCGATCAAAAGTCTCATTGCGTGACTACTTAGCGGAAAGTCTTAACAACGATGGAACGAAGTGGCATTTCATACCAGCTGCATCGCCTCACTTCAGCGGATTATGGGAGGCGGGAGTGAAATCCACCAAACACCACTTACGTCGAATAACGGGAGATCGAGTGCTTACTTATGAAGAATTGTCAACGCTCCTGTGTCAAATCGAAAGCTGTTTAAACTCCCGGCCTCTTTGTCCATTATCAACTGATCCCACTGATCTCAATGTCCTAACACCTGCTCACTTTCTGATTGGCGAACCAACCAGTTGTATTCCTGAGGAAGATTTACTAGAAACGAAGATTGATCGCTTGACCAGATGGAAGCAGATCGAAGAATTAAAACAACACTTTTGGAAGCGCTGGTCCCAAGAATGTCTCTGCCGCTTATAGTCCAGATCTAAATGGAATTCCATAAATCGAGAAGCTGGAATTGGTGATATAGTGTTGGTCCTTCATGAACGTAGTTTGCCTGGGCAGTGGCCATTGGCTCGAATAGACCAGACACATCCAGGTTCGGATGTGATTTCCCGAGTGGTGACCCTATATTGCAACGGGAAATATATAAAGCGTCCAATTACAAAAATTTGCTTCCTCCCTACAAATGACGCCTTCAACCTCGGATCACCAGCAATCCGACTCAGATGAGGTTTAAGAACTATCGCTCTTAGTGGGGGAGAAAGTAGCAGAGTTTTCTAATGCCATTCTAATTCAGTAATGTTTATCTTGTTTTTTTCCGTACCCTGGAAATTATTACATTTACATTTATTCTTATAGGGTTAACATAATTGAGTACATTACCGCTTAGCCTAACTTCCAGAGCAATTTTGGTGAATTCGGTTTAACCTCACTTAATGTCAAGTCTAGTCCACGGAACTGTTAACTGTTTTGTTTGCGCCTAATTGTTCATGTTAAATTGAGTAAATTAACCTCTTGTTATAATCAGAATAATGAGATGTGTTATTTGAAATATAAAGTCAAATTTTAGAAAAAAAAAACAAAAAAAGCGTTTATTCCTGAAATCCTCCTACAGATACCTTGAAGAAATTTTCGGTTATTATTCATACAGCTAAGAATTACGTTACCATTACAAACGGAATGAAAATGCCAATCTATCAATATATGTCGTAGGACATAACGCACCTGGAATTACGAATTGAACATCTCTCAGAACACCAGACGAGAACCTTGATGGAACTCATAAAAGTGTAAGAATATACTGTATATAAGTAGAACAAGGGGGTGAGATCTGTCTTCTGGACAAGCATCAAATGTCTTGCTCCAAGCAGTCTCTCGGTTGACTAGGTCCAATCCAAATTTACCTGGTACCATAATTAACACATTATCGAGATACTCGCAGGAGTTCTTGGCCATCATTTCTACACGCAAACGCTCATTCAGCCTCGTGTCAAGTGATTTTTTAAATGGAACAGGATCTATTTCTGACAGTGTATATCAGCAGTGTACATCAGTGACGACAAAGCAAGAAAGTTTGATATATCTTTTGCTAAGCCACTGTGGAATGGCATTGGACAACAATGTTAAAAATGTAAACAAATATCAACTCGTAAAGTAATTGTGTCAACTGTTTTGGATTTTGAGTAATGCGAAATCGACCGGATGAAGGTAACTGAATCATTATTGTGACACAACAATAATGTTCTCTTTGTGTCGCATTGGTAAGCACGGAAATGTATGGTATTGAGTAAGTATTGATTTAATGTCGAGTCTGCTCAAACCTGGACGATAATTTAGAAATGTAAGAAAGCATAGTTTTAAATAAAAGTTGTAATTTAAAATCAATGATTGAGATCTGAATTCAAAGAGACCAGTTATTTTATTTACCCTGGCACCTATAGCACTTAATATGTTAATCCTGACCACATGACGAGTCCTGCTGATAAGAAGATGTCATGCGAAGAAAAAGGAGTCCGGCTGATTATAAGAAGATGACCTTCCGAGAAAAGGGAGTCCTGCCTATAAGAAGAAGATGTCTTGCTAGTGATAATTCTAAGTATAAGTATATAATAGGACCAGAAAGTGCATAAGGCAGGTCGGGCAAAAGTAAAAATCGCTAGGATAAGACCAGAAAGTGGCTGCATGTCTGGCAATAAGAATATTTGTTAAAAATAGAAAAGATAAAGATAACGTAAAGAAATTTGAAAACGCAGAAAGTGCTTATGCATGCCTAGCATGTCAAAAGAAAAGAAAAGAATTGTTATAGTTGAAATTTTGTGATACTCGTGTTGTCAATAGGCGGGTTAAAATAATAACTAGCCTCAATAAAGCTTAAATGCCTGCACAGGGGACGCTGGAAGAAATACTCGAAGAGTAGAAGGCTACGGAAGAACGCTGACAGAAGCTATTGGAAGAGTCCTTAAACAATACATAGCATCTGAGGAAGCCTGGTATTTTACATGTCGGTCCAAAACAAAAAACAAAACATAAATTTCCGCGGAAGGAGCCAGAAAAACGGTACGAGAAAGGTTAAAAAAATGGATAATGTTCAAAAATCTTGTGAAAGAAATGTTGAAGAAGTTAAAAAATTATATGCTAATGTAAGTAACTGAATTCCAAAACAACAACAAAGAAAAGAATATAAATATGTGTAACGAAATAAAAAAGGTATTAAAAGAAACCAACCAAAAATGTCATATGCAGAGACGATAAAAAAAAACAGTGCTACCAGATGTGAACAAACAGGTGCCAATAATTGTAAAACCAAAAGAAAAACAAGGGAATCACTAAATGATAAAGTTGATCCAGTTAATTTGAAAATTACTGGTGTAGAAAATAGAAGAAATGGAACGGTTGTAATCCAAAGTGAAAATAGTGAAGAAAGAGATAAAATAAAAAATGTAATAGAAAATGAATCAAATGACGGATATGCAATTAACGTGCCCAAACCAATAGAACTTAGAGTTAAAATTACATATATGACTTTTGTACATGAAGAGAAAGAAATAATCGGGAAATTAAAAAAACAGAACCCAAGTATCGCTAACGCAGACATCAAAATAATTGAAAAGTACGAAATCAAAAGAAATAACAGAACAATTTATAATGTAAAAAATGGCAGTCGATAACGAAACATATGCAAAAATGATGGAAGCAACAAAAGTAAATATAGGTTGGGAAAGATGTAGAGTATTCGATGGAACAGATGTAATGCAGTGCCTTAAATGTAGGGGAACCATATCGCAAAAGAATGCAGAGATCAAGAAATATGCCTAAGATGTCACGGACAACACAAAACGAAAGAATGCAAGAATGTGGAACAGATAATGAAATGTATAAATTGTGTGAAAATGAATAATAAACTTAATATGGATTTAGATTAAAATCATGTCACAAACAATAGAGAATGCCAATTGAATTGAATATAAAAATGAATCGAGGCGATTTTGTAGGCTGCACAACTTAACTTACTAAAAAAAATGAGCTTAGTTGGACTGTCTGCACAGCAATAAAGAAGGAGTTACTCCAAAGTATAACAAATACAAAATTGGGAATAACAACTTTCAAGAGGAATAAGGAACATGGGAAACACCCAGACAAAAATTAACGAAGCATCTACAACTGCGCCAACAGAAGTGAGCGTAAGCGTTGAAATTGTCATTTTGATCTGCATGGTGACAACGTTAGTAATTGCGGTAAAATACCTAAAGAAATATATGGAAACACAAATAAAGAGTCAAGTCAATAAGAACTGGTTTGTCACATAGTAGAGTTTAAGCATTGTTTAGAATGATATAAAAATAGATATAGAAAAATTAGCTGGAAATGTCTTAGACAAAGAAAAGAAGATTTATATGGATCAAATATATAAAAAAAGAAAAGCATTGATAGTTATTGCACTTAGTTATTGTACTTATGTAAGCCTTACACGATAGAGAAGAAATATATAAGTTACAAGAGATAGCGGAAAAGACACTTTCAGACACAGTGATAATGGGTGAAATTAGATCATTCCACATAGTGTGATGTGCATACGTATTTGCATTCACACGCGCAAGGTAATGCGACCATGTCTAGACATCATTCCCTTTATCTGTTCTCACGATGAAACAGTACTATGATGTCCAACACCAGACAAATGCTTACCTGCCCAATTCAAACGATAGATAGCAGTGTGCTGATAACTATATTTCTCGTGGTCTGTTTAATATACGTGTATATACTACGCTCTCTTCCTTACATTAGTATTAGTAATTAAACCACTTCTGTAAACAATAATGCTAAATAAACGAGCAGTTGCTCATCAAACAAACAAACGAACAGTTGTACATATTTCATGGCGATCCTGCCAGGAGCGGTTTATAAACGAAAAGTAAATATCGGCGACCACCACGACTGTGATGTAAATGTGTATGATGTGTAACATAAATAATAATATATAACAATTAAAAACCAAACAAAACGATATTAATTAAAAACCAAAAAATAAAATTTAAAAAATAAATCCAAAACCAGTGATATAGAACTATTTCAATGTGAAGAAAATGTCAATGTGAAACGATAATTGTGCCGAAAACAAGTTAAGAAATCAGTTTAAGATTAAACCAACTGACACTATTAATATAAATATTAGAAATGGAAACAAAAACCTGAGTGAGTCACCTGGCAACGAATATTGCCAGGGCTGCGAAAAAAGAAACAACGAGAACGAGAAGAGGGACGGGAACGACACCAGCGGCAGATTACATAAAAATAGATAAAAAAAATAACTTTTTGTTTTAATTTACTTTTTAAATTTATAGTCTATTAAGATATTGTTTTTCTTTACAGTAGAAATTTTTCTGTGTAAAATGGTTGAAGTTCGTTTTATTCTCTAATTTAAATTAAACCAAAACAACAAAAAATAATTTTTTTTTTACATTTTAAAGGAAATTAATGATTTGAAATATCATGGGTGGTCAGGAGTCAAAAATGGAAAAGCCTAATGCAACATGTCATTAACGAAGTAAAACTAGTTGAGGTAGAGTCCTCCACAAAAATTTACTTCATAATAATAATTGTCATTTTGGCTATGGAATATTTGACAACGAAACGATTACTCTCTATTCACCTAGATTGCGATTAAATACATCATAATGGGAAAATATCAGGAAATACTAATAATACTTTTTTTTTACTGGCGTATACCTACGGGTCCAGGCATCATTTGGTTGTTTAGTTCTGTCATGGAATGACGATGACCGATATATATATAGATATACGTGTACATGCTACGCTCTCTTCCTTACATTAGTATTAGTAATTAAACCACTTCTGAAAACAATAATAATAAATAAACGAGCAGTTGCTCATCAAACAAACAAATGAACAGTCGTACATATTTCAATAGAAAAATTTGATGGAATAAAAAAAGAAGGCTTAGATATATTAGAATCGCACCTGTGTAGGCAAAAGAAGTAGAATATACAGCAACCAAGAACGGTGTGTAATACAGAACAAATTATCACAATGCCTTCCACAACATTAAATGCTACTAATCTGGCAGCATACTCTAAATTGCTACCGGTATTCAATGGAGCAAAGGAAGAACTAAAACAATTCATAGTGAATTTGGAAATGGTTGTTGAAACGGTAACAACCGAAAAGCTGGATTTATTTTTCAATTTCGATTTTAAAACAAAGTTAACACTCAAAGTTCAGAATAGGGTGAAGCAGGGCATACTTCCAAGGAATGTTCTGCAGTTAATAACGAAACTGAAGAAGGAGTACAAGGTAAAGAAGTCGCCCACAAGATCATTAAATGAACTGACACGTATTACTCAAACAGAATCAATTAGAAAATTCTGCGATAAGATCGAGAACCTAATAACCGAATTAAAGTAAGTGAAGAAGATAAGAACACAGTAATAGCATCAAGGGGAACAATATCTTTCAACGCATTCAAGTCTGGGTTGAAGACTAGAGAAATTGCAAGAACCATTTAGGCAGGTAGACCTAAATCTTTAGCTGTGGCTATGGAAATCGCAGAAGAGACTTCATCTGACGTAAAACAGTCAGATAATGTTCCAAAATGTTTCACAAGGAAACTGTGGAAAGGATTGGAATAAGAATTTCGAGAAGTCTGGAAATGCCAATTGCAAAAGACGTGGTCGAAGATATGTAGATAAATGTCCGGGCTTCAATCATTTCGCTAGTGCATGTTTCAAAAAAAAGGGAACCGACAAAGGAATGATGACGGTAAACATGATTACAAAGGTAATCAAACGAAATAATAGCTGTGGTAACAACAGTGTACACCATATTAAGGATGAGTTTTGGTAAATCCAAAACAGAAAGTGAAACAGAAGAACCTGCAGAAATACTACGCAAATATATTCAATTGGTTAACGACCAAAGTTCAAAAAAACAAACTATAAGATGAGTTATATAGAAATTGTTTCAATAATATCAGTAGTTTTAATAGCTATTACTCGTATTTACATAATAAAGTTAATATTCAAAACTCTTAAACGAGGTAACAACACACCTCAGCAACATACAACATTTCTAGATGTGGGATCAACACAAATAGCAGCGTGAAATCAGCAACATACAGCAAATCCAGAGATGGCAAATAACCGATTGCGAACAAGTGGATGGACAATGTATGAAATATAGACAAGTATATATATATTGATGTAAGATAAGAGCGCAAGTTTGTTGTTTTGACCTTATTTTTTAAAGTAAGTAATGGGAAACAATAATAACTAGCTTGGAACCATCACAAATTCAATTTAATCAATCCTATTAATGTTTAACGCAGAATAGATCAATAGCACAAATACATTTAGAAAATCTTATAAATATATAAATACGAGTACAAACAATTTAGTTAGAATTAGTATAAAAGACTTGAAATAATTAATAAAGACATTCAGATTGAATCGTCGCTCCAGTTAGCGACAAAAAAAGTTAAGTGCTTTCAATCATTTTACATGGCGATCCTGCCAGGAGCGCCTTAAAGCCGCGTGATCCTGCTGAGCATGAAAAGCCGCTTAAAACTGCAAAAACTTGAGTGCAGTAAATAGGAGTACCAGGGAAATACTGTAGGATTTTAATCCTTGAATCCTTTGGGAACACACATTTATTTTGACCTGACGCGACAGCCACAACGGCCGTCAGCTGCGAGGAAGAGGGTCACAACCCCTGACTGTAGAAGAGTATATGGCGAGGCAAGCCAAAAGTACATCCAAGGAACCAACTATCCCAGGAAGCCGAAGACTTAAAGACGTGGAGGGTACACCCAAAGGCTGAAAAGTGAGAAAGCAATATTACTGAGAAGAATCAACTCGGATACATCACCATTATGGGAGACTGCCGCTACAGTGTGGAGAAGAATAAGCGAGGTTGAGTTCTTAATAGAACAACATACTAGCGCTAGGAAAAATTTCCATACATTAATTACATTATTCATTATCGTCAGTATTTTTTGAATTTTATCGTTACAATTACAAATATATCCACCCCCCATCTTAGAACTTATAAAGGGTTTTCCAATTTGAGTGATATGATTTCTTTAAAAAAAAACACACTTATTGTTACGGAAATTCAAATGTTCTTTTTTTTAATGTGACTTACAATCGATCCAACTAAGTTCTGAATAAAACGTCTTTCAAATGGCTTCCACGTCTTCTTTTGCAGGAACGAATTCGATGAACCCAATTTTCGAACACTTGTCCCACTAAATCAAGTCGTATGTCATGAATTGCACGTTAAATATTGACTTGTAAAGCTTGAAGAGAGTCCTTTTTAATTGCTAAAGACCAATGACTTCAAATAAACCCACAAAAAAGTAATCTAATGGTGTTAAATCAAAACTTCTTGGAGGAAATTTAATGTCACAATTTCTTGAAATAATCGAATCTCCAGAACTTAAAAATAATTCGGTTGTTGCACGTGCTGTGTGGCAGTTGTTGAAAGAAAGTTGGTTATCATCGATCTATACCGCTCTGTATATGAAATGTACTTTCATAATTTGCAACAATTCGACGAATAGCGAGCACAGATGAACGATTATTCCGACCACAAAATGACAAAAGCTATTGACTACAATGAAAAAAAATTACAGATCATGACATACTACAAATGGTTGCAACGTCACTTAGAAAACCCTATACAAATAGATAATGAAAAATGATATTGGGTATTTGATTGATCGCGATACATCAAACGTCCCTATTATGGTAATTGGTTTCTGAGCTGTTAACACGGCCACTGACATGAATCAAATTTACCTGCTGGAATTGAGTTCCTTCAGGTATCACTTAGAACTACAGGGTTCGGTGTCTTCAGTGTCGAGTGACCACCAGTAGATGCATTGCCTTGGCAATGATGGTATCCTTGTTGTGACACATATTTCAATCGTGCAGTTGATATCTTTTAATTTTAGTCTGATATCTTGCAGACAAGCGACCGCTAACCAAACCTACAGTTCAAATACTTTAAGATATACGAATGGTCGCCCCATGGTGAATTTCATAAGTTCATTTCTTGCTACCCATTTCGTCCTTCTCTTCAATTCATGCAGTTCGGGGTCCCGTAAAAGCTGTCTGTGCCTCCATGGAGAGCTCGTCTCAATTCACCGCCTCAATTCACCTAACGTGGTGATATAGGGCGTCTACAGAGTTCGTATGTACCCTCATGTGTAACCCATACACATTGTCGTGGGGAATGTGTAATAAACGTTTACCCGTTACCCACAAGGTAATAGGGAATTTATTGGGTAACAACCCACGACAATTGGGAATTACCCATCATGATTACCCATTACCCTGAGGCTAATATTGGGTAGCAATCCACGACGATGGGTAATCGGTTGCCCAGGATAACCCATGCCAATTTTTGAGCGAAAATATAAAAAAATTAGAACAAATTTCTATATCTCGGAAATGGAGCGTCTAATCGGAAAAATATCAAATTTTGTGGTTTTCTAAGGGTTTTTCAGAAACAGGTTAAAACCTCCGTTGGAGGTAAAAAATGTACTATTTTTGCGGTTCGTCGCACCGTTTCAGAGTTATAAATAAATAAATGGTTTCCCATTACATCCCATGAAGGAATCGGGGAGAGCTTCTCACAACCAGTAAGCTGTGCGCTTTCTAGTTTCATACTCACTGATTGGGACCTACAGTTTTACACCGGTTTCGAACGGTATTTTGAGAAGCTTTTTCATGGCTGAATACTCGATAGTGTCACCGTCACTTTGCGAGGTGACCGCCGCCGAAAGAAATTTTAAGGTGGTCTGAGCAGGGATCAAACCAAGGATCTCATGTACAAGAAGCGCGCACACTACCTTGCACCACCGACGGCCACTTTATAGCCACTTTTTATTTTAGCGATTTCGTTATTTAGTCGATTTAAAAAAAAAAAAATCTTCCACACGAATAAGAGCAGTTTATGAAACACCCTTAGAAATTGGAATAAATTGGTTATTTTTCCGATAGGACACTCCGTTTCTGAGATATAAACATGAGGGCGTTTTAGCGATTTTTTGTTTGACAAGACATCCATTGGTTTTCGCCTCTCGTAGAGTTAAAATTTGCATTATTTTTTTGGATTGGACGCACCGTTTCCGAGTTATAGCCACTTTTTTATTTTAGCGATTTTTTTATTTTGGTGATTTTTGGAAAAAAAAAATTTTTAATACGAATCGGAGCAGTTTATGAAAAACCCTTAGAAATTGGAAAAAAGTGGATATTTTTTCGATTGGACGCTCCGCTTCCGAGATATAGAAGTTTTTTTCTTATTTTCGATCAGAAATTATTATTTTCACCATTACCCTGTGGGTAATGCGTAATCGTGATGGATAATTCCCCAGAGTCGTGGGTAACTGATGGGTAATTACCCTGTGGGTAATTGGTAAACGATTGCTACACATTCCCAACGGCAATATTAATGGGTTACCCTCTTGGTAACCCAGGCTAACACATTACCAACGAAATACGAACCCTGGGCGTCTATGTCCAATAACTTCAAAATCTTAGTGCATATGGTTTTAAATAAGATTAAATACTTTTAGGAACTTGAATAAATTTTACCAAATTAAATAAAATAACAGAAGTAATAATGTAAAATACTCTTCTTCTTCCAGCTTTCATTCACTACGATTGACAACTTTGCTTGTTTATGTCGTCTCAAGGCAGTTGCAGAATATCAAACTTGCGTTGATGTGACGACGATCTTGACACGAAATGATGTTGACACAAAAACGACAACGACGTCGACGACGGCAACCGTAATAAGTGCTATTGAGTTTGTTGTAGGAAATATCGTAAATGCTCTTCACAACTTAGAAGTAGAATCATAAGGAATGTAATTAAAATATAGATTGCAAATGGCCCAAAGAACTCTTTTAAGGAGAGAAAGCTAAAACAAAAGGAATATTATAATAAAAAAAAAACTCATGTCAGCCTTAGTATTAGGTAAACAAATATGCCATTAATTTGATAGTCTTAAATATAAATTGGATAATATAAATATGTTTGCATATATCATATGTTTGTCATATGTTTGTTTAACTAAATATTGTATTATATATATAAGTTTCCAAACTGTATGCGACCCAGCATACTAAATCCCACCTAGTGTGTCAAAACAAGTTTTTGATTAAATCACAAATTAAATTTTCCTCCTTGTGTTGCATTCTCATAGTTTACTGTTTTATATAATTGCATTTTTACATTACTTTCCGATGTTTTTGTGACTTGCGACCGGCATCATATGAAAATTTAAGGTTTTTTACATTCAAATCCAAAAAAAAGATTAATTCATGAAAATTGACACACTACGTGGGTTTTCCAAAGCAAGGTCACATATACTTATAGTATAAATAGATCATACCAAATGTCAATAATCAAAGTTGGTCTTGAGCCCATAGCTTAGGCTCATCTATAAAAACCTGAAAAATTTGGGGTTTTACTATCTGCAAATCTTTGATAACACAGGAATCATCTTTTCGGCGACAGACTCTAACTGGCTGCTGTTCTTGCTCTCATGTCCACCTTATTTGCAGTTCGAACACTTAACTACAGCAGCAGCGTTGTTCTCTGGTTTATCCCACATTGGCACAGTAGCATATGGATGTGGAAGGTTATTCTAATATTTAGCAGGTTGGCTTTTAGAATGATGTGACTTATATCAAAATAAGTGATAATCCACTAGCACCTACACAGAAAGCTATCAATTGATAAATGGTTGATAGATTGTTGCTGGATAAAAACCACCGCAGGTCATTTCACAAATCACTCCAGCGTATATACGATCAATCTTTAGACCTACTACGTTGATTACCAAGTATTATCGTTGTATATCTGTCATTCCATTGCCAGTGGGTACCAGAAAGTCGGTGCTATGATGTTTATCTTTAGCATACAGTTTACCCAGTTGTCCTGATATTTCCAGTGCAGTTTTGTATGCCATTTCTGTAGAACATGTCAAAACACCCAATTCGTTTTCCGTTCTTAGACGGAAGTAGTCTAAGTCATGTGATCAGCCATTCGAAATGCACCAAATATTCTCGACACTGCTTTAAATCCAGGATAACAGTAGCATTATCAACCGTTAGAGAGACTCTTAAATTTAAACTCTTTTGCACGTTCGGCCAGCAGTAAATTGTAATTGTATAAATTGTATCCCTTCATATTGCTTAATTGCAAGTCGGATTCATTGACACATCGTGAAGCATCCCCTATTAGCTTAACGGATCGTGATGTGATATCAGTCACTTCTGGTATTATTATAGGTGGTAACTTTTGGAATAAAGTAAATTCGTAGTCTTCTCGCTCGTTCTTTTCCCCACAAAAGTTTTTACTAGTTGAAGATACGTCTTCATTTTCTTCGTAGGATGATACAAAGGAAGATACACTATTGCAGCCATATCTATTAAATACATTTCGATTACCTTGTAGATGGGATTTACGAGCATGATCGCTATTATATTGTGATCTAAAAGATCCACTGTTGTTTCTGTTGCAATTATTTTTATTATGATAATTCATTTGTGGCTGCTTCCAAAGAGTGATTATGGAAACAGCATAATCTGCGAAAAGGAAAAAAAAATACGGAAACGTTGACGAACAATACTACGAAGGTAAAATAGTTTTTATTTTCAGTGAAGTTAAGGAACTATGTAAGATAATATGTTACACATTGATCAAAAACTTCCCAATCATGCTATAAATCAAATAATTATTTGAGAAGAAAATACATTTTAAAAATTGTACAAAAATTAATATTTCTTTAAAGAAATAAAACATAAATTTTTATTTAAATAATAAATTTTATAGACATACACTCCGGTTCACTTATTTAAAGGCAGTAAAAATTCTATATTCACCAGCCTGTATCTTCTGCAAATTGTAACCGATTGCAGAATTTTAAAACGGAAATGGAAGCTAGACTTCTTCAGAAATAAAAAAAATCACGACAATACATTGTGGTTTCTTAGCTAAAGAACTTTTCTAGAGCAATTTATAAAAAAGTCCAAAAATGTGCTATTTTTGTTGGTCACTTGAATAAAGGCACTTTAACTAATTTTAACGAAAAACAGTTTTTCTTGTTTTTTAAATTTATTTTACTTTATTTATACTATTATACTATTGGTA
This sequence comes from Phaonia tiefii, assembly GCA_963931995.1. Taxonomy (NCBI): domain Eukaryota; kingdom Metazoa; phylum Arthropoda; class Insecta; order Diptera; family Muscidae; genus Phaonia; species Phaonia tiefii. The sequence goes on from OZ008368.1 coordinate 279,488,505, forward strand.
ATGGATACAACCCCCCTTTATTTTTAGTACCTTCAAATTTACGGGGTTTCATTGAGAGATAAAGAGAATTTATGTAATCCAACGAAATTTGATTCCAAGCATCCTTAATGACCTGAATTAGTGACTACTTGTCATCAAATTGTCTACCTTTTTCATGGACCTTACGAGATAACCAACCCCAGACAATTTCGATAATGTTTCGATCTGGCAAATAAGGTGGCCAGTAAAGAATATTAACATTTTGGATTGCAATGAAATCTTTTACTATTCTGGCGTTGTGTATATAGGAAATATCCTTTTGCAATATCTAAGATATGGGACCAAATAGTTCACTAAGCTTCGGAAAAGCCGATTCCAATAATGTTTAGGAGCCTGCACCAGTAATTTTTGCACTTTGAAATACAAGATCGATGACGCCATAACGCCGCCCTCTCAGCTGTGCTATCGGTTCAAAACTCGGTTTTCTTTGCGCAGATTATGGAAATAATAGTTGTAGCCATCAGGCCCATCCAAATTAAACTACTTCTCATCAGTAAATACAACGGTTCTCCAGTCATTTACATGACCTCTTGACTGCACATCCCATACAATGTAGTCATTTGCGAATTGAAGCCGCTTTTCCATACGAGGAGCATTAGGTGGCGGCTTTTTTGTAATTTCAGGTATTTAAGATACTCCCAGCTCTTAATTACTCTGCCAACTGATGACTTGCTCGTTTCCACTCCAGCTTGAACTACTATTTTTGACAAGGATAAGGCAGAATTAGAAGCAATTCTGATGATATTTCTTTTCTCATACGTAGATAAAGACAATGAAACCCTTCCATACCCCTCGGGATCCTTGATGTAATTGTCGACAACTGTTAGGCTCCGTCCAATTTTTTTAGTTATTGCGCGGTTAGAATATCCTTCAGAACGATGAACATCGATTTTAGCTTTTCCAATAGATTTAACATTTTTTGTGTTGCCATTTTGACTCATAAAATGATTAAGATGTAATAAATTGTAATAAACAAACGCTTCCTACAAAAAATCAGCGCTTACTTTAAAACTAATAAAAAAATAAATAAAGTGCCTTTATTCAAGTGAACCAAAAAAAAAATAGCACATTTTTTTACTTTTTTTTATAAATTGCTGAAAGAAACCTTTTTAGTTAAGAAACCACTATTGTCGTGATTTTTTTAATATCTCAAGATGTCTAGCTTTCATTTCCATTTTTAAATTCTGCAATCGGTTACAAATTGTAAAAGATACTGGCTGCTGAATATGGCACTTTTAGTGCCTTTTAATAAGTGAACCGGAGTGCATTTCAAAAAATACCGTTACAAAGCCTAAAATCTAAAAATTGTTCCCTAGTAACATCAGCAAATAGTGTGTAGAAGGATACTTACTATATTCTCGCTGCTTCTCAAATTTCCTTAACAGTTTGCTATGCTATCTCAGTGTCCCTTTATCTTTGTGATAATTCTTGTGACTGGGTGGTGTTGGCAAATGAGTGGCCGTACGTCATGCTGGCGAATGTTGTTTTTGTTGAGGTGGTGGCATATAAACATGTGGAGTGACACGATACGGCGACGAGCTACCCGTTCCAGGTGGAGAGTCAATTGAAACACACAAATGAGTGCTGCCAATAGGAATCTGTAAATAGAAAAAAATTACAAGATTTAAAAAAGATGTAATAAAGGTTCCGCCATCTAACGTTTTTTTTTCAACTAGTGCTTATTTCGTGAATGGTAACACTTGGCTCATGTCTGATTTGACAGATAATTAGTTTTATTCTTCCGCTGAACGAATATGGTTGTGTATACGCTTGAGCAACGCTGGTAAATATTGCGACATTACTTTGAAAATCATGGTAATGTTGCAGATGCCGATATTGCCAAAAAAAATCATCTTTTCAGATGAAAATCATTTTGATCTTGGCGGGTATGTAAACAAGCAAAATTGTCGCATTTGGGGCACAGAAAACCCGCACGCATACATTGAAAACCCGATGCACCCAAAACGAGTCACTATTTGGTGCGGCATAATTGGGCATAATTGGGCCATTTTTCTTCGAAAATTATCAAGGAGTGGCCGTTACAGTCAATGGCGATCGTTATCGGGCCATGTTGAATGAATTTTTGTTCACAAAAATTGAAGAGGACGATATTGGCAACATTTGGTTTCAACGGGACGGCGCTACGTGCCACACAGCCGAAGCTACTCTCGATGTTTTGCGCCCTGTTTTTGAAGATCGCATTATCAGACGAAGAGCTGATGTCGTTTGGCCACCTCGGAGCTGCGATTTGACACCGTTGGACTATTATTTGTGGGGTGCCCACAATGTGTTATGTGTTACGCCGACAAGCCAGAGACAACTGACACTTTAAAGGACAATATTCGTGAAGCCATTGGTGAAATACAGCTGCACACAATCGATAATGTGCTTAAAAATTGGACCGATCGTGTAGGCTACTGCATGGCCAGCCAAGGCAGCCATTTGAATGAAATTATTTTCCATTATTAACCGGAAGGATTGTACTTTCAAATAAAAAAAGAAATTTGAGAAAAGATTCAGTAGTTTTTTTTATAGCATTTTCAAAAAAAAAAGTTATTTGGCGGACCCGTTATGTCAAACTATTAAAAACATTAACATGACACAAGATTAGGTGTAACATGAAACAAGATTAGGCTTTGCTTTGGTGTTCATTGTTTTATTCAGTAAAATGCTGACACAGTGTTACACTAATGTGAATTTCGCTTAATGTACTGCTGATTCCGAGATAGACCTTGAGGCATAAACGATAAAAAATGTACTTGAAATTTTCATTAAATTTCGTTTTCATTTTAACAAAAATTTAAGGAGGTGGATTTTAAAGAAATTTCTACCACGTGTTGCGAACGTTGACGTGTATTAGTAAAGTCAAAGAAAATTATGAAGTGTAATTAATGAAGTGCACACTGAATGGAAAAGCATCGTCACACGGATGAAAATGTTCATCACCCCAACAACTTTTGTCATCGAAAGTGAGCTAACGTAACTTTCATTCCCGCTATGAAAATGTGTTTATCAACTGCAAATTGTTCGTTACTGTGGTGAAAGTATGGTTGTTGCTGCAATGAAATTTCTTCATTATTGCAACGAATTTGCGTCGTTGCTGCAATGAATTTGTTTCATTGTTGCAATGAATAAGTATCGTTCTTGCAGGGCATTTGCATAATTTCTGAAATGAATTTGTGCATTGCCGCTATGAATTTGTTTCATTGGTGCAACGTATTCGAGTCATTGTTGCAATGAATTTGTCTCATTACTACAATGATATTCATTATTGATATTCATTATCTTCATTATCGCAACGAATTTGCTTCGTTGCTGCAATGAATTTGTTTCATTGTTGCAATGAATAAGTATCGTTCTTGCAAGGAATTTTCATAATTTCTGCAATGAATTTGTTCATTGCTGCTATGAATTTGTTTCATTGGTGCAACGTATTCGTGTCATTGTTGCAATGAATTTGTTTCATTACTACAATGATATTGTTTCATTGCTGCAATGAATGTTTTGAACTGTGTTTGAAATTATTTATTAACAATTGTACTTAAATACACAGTTAGTATAACATTGCAGGTGTTTGGGTAAAAATTTTTTGAATTTTTGTTTCGAAAATGGTCACAACTTGCTAAATAGATTATATTCATTCCATGTTCAAACACTCGCCGGGAGAAGATTGTGGTAGTCGAGGGGTTGAGTTTTATTGTGGCCGCCGTATTCAGGTCCTGCAAATATGAGGAATTTGTTATTAAGATTTCTTATTAAAATACGTACGTATATATGTCTGTACTTACCACGAACATAAGCACTACTCCCGTATACTCTACTCCTTTAACATAGAACCACATTATTGTTTTGTTAAATTATGCAATTGGGGTTGTGTTGAGGGTTCGGGTATTCATTTGTAGCGCCAAATCTCGCCGTCATAAAGCCATTGACCGCTCTGCGAGCAATTTCCTCAACTGCCCTTTTATTTATGTTAACCAAATTTAGATTGGATTCATTTGAATTGTCGATTCATTCGTTGAATTGTTATTTTTTATGTTCGTCATACTTGAAACACTTTGATTCTTAGTTAGACTTCTTAATTTTCATTGACTTCGACTGCCCGCTTTCGTTGTTTTCTGAATCCAAATACAAAAACAACGAAACAGGCGCCACCGAATTATGATCAAAACTCAAAAACACGAACAGTGTGTTGCGATTTGTATCTTCACGCGCAAACACACACGCAAATGTTCAGTTACATATGTATTGCGGGGTAATTTTTCTGCTATCGATGCTGTCGTGTTGCTCCTTGCATTCTGTTTATTTATCTATTTGATTTATAGCTTCGCAAGTTACACAAACGATCACAGCAAACACATAAATTCACACAATTTTGTTTTCCCAATAAAAGATTATTACTAAGCACATATAACTGATTAGTCTGTTTTAATCAATTTTATTTAAATTATTCCAGCGGCAAAATATGTCTACCACTTTCGGTTGTTGCAATGGAACTGATATAAGATGTGTACGTGACCCACCACTCACACTCACCATTTGGCTTGCTGGCCTCTTTTTTACGCTCGATCATTTTTTGTGGACTGTTTCTCTCTCTCTATACCATCATAAAAATTAGTTTCATTACAATAACGAAATTGTTTCGTCAACTAAAAATTTGGCAAACCTCCATAATAAATAAATAATAAATATAAACTATAAAAAGTAAGAGATAACCCAAATATCAGTAGTTTAAAACTCATGCCTATTTTTGTTTTAAATTTCAACCCATTTTTCTACAAAATTAAAATTAAATAAAATTGTTGCAGGAACGAAAAGTAAGTTGTTGCAGCAACGACATGAAAAATTGTCAAAGAAATTTTTCGTTGCAGGGACTACCAAATTGTCGGATATACGACACTTTTCACTACAACAACGTAAAAACATTAACGAAATGCGACGACGCGTTTTTCTTTCAGTGCAGTTTCTCATCTGCTTAGAACTTAATGGGTTCTCTATTACGTCCATCACCAGTTTCGAAGCTTGGCCACAGGCATCGCGACTTAAGCTTTTTCCGTTGTTTTTTATTAAAAGAAATTTGTTGACCTTTCAAATTTCGTCATTCGATAACTTGAACCATGGTACGACGAAGAATGTCGCATTGCAACTGATGAAAAAGGACGCTGCACGTATGGCAACGAAACAGTCAGTTACAACGCGTGCAGCGAATAAGCGGTACAAGAGGCTTAGAAGGGACGAAAAAATGGCATTATGAACCGACAGAGAGAGAGAGTAAAAAAACCGAAATATGCAGGATGAGCACTGAACCCCGAAAATTTTTCCAAAGCGTAAGAGATCGAATAACGGGCCGAATAATTGGCTGCCCTCCTGCATAGACGAGAATCTGGAGAGACCACTTTTCACAGTATTGCGCTCAGATCCTTTCACAGAAGATTAGGAGGTATTGACTGTGGAAGACAGTGTAGATTGTACCCTCCACAGCCAATGCGAGATTAGAACGGCAATCTGCTGGCTTAAGAATAATAAAGACGCTGGTGTGGGTGGGCTACCCGCCGTACTTTGGCAAAGGACTGCTAGCCCACATACATCATCTTATATGCAGTACGTAGTTGGTGGAATCTATGCCTGACGACTGGAGTCTCAGTGTATTATGTCCTATATTCAAAAAGGGTGATCCGTGTGTATGTACCAACTATCACGGTATCAGTCTTTCATCCATCGCGTATAAGATCTTGTCGAGCGTGATATGAGAACGACTAAAGGCAATTGTTGAAAATACGATTGGACCTTATTAGTGTGGTTTTAGACCAAGCAAGCCCAGGACTGACCAAAGTCCTGGAAAATACCCACGAAAAGCAAAACGATACGTATCCGCTTTTTCTCGATTACATAGCTGCTTTCGATAGACCCATATGGGGAGAATTCTACGAAGGTATGTCTGAAGTTGGGATTCCGGCAAAACTGATCCACCTCTGTAAAATGATGCTGACCAACACCAAATCTGCAGTGAAGGTGGGGAAACACCTCACCCAACCATTCTGTACCAAGCGAGGATTGAGACAAGGCGACACAATTTCCTGCAATTTCTTCAACATCTTAATGGAGATAATAATGAGAAAAACTGCAGTAAATACGAACAAGACCATTATAACGCGAAAAGCCATATGTTGCTGGCGTAGCCTGACGACATACACATCATTGGGCGAAATTTGCCAGAGGTTACTGCAGTATTTTCAAAAATCGAAACAGAATCAGCGAATGTGGGTCTTGCTGTTAATAAGAGCAAGAAAAAATTGATGGTGTTAGCGACTAGACAAACCTCTCGACTCTTCCGCACTTGAACGTTGACAGCCAACCAATTCGACTTTGAAGTGGTAGATGAATTTATCTACCTTGAAGCCCCTGTTGACAAGGACAACAATGTCAGCATGGATATAAGGAGGAGAATTGTGCTTGCAAATAGAGGCTATTTGAAGCTCAGCAAGTAGTTTAAAAACAAAGCCCTCTCTCGACAGACAAAGGTCCAGCTATACCACACTCTAATTTTACCGGTCCTGGTATATGGCTCCGAAATTTGGTTCATATCGCAAGCGTTTGGAAAATACCTGGGAGTATTCGAGAGGAAAATTCTCCCTAAAATATAACGTCCTGTTAAGGAAAACGGCTAGTGCCGGCGTCTTTGGAACCAAGAGCTGTATTATTTATATTCTCACGTGGCCATATCTAGGCGAATCAAAGTAGGTCTGTTGCGGTTGCTAGGCCATGTTATCAGAATGGATGAAGATGAGCCAGCGTGAAAGGTTTTCCATACCGTACCCGATGGAAGCAGGAAGAGAGGACGACCAAGACTCAGATGGAACGACCAGACCAAAGAATCTACGAGTTGAAAAAAATTCGGCCAAGAATTGTGAACTCATTTTGTTGTCGTATATTTCCGCCATATTTCAGGGCATATTTCGTGGATACTCTTCTAGATATGAATGGAAGATGGATCCGACACGTCGAGGCTAGTTAAGATGCCGGCGTCAGGCAGTACGACGGTAAGTCATCTAAAGGACTCCTCTGGGCAATGGACAGCCTATAGTGGTAGTTCACTCAATCTCCTTATGTACACACAATTCCCTGGCAGCACGCTGAACGAGGCGATCACGCATATAGCAAAAATTGTCATTGAAGTTGTTACTAAATGGGTAACAACTTCAATGAGACGGGCATGGTATCAGCAACTGAAGTTACGATGTGACCGATCTATTGATGCCCTGGCCGATAAAGTTATACATCGCGTGTATCAACTTCAGTTACAGACCTAGATGATAAAGGGATACCAAAGTGGTGCTCAATCCCACTGCTGCAAAAGTCTTTAGGCTTATAAGCCTAAAAGACTTTCGAACTGAAGGCTTTAGAATGGCTGGTACTTACCGGGTAAACGTACACTTTTGTGCGAGTGTTGATGTAAGATTGTTATCTAGTGCACAGAATGCGTACTGCAATGACAAATCTAGAGGGACAGCACTGCATGAACTGGTAGGATACACAGATAAATCGTTGGTTGCTAAATCGTTGCGATCCTACCTCGAAATTGAGGGTGCGTACAAGAATACCACTAAAAATGCAATAGAATTGGCGCTGTCGACGCTTATGGTACACGTGTATCTTATCGGGTTTTTATTTCAAATGCCCTTCAGGAGAAGTTTTACAGGCGAATTGGGCACCTCGATAGGGGTTAAGAGAATGGCGGCGATGAGCATTGCAGGTGCCCTGCGCACCACTGCCGCTGATACACTCAACGTAATATTGTATTTGAATGGTTAAATTTAAATGGCTACTATGTCATCACGAGTGCCTTGAAAACTACTCTGAATGTAATGTTATATTTGTTGCCGGTGGACATCATAGGCAGGTAGACTACTTTCACGTCTGCCATCAGGTTAAGGCAACTGTCACAATGGGGCACAGTCGGAGTCAGTCATGGAATTGTGCTGGAAGTTACTCCCAACATTCATGCATTTGTCGACCACACGAAAGCGGAGCAACTATTCGATCAGAAATTCCACACTGTTAAACCGGAAAGGGATGCTTGCATCAAAGGAATTTCTGATATAGAGGAATATGTGAATTTCTAAACGGATGGATCGATGGCTACAGAGTCTACTCTAGTGAACTAATGTTATCTCATAGACTACCGGATCATGGTACCGTGCATCAGGCGGAAATTTTGGCTATTAGAGAAGTACCGACTGGCTAAGGGATAATAATCCAGTAGCCATTGGGGTCAATATTCTCACGGATTGTCGGGTGGTCATCAAGTCGCTGGAATCAGTATCCCTCAATTAAATATCTTTTCACGACTGCTGAGTGTCTCCTAATACGATGACCACGCACTACTGGGCACAGGAACATTCCAGGGAACTGCGGAGCAGATGACCTGCCCAGACTAGGGACTACTTATTCCTTAGAACGTATTGTCATGCTCCTAGCAACTTGTAAGCATATCCTGCAAGAGCGCTTCAATGTGATTCTGCGGGAGTGTTGGACGAGGGTCACAGATAGATCTGGCTGAACAGTGGATAGCAGACAACAGGTTTGGCTTGTACATGAGAACGTGGGCTCTTGTACATGAGAACGTGGGTTCGGACTATGCTCTGACCACCTTACTTTTCTTTCGACAACGGTACCACGCCGCTTAGGGATGGCGACTCTATCGAGTACTTAGCCGTGAAAAAAGCTTCTCCAAATACTGTTCGGAACCGGTGTAAAACTGCAGGTTCCACTCAATTAAAAACTAAAACTAGAAACTGGAAAAACTAGAAAACGAACATATCACTGATTATGATTAGCTCTCCCCAATCCCTTCATGGCATGTAGTGGGAACCCACTATTATTATTTTTTTAACGTCTGAATGCATGTTTCAGTGTTGATGGGACACTGTATGATTGATAAGGATGAGGGGAAACTCAAGGTCATGACAAATAACTTTGGTAGAAACGGTAACGATGACAAAGAGGACGAATCCATCGACCATCCGTCTGCACGTGCACAGCACTAACCGGCAGGTGGATATCTACTATGGGCTCCTACCTATTTAGGGGCCAGGTAGAATTATCTCAGATCAGCACAGACGAGATCCCGAGCTTCACGGAGCAAACTAAATGGTTACCTGTTGTCACAGTGGACTAAAAACTCTAACTGTGTCGTTTATCGTCCGCCACGAATACCTAAACTTAAAACCCGAACACTTGTGGCCAAACAGCATTGAATGTTACAATATTTAGCGATATTTATTATATTTAGATATATCCAGAAAATAAAATCTTTAGTATGCTTTTACTATATCTTACTTTTATTGACTATTATACAACATCATGAGGTCAGATGTCTTACACATATTAATTAAACAGACAAATAAACAAATTTAACAAATTTTAAAATATTTCCCCAACTGGTTCTATCCTTCGCCTTTACACGCCAGTTGATAACACCAAGGATACGGAGAGATTTTTCGCCCTGGTCTTTCCATCGGAGTCGTTGTCGTTCTATTTCTGCTTCCATCGGGTACGTTATCCTTCCAACCTTTCGCGCTGGCTCATCTTCATCCATTCTGATAACATGGCCTAGCCACCTCAACTACCCTAATTTTATTCGTCTAGAGATGTCCACGTCAAAATATGAATCATATAGCTCTTGGTTCCAGCGACATCAGCACTCGCCGTTTTCTTTAACAGGATCACATATTTTAGGGAGAATTTTCCTCTCACATACTCTCAGGTGATTTTCATCTGCTTGCGATATGACCCAAGATTCGGAGCCATATGTCACGACCGGTAAAAAGAGAGAGTCTGGTATATCTGAGACTAAAATAGCATCTATTGGCAAACAGAATTCTCCTCCTTATCTCCAGGCTGACATTGTTGTCCTTGTCAACGGCGGAACCAAGGTAGATAAGTTCATCTACCACTTCAAAATTAAATTGGTTGTCAAAGTTCATGTGCGGACAAGTTGAGAGGTTTGTCTAGTCGTCGACACCATCAATTTTGTCTTGCCCTCATTAAGCAAGCCCACCTTCGTTGATTCTTTTTCGATTCTTGAAAATACTCTAGTAACCTCCCGCAAATTTCGCCCAATGATGTCTATGTCGTCAGCATACGCCAGCAACATATGGCTTTTCCTGTTAATGCTCTTGTTGGTATTTACTGCAGCTTTTCTAATTATTATCTCCATTAAAATGTTGAAGAGATGTTGAAGAGATTACACGAAAGTGTGTCGCCTTGTCTCAATCGCCGCTTGGTACAGAATGGTTCAGTGAGGACTTTCCCCACCATCACTGCTGATTTGGTGTTGGTCAGGGTCATTCGACAGAGGCGGATTAGTTTTGCCGGAATTGCAAGTTCAGACATAGCGTCGTACAATTTGCCCCGTATGGGGCTATTGAAAGCAGCATTGTAATCGACAAAAAGATGGAATTAATGGATTTGCTATTCGTGGGTCTTTTCCAGGATTTGATGTAGCGTGAATATTTGGTCAGTTGTGGACTAGCCTGGTCTAAAACCACACTGATAAGGTCCAATCAGGGTCTTAACAAATGGCTTTAGTCTTTCGCATAACACACTCGACAAGATCTTATACGCGACGGATAAAATACTGATACAGCAATAGTTGGAACATACACACGTATCACCCTTTTTGAATACAGGACATAATACACTGAGACTCCAATCGTCAAGCATAGATTCCACCAATAATATACTGTATATAAGTTGATGCATGTGGGCTAGCAGTCGTGCGCCACCGGCCTTAAAAAGCTCGGCGGGTAGCCCATCCACACCAGCGACTTTATTATTCTTGAGCCGGGAGATTGCCGTTCTAATCTCGCATTGGCTGTGGGGGGTACAATCTACACTGTCTTCCACAATCATTACCTCCTCATCTTCTGTGGAATAATCTGAGCGGAGCAGTGGAGAAAAGTGTTCTCCCCATATTCTACGCACACACTACTTATCGGTCACCAGATTTCCATTCTCGTCTTTGCTGGAGGGCAGCCCATTATTCGGCCCGTTATTCGGTCGTCTTACCCTATGGAAAAATTTTCGGAGTTCGTTGATCTGACTGATTCGATGTCATGCGTGCAGCGTCTTTTCCATCAGTTGCAATGCGACATTCTTCATCGCACCATGACTTAGCATAGCATAGCATAGCTTGTATTTATTGATTGATCCATAATCTATTACATTTCCAGTTCAAGACCTTATTCTAATATACATATTTACATACGTACAAAACTAGTCTAACATCCGAAGACGGTTCTAGACGTACTTATATTGACAGTTAATTTAAAGAGGCCATTCGGCCAGCCCATTTACTATATTACTCATATTTTCAAATTATTTAATTCTCGGGAAAAGGAGCACCATGACTTCTACTTCTACGGTTTTTATAGCCAAGTTCAGTTCTTGTAGCGGTTTCCAAAGAATGGGAGATATGTTTCCACTGCGCTTTTGGGTCCTTAGAGGGGGAAGTGTTGTGCTCCAGCAGGAGAGTGAGCTTTCGTTAATAGGACTCTGATATCTCCGGTATTTGCAGTTTGTCGATATCTAGCTTTTCCTGTGTTCGGTTTCGTACGTTTTTCGCAACCACCAGCTAACGAGCCGAGTCGATATTGGCATCTGGAATCACAGTAAGTGATCAATCTGGTTCTTCGTTCTCTGATCAGTAGACAACCAGGTCGCCTTATGTATTTTAACTACCATGTTCTTTGCAGCGGCGAAGTCGATTAGTCTAATTCCATTATAGTAGGTGGTATCGTGAAGACTGTGATTACCGATGGTGGGTTGAAAGACATTTTCCTTTCCCAATTTGGTATTAAAATCGCCTACGATAATCTTAATGTCGTGGTCAGGGCAGCGTTCGTATACTTCCTCCAGACGTTCATAAAATGATTCCTTGACCTCATCGCCTTTATCTTTATCAACAGTTAGGGGGTACGTTCGTTTACTTACTGTATCATGCAAGTGATAATCTACAGATGGTCTGAAAGTGTCGGAGGTCACGTTTTGATATTCTAAAATATTCTCCCATTTTTTTACCATAAAATATTTTTGTGTAGTTGGTTTAGTTAAAGGCCAACATGCCAGCGCTTCTGCCATGAGAATTATATTTCAAATTTAAACCCAGTCCTTATTAAAATAAAGGCATACTTAGACTTTTTGCCCGACAACATATTCATCTCCTTCGTTTCAGGAAATCATCTGTCGTCACCAGAAATTTCTTTTAGATTTAAATGTTATCAACCTCAAAATAAATGCATATCTTGTTTTTTCCTCAGGATGTTTTCCACTGCTTCCTTGGTATTTTCTTGTCCAGCTATCGCATGCTATTACATGTTGGCATGACATCAAGTTCAAATGTTTTTCTTCTCAGATTTAGTTTTATGTTTTTCTGTGTAAATCGTAAATGTGTTGCTACATCAAAAAGTCTTAACAATTTGCAATGGTCATTAATTTTTATGGAAAATTATTATTTTTGGACATAATACTTTAAAAGATTTGAAAAGAGTTACCATATGTTTGGGCACGTCATGAAAGACAAAATGTCATTAAGTTCTACAATTTAATATGGCATTGTGATTATCAGGCTTCAGATTTCATGTATGTACTATAAAATGTTTAATTCCAGGTTTATTTATATTTTCTAATGAAATTCAAATATCATACATGTCTTCAGGACTGTTTAATACGAACGACCTCAGTTCATTTTGCACAATATTCTACCGCAGATTCACTGTAGTTGTACTTTATTGTATAAATAGAAATGTTATGTACAACAAACCCCGCCAAATTCTGTATACTACAATCATGTAATATTCTGAGTAACTTATCCCCTTTCCCTACACCTCTTAAAACCATTCTAACCCCACAAACGTTGTCATTCGCTGATTAAAAGTTAGTTGTTTCAGTTAAATTGCTGGTTATCCAACCAATAACAAACAAAAGTGCGGGTGTAGTGTATTAACTGATTTTAACACCGGCTGATTTGGCTTAACTGACAGAGGATGGAAGAATAGAAGGACGAGCAGTGGGACGGGTGAATGAGGAAGTCACTGATTGTAATTTTAGCTCAAGCTTAATTAACAAATAATATTAAAGAGATATTTTCATTAGTGATTTGAAATCACTTGCCTTGGAGGGTAAACAATTTCAAAAGCCAAATTGCGTGTTGAATTTTGTTGAAGGTATCAATGAGTGTTCCAGTTTTGACGGGACACTGTCTGATTTGTAGACATGCGTGAGACTAAACGTTAGTGCCAATACATTTTGTAGAAGCTGTGACGGTGAGAGAGAGCACGAAACCACTGAGCATCCATCAGGAGGATGTTTACTATCGGATGCTACCTATTTAAGGGCATGCGAGAATTATCTCAGATAGTCGTAGATGAGAACTTTATCTTCATGAAGCAACTTCATGGAGCATGCATGGATCTCTAAGGGGGCTAGGGAATAACCTCGTTAGGCCGTGGTATCACAATGGACTAATAAGTCTAAGTGAGTTACAGAGCAGAGGGAAAGTGAAAAGACTGAATTGTGCAGCATGAATAATGAATCCCGAAAATTTTTCCAGAGGGGAGAAGATCGAATAACGGACCGAATAATGGGCTGCCCTCCTTCCTGCAAGGATGAGAATGGGAATCTAGTGACTGATAAGCAGTGTATGCTTAAAATGTGGAGAGACCACTTGTCAGCACTACTCCACTTAGATTTTTCTTCCTAGAATGTCAGGAGGTAATGATTGTGGAAAACAGTGTAGATTGTATCTCTCCTCAAGGCAATCTCCCGGCTTAAGAATAATAAGGCCGCTGCACAGTGGTTCAACTCTCTTCGGAAGGCGGTCATACGTAGTTTACTCAGCTATAGTCATCAAAATTAATATGAATATTTGTGTTTACGCTATTTAAGGGCCAATTGGGGTAAAATAAGAAAAAAAAAGTCATTAAGGATAATATTATAATAATTTATTTATCAAAAATGTTAATTATTAATTAAAGATAAAATAATAGAAAATAATAAATTTTATAACGCCAATTTAACATAACATTTTTAAATTATTTTCAAAAACTTAACATACTTAAGGCCTCAGGTGATAGCATAGACTTCTTCTTTTGCGGTAATTTACGTAAAGAAGAAATTAACGGGTCGGAATTCAGAAGAAGTCTATGCAAAAGATCAGTGTTAGTGAGAACACGAGACATTTTTCGTGTGATGTCTCGTCTGAATTGCCTTATTAATTTATTACAAGATTCAGCGGCTTCTTCAGAGAGCTCACCTATGGAAACAAAAGAATGATCAACTACTTCCGATCCATGAATTAGCACTTTATGAACTGAAGAAGGCAAGTTATACCATGGATACGTACTAATAAGCATTCGCGCGGTTCTTAGTGAGTAATCTCTAAATGCTAGACTATTAATTGTGTACCCAGACGAAAGACACTGCAAAAGATGATGACACCGATCAATAACTGTTTGATCTAAGCCAGTTATTTCAGCAGATATAGCTGAGTTTAAAAAAAGAGTTCTTGCAGTGTTTCCGTGATTGGATGTGCCACTTCCGCCACTTTGAGGTTTGTCGACAACTAAACCTAATCGTGTCCTAAACTGCTGCTGAACATATAGTTTTTTCTGTGCAAGAAGCTCCTTTTCTTCTGTTGAACGAGCCTGCCACTTTTTAAAATGTAATCGGTAAGACAAATGTATGAAATATTCGAAAAATCTTATCCACGAATGCAGAGGAGATAGCCCAAACTCATATCTAGCAGTATCAATAACAGGTTTACTTAAACACATGTCAATATCATTCATTTCTTTCGGTGTTGCACCACAAATATAGCATCTACTACACGCTGTGTTACTTAAAGCACTACAGACTTTACCATCAACCATAGTTAATTGTAAAGAATGCACTACTTTAATGTGGTTATTGCTGTTGTTAAAAAAGTATGGTTGTAAATTGCTAATTTTATTTTTAAAATAGGCTTCTTCTTGCACAGAAAGATCTTTTGTTTCTTTAGCAAACTGAAATCGAATAGGTCTACAAAACCTAGTGGAAGAAGGGCGTGGGTTTTTCCATATAATTTGGTCTGGATCGGAAGTATTTGATTTACAAATTAAACGAAGTGGACAATATGAAGTAACAAATAAGCTATTATCTTGTATACTGGAATCTGAAAATGCCTGTTTATATTCACTGTGCCCCGTACTCCCGTCAAAGCCACATTTACCAATCAAAACAAGCTATTTACTAATGTCAACATTGCTAAGGACGTCATTTTGATTTTCTAGTATTCGGGAAGTTGTATGATCTAGCAGAGACTGTAACTCTATTTCGGCAGATGATTCCGTGATATGTTCCTCTAGTGGATAACACTGTTTCTTGACCTCCAACACTTTATGGTACGATGGCAATGCATTTGGTAATTGTGAATTGATAAAGTCCTTTAGTACTAAATACTGGTGTTTTGTTAATTTAGCCTCGCTTATTACTGATAATACTTCCTTCGTACTAAATTCCACACAAGTGGTGTTAGATCGGCTAGAATCACTCAACAAATGGTTTACCGCGGAATCATCTACCTCAACTAACTTCCTGTGGCGTTTTGTTCTCTTACTGCAGTCCATGAAATCCTTTCTATGTAGCACACTTGTGGAAGGCTTGTTACTCTCTGCAGCCTTCACAGTATGTTCGCTGACTATCGCAGACAGTTCACAAACTTCGATTTTACCAAGCCAGTCGCTATATTGAGCCACCATACGCAAACGTGATCGCTGAACATGTTTCCAGTAGGTAGCCAATCTTCTGCAAAGGTTGGCTATTTTAACTTTAAAACTGCCAATGTTTAAATGGTCCGCATCTGGCAGTAACTGCGTTAAACTTTCAACAACACGATTAGCCCGCTGACTTTCGGTCGAACTTTCCTTAATCGAGAGCCAAGTATCAAGTACAAGTATTCTTGTGAAAGAACACTTAATAACAGCCCCTTAAATATGTTTAAATTGTTCTGATCAAAAAAGTAAAAAAAAACATAATAACAACGGTACATACCTTCAACTTGAATATCCATTGTAAAACAATAAGTCACAAATAATTTTTTACGATTTTATGCACATTTCACTCTGGTTGGTGACAAACGTCGGAAAGAACTGGGTTGCCAAATCTATGTCTGCCTACTATTAGTTAAGATATTTAATATTTCATGGGGAAAAATGTGTGTTTTACAGCGAGTTGGCAACCCTGCTATTGAAATTACTTTGACAAAATTGTGAAGAAATAAAACAACAAATCAAATCGTAAACATGAACTGTGCAGTGGGCAAATATTTGAAAACCAACGGTAAAAAATCTAGTCGTAAAGACGTAGACCCTCTGTACCATGCACATTCGCAAACAATCGCAGATAATTTCTTTTTAAATTAAAAGTAGAGATATAGACTAACATTTTGACATATAAATGAAACACTTCATAAAACGTCAACATAGTTAAAAGTTCAGTAAAAAAAAAAAAAAAAAATATATGTGAAAATTGATTTGGCGTAAAACCACTTTCAATAAAATATGTTTTGCTTAAAAAATTAATAACTACATAATAATAACGGTACACACCTTCAACTTGAATATCCATTTTAAAACAATAGCTCACAAACAATATTTTGTTTGAAAAACACGCACTATACATTAACTTTATTAGCACTGCTGATAAAGATAAGGAAAGTTGTTTTCATCGGTTCACTTCCGATGCACAAAAGATACTGTAAAAAACAACTGATTGCAAATCTTTTTGCATATTTTAGTAGTACCACTAATAGTCAGTATTACAGTGAACTAACTGTGAAAAAATCGATCATCTTGATTTGACCACTATGTCCTACTACTGAACCACTGTGCGCTGGTGCGGATAGGCTACCCGCTGAACTTCTTAAGGCAGGTGGCGAAGGACTGCTATGATTGGGGGAATCTATGCCTGATGATTGGAGTCTCAGTGTATTATGTCCTGTATTCAAAACGGGGTGATCCGTGTGTCTGTTCTAACCATCGCGGTATCAGTCTTTTAGCCACCGCTTATAAGGTCTTGTAGAGCGTATTGTGTGAAAGACTAGAGCCAATTGTTGAAAACCTGAGTGGACCTTATCATTGTGGTTTTCGACCAGGCAAGTCCACGACTGACCAAATATTCACGCTACGTCAAATCCTGCAAAACACCCACGAAAAGCAAATCGATACATATCATATTTTTGTCCATTACAAAGCTGCTTTCGATAGCCCCATTCGGGGAAAATTGTACGAAGCTATGTCTGAATTTGGGATTCCGTTAAAACTGGTCTGCCTCTGTAGAATGACGCTGACTAACACCATATCAGCAATCGACGTGGGGAAAGACCTCACCGAACCTTTGAGTACCAAACGAGGCCTGAGAAAGGCGACACACTTTCGTGCAATCTCTCCAACATCTAATAATGAGAAAAGCTGCAGTAAATACGAAGAAGACCATTAACACAAACATATACATCATTGGTCGCAATTTTCGAGAGGTTACTGCAGTATTTCCAAGAATCGAAAAACAATCAGTGAAGGTCGGTCTTGCTCTTAATAAGGGCATGACAAAATTGATGGTGTCAACGACTAGACAAAACTCTCAACTTGGTATGCACTTCAACGTCGACAACCGACTTAATTTTGAAGTGGTAGATGAATGTACCTTGAATCTTCCGTGACCAAAGACAACAAAGTCGGCTTGGAGATAAATAGGAGAATTGTGCTTGCAAATAGATGCTGTTTTGGTCTCAGCAAGCAGTTTACGAACAAAGCCCTCTCTCGACAGACAAGAGTCCAGCTATACCAGACTCTCATTTTACCTGCTCTGACATATGGCTCTGAAACTTGGTTCATACAGCAAGTGGATGAAAAACACTGGAAGTATTCGATAGAAAAATTCTCCGTAAAATATATTGCCCTGTTAAAGAAAACGGTGAATACCGACGTCGTTCCAAGTTCCAACTATATCACTTGTATTCCGACGTGGACATAGCGTGGCGTATACAATTAGGTCAATTACCTTGGCTAGGACATGTTATCAGAATAGACGAAGATGAGCCAGCGCGAAAGGTTTTAAATAACGTACCCGATGGAAGCAGGATAATAGGACGCTGAAAAGACCAGGCAGAAGAATCCCTCCGTATTCTGGGTGTTACCAACAGGCGAACAAAGGCGAAGGATAGAACCTGTTGGAGGAATATGTTGAAATTTGTTTAATTTGTTTCTTTAATTAATATGTGTACGAAATGTGACCTCATGACGTTGTAAAATAGTCAATAAAAGTAAAATAAAGGGTTACTAATCGACTGTCACAAACTGCTAAATTTAAAACCTAACCACCAAACCACACAGCGTCGAACGTCACTATATTTATCGATAACTAACGTCAGATATATTTGAAAAATAAATTCGATAGTATATTTATACTATATCATGTAAGTGATAATCTATCAGTACAGATGGTTTTTCGCGTGCTCGCTATAAATCGTAAATGTGTTCCTACATAAATAAGTCTTCACAGTTTGGAATGATCATTAAATGCAATGGGAAACATAAAATTTATAATTTAGACATATAGTGTAATTTCACGTGTATATTGATGGATATTAGGGGCTAATCCTGATAACAATAGTAATTAACAATAGTAAATTAAACATAACCACTATATATATATACTATATATCTACTATAAAATCGATAAAATCGGAGTTTTAATCTAATGTTAAGTATCATATCCAATATCGAGCAAACAAGCTCAGTTGAGTTTTCATAATATTCAATCGAAAATTCAATGTAGGCGTTCTTCGATGTATAGTTAGTACTTTGATGTATATTGGCCAATAAACTCCATCATCTAATTTTCAAATTATCTACTACCCTTTCCCAACACCACCAAGCCAACCTATCAGCACAAACGCTAACATTAACTGGTTAAAAGTTTGTTGTTTCAATTGAGTTCCTTGTTATCCAACCAATAATAAACAAATATTAGGGTGTGATATGGTCACTCCGTTCAAAAATACTGATTTTGCTCAACAGACACAGGATGAACGAATAGAAAGGCAGACGGTGGAACGGTTGTTATCTCAGTACGAACTTAAATAACAATCACTATAAAAGAAGCATTAGTGATCTGAAATCACTTGTCTTGGATGGTTAACAATTTCGAACAACAAATTGCTTGTAGTTATAAAAATTAAATATTTAGATTCGCTGGCAAATTAGCATCGACAAAATGGAGAGCTGAAGGATACTAAAATGTGCAAGGGATTTGTTCTAAGCTCGCAATTTAGTGCTCATAAATATCGAAATAAAGTTTGTAGAAACTCGAAGATATTTGGGAATTCAAATGATTGTTGTTGTACAACTAGCACAGTATGGCACCAGTACCTCTTTGGTACCAAACAAATTTAATTACAATTTACCATTTTTCATATATATTCAAATTCAAAATCTGGTATAATTATTTCACTTTACAACAAGAAATTGTATACCGAGTGAGACCAGCGGTAATTGAAAGTAAACAATCAGCAGACTAAAACCCTACAGAATTTTGAAAACTGTACCCAGTGTACTAATTGGTTGAAAAGACGTTGTGGCAACCGTAAATTCGGCTGTTACCACCGAATTGGGGTTGCCACAACCGAATTGAGGTTGTCGCGACCGAATTTAGTACTCAGAACTGAAACTCGATTGAAGCAACCTCATTTCAACTGCATCTTGAATTATATTCGTTCTGTCAACCAACTTTTCCAAAATTTCGGTTGGATATAACAATCGAAATTGGTACCAAATTCGGTTGGTGTAATCGAATGTAGCATCAATTCAGATACAACAACTGAATTTGGTATCAATTCGAATAACCGAATTAAGCCTTAACTCGGTTGCAACGACCGAATTCGGCGCCAATTCGGTTGCTGTAACCGAATTTCTCTTGAATTCCGTAGGTACAACCGAATCTAATTTTCAATTCGGTTACGCTTAAAATTATAAAAACAAATATTACATTAAAAGAAGTTAGTGAATGTATAATTGCTCCTGTCGCGGCGATATCAAGATTGTTTTGTTGTTATTACGAAAGGTAAGTAAAAATATTGTAATTAAGGTTTTTATATTCTGGAACGACGCTCCTTATCTCACGTTGCGGGATGGGGGTTAAATGAAACAAAATGAAACAGCTTTTGTTTAAAAAAAAATATATCCAACGTCATTGATGAAATTTTCCGAGTTATGGATCTCCAAAAAAATTTCACATTTTGTTGTATACGCCACCTTTTGGGTAATATTTTTTTTTGTTTATGGCGCATATGCGAACATGAGCTGAAAGCCCCGAATTTATTTTTTTAGTCCGAAATTATCTTCACGTATATGCACTATACATAGGGTGTAGCGGAAATGTATGCAATTTTTTTTTGTTACTTTTTTGGAGTTACGTTTATCCGGAGTTACGTTTGAGATATACACCCCGCGAAATAAATATGAAGGCAACACCATTTTTTGTTTTTTCTAAAAGTTGTGAGGAATTTTCAAGTTTTTATTTTATATTGTATTAGTCCTTTCAAAATGAAATACTTTTCAGCAAAAAATACTTTGACTATGACTTCCTAAAGGTGAATCAACAAAAATAGACAAATTACTATTGCGAAATATTTATAAAGGCAAAAGATTTATTTAAATATTCTAAAAAGTTTCGTAAGATGTATGATCTCCATTATCGCTGATAACTGCTACTAAGCATCTTGGCATTGAGTTTATCGACGAATGAATATGCGCAGGATCAGTTATGTTCGAATTTCTTGTATTGCTGCTCTTCGATGCTTGACTTTCTTCAACTGGCGTCCTGGGTGGTACACTTGGGTATGTAAAATAGACTAGAGGTTCTCGATCGGATAGAGGTCAGAACTAAGTGCAGGCCAGTCGAGAGTTGGTATTAATTCAGGACTCCAGAAACATTGGAGTTTTCTTAAACCGATGGACTGCTGCGTTGTCCTGCTGGATGATAAATTCTGGGACAGAAATTTCCTCCCCAGAATTAACTAAGACGACATCCAATAGTCGAGTATAATACTCGTAGCCGTTTTTGTTGAAACGAAACATATTGGAGTGGTTCCTCTATAACTCAGACCTGCCTAAACCATAAGGGAGCCACCTCAAAAATTTCGCCGCAGACGCATAATTTTGGAAAAAATCTCTGGAACGCCAATATTTGTCCGAGCCATTAGGGCCATTCAAATTTAATTTTTTCCATCGGAAGATATTACCCCTGATACAAAAATATGTATATTTCAGCGAATTTAAATCTGGCTAATTCGTGTCTTGACATAAGACCAAGTTTTCCACACTTTTTCCAATATGACAGTTTAAAGTCGCGTTTCATTATTTGTTTTCTTTAACAGCAACCTTTTTGAGCTCTCTTTTGGCGCTTCCACAGATCAGTGGTGTCCTTCTTGGTCGTTTTGTGTTTCCATCTTGGCCACCCTATTTTAAAATTGTCAATGCCACTGCTAGAGCTTTTCGATTGCCTTGAAATTTTCGTATTGGACAGCCCTTCATCATGATAATCTTAAATTTTTCCCTCCTTCTTCCACCAGGTATTCAATATAAATAATATTTTTTAATTTGACCTACGTTAATTTTAAAACTATAAAATAACAATAAAAGAAAACTCACTTCTGTTTAAATTCCTACTTACTACGGTTCGAATTCGGGTTCTTTTCCATGTTGCCTTTATATATATTACGCACCAGAAATAGAAAAACAGCGGCACTTTTAATCTAACTTGTAAAAGAGATCGAATGAATACATTCCCTGACATAATATACCTAATGACACATATATGCATTAAAACTCTAAACCAAAAACGCAGTGCATTGAGAGTACCAAGAAAAAATATGTATATTGCCTTTATAATTATTTCGCTGGGTGTAGAACGAAAATAAAATGCATATATTAATAGGATGATAATGTCTTTTTTTTACGTCTGTCAAATATTTTTTTCACGTACGTGAAGATAACATATTTTTTTTTAATTCAAAATTTCCATATATTTTTTATTGTATATTGTAACGTGCTAAATTTTTAGCAAAAGTGGATATACAACAAAATGGCTCCTTAATATCTCAGAAACCATAAGCGATAGGTATGTGGGGATTAAACAGATGGATAGATTTAAAAAAATGATCCCAGGAACTAGTCTTATCTCATTTTTTTGATTTTGTGATACACGTGAAGATAACTTCGGAACGACGATCTGTTGGGAAATTACTTGTTTAATCGGAAGTTTTCTAGGCGGAGCCTGTAACCAATATTTAGTATATATTGTAGTTTTGAACCCAATAATTTAGAATATCCAATGTGAAAAAAGTTTAAAAAATAACGTTTTCTTTAATAAGTGCCCTCTCTTAAAAAAAGCAAATTTTCTCAAAAAAAAAAATACCTATTCAAATTTTTAAACAAAGTACATTTTCTTAACAAAAATACCATATCTTACAGAAATACCATATTTAAGTACATTTTTAAAATAAGTACATTTTCTGACAATAAATTGCCTTTTCTCAAAAAACTAAATTTTCTTCCTTCTTTGTGAAACAAAATAACTTTTCTTGAGATAAGTACCTACTCTTAAAAATTATAATAAAAAATTCCCGGGTTTTAAAAAAAAAATTTCTTCAAAAAAATACCTTATATAAAAAAATACATTTTCTTACAAAAATTCCTTTTCTTAAAAGTACCTTTTCTTAAAAATAAAATAATACCTTTTCGTTTCTTTTCTTTTCTTGAGATAAGTAGCCTTTCTGAAAATATGTACCTTTTCTTAAAAAAAAAACTTTTTCCTAAAAAGAGTACCACTTCTTTAAAAAGTATCTGTTCCTAAAAAAGTACTTCTTTGTAAAAACAAATTTATACTCTTATTAATTTTTCTTACAAAAAGTACTTCTTCTTAAAAATAGTATATTTTCTTCAAAAAAAAAGTACTTCTTTAAAAATGGAGCTTTTCGGGAAAATACAATATATATTCTAACAAAAAGACCTAAAAATATACTTAAAAAACAAAATTCTATAAAAAAAAATTTTCTCAAAAGAGTTTATCATTTTATAAAAAGTATCTTTTCTTAAAGATCCATTTAAATTATAGCAATTTTCAACGGCTGCCTTAGGAGTGTTGGATCTAACTAGTAGTACATAATATATATAGCGAAAGGAACTTCGTTACAACCGGGTGTCCCTGACACCTCATGTGATTTTTTATTTATCATGTGTAGAAGCTGCTCAGAAGTTGAGCTATAAGGCATCAGTATATACAAATGCCCAAACTTTATCCATATTCATTGAAACAAATATCATTATTCTTGTTAAAATGAGATACCTCCACTTAATTGTGAAAAATGATGATCATGATCTACGTATCATTTTGATCATAAGTAATGTGACTGACTGTACGTCAAAGTTATAAAACTTGACACTTGTTTGCGATTTGGATTTTTTATGATTTAAAAAACAAATTTGAATTTTTTGACAAAAAAAAATATTTTTTTTTATAAATTTATTTATAAATGCAGCACTGTTGATTATGTAGAGAAACAGTATATGAACAGATTAAAAGAAATATAATTCTTAATTTTTCTCAATTTGTTTCAGCAAAATCGAACGACAAATTTTTTGCCAAATATTTAAAACTAAGTGAACAAACATCAAGACAAGGATAACATATAAAAGGTCATAAAAACAGTTTGGCCAGAGAAAGCCAAACCCTTTGGAGGTTTTACTATCCTAGTGCTCTTCAATTAATATTAATCATACTTCGGGTAATTACTAAAAATCGAAGTTGAATATTTCCTTCTACTCTCTGTCAACTGTGGGGCTGCAGGATGAATGTAATATGTGATACCTATTATAATCTAATCCCTAGTTAATATTAATATGCAACAATATTTAGGTTCTTGATTTGGGGGTGGACGATTCCTGCGCCAAATGATCACACTAGGTGAGTAAAATTTTGGCCGCTGCGTAGCTACACTTTTTGTAATGGGCTTGGCAAGTTTGTATTTTCTTATCCGATACTGTTTGAAATAAATTTAAAAATCGACTATAAATGTTAATTGAGAAAATTCTTGTGATAGCATGTCTGCATTGCAATTTGCAGTGAAATTATATTCGTAGAATATTTCAAAGTGTAAAGGGTCGTTTCCGTCCATCGTTCAAACATGTACACTAAAATGAGCAGCTACGGATTAAGACTGTTGCACGAAGTTATTCCACATTACATTTTATTAGAGGTCGTCACAAACCAAAAATCTCTTTGATTACTTTCAGAGGACCTTTTTGTCCTTTTTTGAAACAAGGTTAAGCAAACTGCAACAAAATGACTGTCAAAATATCCAAAAGTTCTACCAATTTATATTGGAATAGATTTCACTAGAGGATTTCGCAGACGAGAATCCTTCATCTTGAATTTGCATATGTGCTTTTAGTCCTTTTATTAAAATTTAAATCTTAAAATTTAAATCTGAAATGTTTTATTTTGAAGACACTATGATCTACAAATATATTGTCAGCCAAATATGTATCTATTGCTCAAGAAGTTTCTCTTCATTGTTTATATATCCTTTAGTCTCTTTTCAAAAAATGTCGCAAAAATCCACCAAATGTGGAAAACAAAATACGCTTGTTAAAATATGGAAGAATTGGTTTGGGCAAGATTCGGTGAGCAGGACCATTTAAAAAAATAAAAATATTTTTAAGATTTTCAAAGAATTTTGTACTTTCATTATGGACGTGACGATTGTCTAGTGACAATTTGCCTCGTGACAATTTGCCTCCTTTAGTTAGATTAGAAAAAAAATCTTACCAGTGCACTTGCAGAACTTGTAATATGAAGCCAGATTGGATGATATTGGCGGAAGATGCACTGACAATATGCCATCTGAATTTAACGAAACATATATAAGTATGAATCGCCTATTTGTCAAATATTTTATTCGGGGATTATTATTGTACGAGGGCGGATCAATACGTCAATCTTGCAGACAGCTTTCTTAAGCCCAACTGATCATTTTAAATCGAAACCACACTGCCATATGAAAACATATTGTAGGAACCATGTACATGTTTGCAAGCACTGTCTTCGTGAATTGAAAACCTGGTTCTTTTTGTTTCTTTATTGTGACAGACATTAGTATTTTCAGCAGTTGTCGACAACCAAAGCGACATTTGGGTCGCAAATACATATAGTACTACATATTAATCATTGTGTTCCAAACATGTTTTATTGAATAGCAACCACAATGTGTTTGGACGCAAGTATACCATATTTGCGACAAGCTACAAACACATTATATTTGCATCCAAACATCAAAAAAGACAATTTTTCAGAGTGTCCAAATTGCTTTGAAAAATTAAAACCAGTACATAAGTTTCAGTCGGGTGAACCGACTTAATCACACCCTCACCCTAAGTCTTCCATTGCGTGGTAGTTCTGTTAAATAAAAAACGCCCATACCATGTTACCATATTCAATACCAGGTTGACATTGCGCTAAATATTATTGAATATCCAAATCAGTTAGTTTCCCTCCCAATATGTATTTGTGAGGTACAAAAATTGGCATGGCAAGTTGTTGGCAAAATTTTGATCAGAACCAAATTTTACTAAGATCGGTTATGATTTATTGGAGATATCGGGTAGGCCAGTAGCTTTTAGCAAACTATCGAATTTTTTTAAGATCGGTTGTACTTTACGAGATTTATCGAGTCGATCAACCGGTCATCCGCCCAACTTTTATATGGGAGGTACCAGAATGGGTATAGCAAAACAGCTTATTTTCTATAGGAGACTTTTATTTGACCAAATATTGGCCAGTACAAACTTTCATAAAGATTGGTTCGGTTTTGCGGGACTTCTCGTGCCGAACACCCAGACGGCCAAACAACTTTTGTATGGGGGGTACCCCAATGGGTGTCGGAAGTGTTTCCAGCGATTTATCGGATTGGCAACCCAGACGAACACCCTGTTTTGTATGGGAGGTACCAGAATGGGCGTGACAATCTGGCCCATTTCCACCAGTTAAGTAGGCATTTACAGATCATTAACCGGAGTGTGAGGTGAAGCTAATCACATATACCAGAAGAAATGTTTGCAAGAAATATGATTTTGTGCTAAATGTGTCGATTTGAATGGGAGGTACCAGAAGGGGCGTGGCCAAAACGCCCATTTTCAATCCCAAGCTTCAATCCCCAAAATAATAGTCAGTTGTCGTGTTGACCAGCCAGCCAGACGGACATCGCTCAAACAACTTAAAAAGTCCAAAACGAATTTCGTCCAGCCAGACACGTAACATTTTGGGAATCATCAGACAACAAGCCAAGGTACATGAACAAAAATCACTTTTCCCCCACCATACAGTGTGAGTCGGTCTAATATAAATAGGTTCAATTAATATTTGCCACACTTTTAGTTGCAATTTCAATTATCTTCCAGACAATACACATCAAAATACACACGGTCAAAGCAGCAAAAATGTTTGTGTGTAATATTTGCTAGTCACATATATTCATAACATTCAAATTGCCTGAATGATGCCATCTTGCGACTAGTAGCTGCCAATCGAATGATATAAAAACAATCTCCAAAAAAACACACATACCTAACATTCGTATGCCTTTTGGCCCGTCTGCACAGTCATCCACCTCAATTTATTTAGAAAGCAATTTGATATGACCCTTAGTCCAATTATACGTTCTTCGAATGTCTCCTATCAAGACAACTTAATCGCCCACAAACCAAATGCTGAAGTCCTCTGTTTGCCAGTTTGACTGGTCGCTATCATACACGGTTCAAGTAATTGATGTTACTTACAAATGACGGATGTTTATGTCCTTGGCCGTCATGTAGTTGCAGACATTGTTGCGGTGCCAAGACCACATGTGTCGATATGTCACTTTCAATGGCAAACTGTTGCATAACAGGACCCTGTGGCACCTGTACTGGTACCGTCATTGGTGATGACGGACGATGTTGTGAAACCATTTCTGCAGTTGTAGGACCTAAAAAGAGTGATAAGAAGGAAGGAATAAACAATTAGAGATGTTAAAAAAAGGTTTACTGTAGAAAATTAAAAATAAAAATTTGCATTGAAACGTGAATTGATTGTTGAAAAGTTGAGTAAAACTAAATCTTTAATCTCTCAAGGTTAGCTGAGACGATGGCATCGATGGATTACTGTGAGTAAAATACAACCAAAGGCCGACGACTTGTTGGTGTAACTTTTTCAGTCTCCTTTCTTTCTTTCTTATCTTCTTGCTGCCCCAGACTACAGTGACAATTAAACGAGGATGGAGGTTTCCTGTTGGTGTGAATTTCTGATAGATTTTGGTTGGTTTGTGACGACAATAATACCACCACGTCCTTATAATTATATTAATGCATAAGATGATGTACTATGTTTTTAGGTAGGTTGATTTTGAATTTTTGTCTTGTTTTAAGTCATACGATGCGGTATTATTGTCTTGCATGCTATTTATTGTATCAGATTATACCGGGTGGTTCAGTTACGACTGGACAAATTTCACCAGCGTATTCCTTGGCTCATTTCATGAAAATATGTCCATCTTTCACCATCCCCGAAAAAATGGCAGCGGTTTGAAAATTTTCGGATTGGTGGTCGAAGAGAAAAATTACTAAGTTCTGAACCAGTGGTCGGATTTTTTTGATTTTGGGCTTGTTGGAAAGGCTTTTAAGAGACCTTTCACCATCATTAAAAAAAATAAAGTCGCCAAAATACGG
Organism: Phaonia tiefii; assembly: GCA_963931995.1. Taxonomy (NCBI): domain Eukaryota; kingdom Metazoa; phylum Arthropoda; class Insecta; order Diptera; family Muscidae; genus Phaonia; species Phaonia tiefii. The sequence goes on from OZ008368.1 coordinate 279,516,401, forward strand.
AGCTTTAAAAAAAAATTGGAGAAAAAAGACATAGAACGTGCACATAACCTCACTTTTCTCATCCAGATAGCAAAAAACTTATGTTCTAACAAAATAGCCTTACCCATTACCTTTCCAAAATTACCTAAACGAAGCTTAGAGGTCTTACCGTTCCAAAGTTATGACTATTTGACTGAAATGCAAAAAAAAATTCTTTTCGAAGCGAAATAACAGCACACATTTATTTATTTTTATAAATTAACACGTTTAAGATTTTAGTTTATTGAAATTGAATATTGAATATTTTTTGGAAATTGTGCGGGGTTGGTTTAACACCATTTTCCCTCAACGTTGGATTGGACGATTCACAATTTTACCCTAGTACCATCCGACCACCAATTCCAAAATTTTCAAATCGCTGCCATTTCGCCCTCTTGCATTTTCGGGGATTGTCGTAAATGGACATATTTTCATGAAATGAGCCAAGGAATACGTTGGTGAAATTTGTCCAGTCGTGATTGAACCACCCTGTATATCATTGGTATTGAGTAAAACATCAACAAAGAAAAATTAAAATCCAGTCACTTTCTTGTATGCAAAACGATATGCCAAAGCAATAAACCCAATGATATGATTCTGCATGTAATTAGAAGGGTAATCGGCAAGCAATATTCGTTTTGGAAAACCGTATGGTAGTCAGTTACTCCCATCTCCCATTCCCACTTCGCCGCATACTTCATAACACTGTCCTTTGTGTAGGTCCAAGTTCACCACAATATGCTCGATATTTACGGTTAAATTGGGCTCTTTGTTATTACGATATGACAATTGTTCGCTGGAGAAAAGGAATTATCAGTTATAAAGCGAATATGCCCTTGATGGCCGCTAAGGTAGTAATTGATATCAAATGGCCGAAAACAGATGTTGTCATTGACAGTTTGCCGTATAGTGTTTTCTATGAAAAGAATCATTCAAGGAAATGAAGATGGGTGTGGTATACGAAATTTAGCGGAAATTGCGGAGTCAAAGAGCTACCACAATGTGTATAATTACTCCTAATTAATAATGGGCACAGCCATTACACTATCGACTTAGTTGTCAGTTAGAAGTAAAAGTTTCCCTTTTGATCCTAAGGCCCAGCACACTGTGTGTGTTACACTCAGGCAGAAGTGTTAATAATACTTTGCCATATTCCTACAATTTTGTAGGTTATTTTATAGAAGCATTTTTTATACGAACTACAGAGTGAAAAATTATATTTTTTATTTATTTATTTATCTCACAGCTACAATCCTCAATAGGATACAACAACGTTATAAAATTTATATTATATATGTACATAGTAGACATAACATACAATACTTAATAAAATTAAAATCCATTTGACATAAGAAAAAGAGCAGAGTACAATTAAAATAATATGAAGAAAATTTGTAAAATTTAAAAATTAAAAAAAAGAAAAATATAAAAATAAAAATATTAACATAAAATAATTAAAATTAAACAAAATAGTTAAAAAATATTATAATTAGCTTGTACTCGTATGTTAGTTATAATAATACAAAATAAAAAATAACTTATAATTAAAACAGTAACAATACAGGAGCAGGGACAGGAACATCTGGAACATGAGGAACAGGAACATCAGCTGGAGTAGAACAACAGGGGGATGAGCAGGAACAAGACGAATGGTAAACGGACTCCACAAATTTGATTGAGAGGAACTTTAGGATAAAATCATAGGAGAAAACATAGGCAGTCACATCTGGAGCAGGAACGTCGCAACAATATGCGTGGAACGATAAACAGGAAAATAAAAATAGCATAACGGGAGATAAACAGGAAGAGTAGGGACTTGAAAATCTGGAACATGAAGATGAGGGACATGAATGTCAGCATCTGGCCTCAACCGCTAATGATCCATCCATCTATTCAGCGTCAGCTACAATTCATTGTAGAATTCAGGATTTATAATAAGATTGATTAATAGAAGCAGGACTAGTTTATCGGAGGAAAATGATTGGCAACACAAGCTGGATAATAGTTCCCGATTAATTACGAATTAAATGTTGCTTAAATATTCAAAGAATCTGAAGCGAGTAAGGAATTATAGATCTCATTGTAAATGAGGCAAACGCGCCGAAAAGGATTGTAGTAATCGTAATAATAACGGACAGTCGGTAGTTTTATAGGATAGAAATATCGGGTTTGTCTACAGGGAACATTAAAATTTATTTGACTCAAGAGAAAATTTGAATCTATACAACCCCTAATGAGCTTTACAATAAACATAGCATTTAACATATACCTGCGTTTTTTAAGTGTAGGAAGATCAATAAGGTGGCAAATCAATGTTCCAAGCGAGACCACGTAAAGCAAAAAAGTAAAAATTGTCTTTGAATCGATTCGATGCGGTCTATGTAACAGGCATTATACGGACACCACACAATGCAAGCATATTCTAATCCAGGTCTAACGAGAGAGACAAAAAGACGTTTAGTGACATAAGGATCAGCAAATTCTTTCACCCATCTTTTTATAAAAGCTAACAGTGATCTGGCTTTGCCTATACAAGAATCAATATGAACATCAAAACGCAACTTTTGATCAAGAAGTACTCCTAAATCCATGAAGGAAGACACATTTTCCAATATATAAGAACCAATAAGGTAATCAAAATTCAACGGCGTACTACGGCAAAACGAAAGCTTTTTACATTTTCCCTGATTTAGCGACATACCATTAACCAAACACCAATTAGTGAGACCATCCAAGTCATTTTGAAGATGGGTGGCATCCTCAGTATCGCATATAGGCATATATAACTTAACATCATCTGCAAACATCAAAATGTTAGAGGATTTAACTATAGACCGTAGATCATTTAAATATAGAACGAAAAGTAGAGGACCTCAATGACTGCCTTGAGGAACACCAGATGTTACTGATATAGTTGAAGATAATGCATTTTTAAACCGCACATGTTGGGTACGACCACTAAGGTAAGAAGATACGCAGTGCAACAATTTAGGTGGAAAACCAATAATATCAAGTTTGTGTATTATTAAAAATTATGGGCAACTGTGTCAAAAGCTTTATTTAAATCTGTATAAATTACATCTATCTGACATTTATCACGAAAAGCTGTAAAAACATGAGAAGTTAACTCCAGTAAGTTACCCGTAGACGACCTGCCCTTAACAAAACCGTGCTGATATGGCGAAACCAAACATCCAACAAAATGAAGTAGTCTATTCGTAACCAATTTTTCAAATAGCTTTGGAATTGCACTTAGCTTTGCACTTCCTCTGTAATTTTCAATATTGGATCGACTTCCAGACTTAAAGAGTGGGCTTATGAAACTTGATTTCCAATCAGAGAGAAATTTACCCGATGTCAACGATTCATTAAATATATTTGTGAGTGGAATATACAATTCATGAGCACACATTTTAAGAATTGAAGTGGGAACACTATCAGATCCAGGCGAATTTGAATGTTTTAAAGTTTGGAATCCATACAGAACTTCATCCTCAGACAAGATAATATCCGGAATGCCATTAAACGTATTAATATTATAGGGGTAATTTAGTAAAGCAACAGAAGGAGAATATATTTTACGGAAGAAGTTAGCAAACATATCAGAAATATCGGCATCATCTGATGACTCTGAACCATTGAATTTCATATTACGCGGGTGGGTAACCAACTACTTTCCGCTTTGAATTTACAAAGGTGAAAAAATGTTTGGGGTTCTTCAGTAGAACTCTTCTATATATAAAAAGAGTAACATTTCCTATTAAGAACATTAAATTTATTCCTAGCAACTATGTATTTCGCCAAATAAATTAATGAACCACAACTATCATATCTACTTTTCATTCTGTTTCTTAAATTACGTAGACCCCTTAATTCTTTTGTGAACCAAGCAGGCCCAGATTCCAAACTTGAGGGATGATAAGGTATTGAAGCAGAAAACCCACAGTTCACAATATTATAAAAGTTTTCAATTTTGCACACAAGACCATCATAACACAAGACCATCATCATAATTCCAATTTGCATTATGTAGAAAAGATCTGAGTAAGGCAGAATTTGTTCTGGCGAAATTAAAATTCATAGTACGTAGCTCTTTCCGTTGGATTAACATTTCGTATGATTACCGAAAAATAATTATGCGATTCGTTATTAAACAGAAAGGTTTACTTATATATATTACACATTTGGTAATATAGATATAAAAGCTTGTAAGAATCTCCAGTTTTAGAAAAATAAGAAAATGGTGTCCCATAGCATCCCATGAAGGGATTGAGGAGAGCTTCTCACAAGCGGTGAGATGTGCGCTTTCTACGTTTTGTACTCACTCTCCTACAGTTTTTACACCGGTTCCGAACGGTATTTTGCGAAGCTTTTTCATCACTAAGCGAGGTGACCGTCGGCGAAAGAAATGTGAGGTGGCCTGAGCGGGGATCGAACCTACGTTCTCATGTACAAGAGCCGCGCACACTAACCATTGCACCACCGTCGGCAAATCTCCAATTTTAGAAACAAATTTTATCTTAAAGAATAATTTTATCAACAATGTCATATAAAGAAGTTGAAAGAGAAAGAGCAACCTAATGGTCTTATGGTAATTGACAATATATTTAGATAGTATAAATATATGTATACGCGAAGCACTGCGCCTACCTGTTGTATATCTTAATTCGAGCAATACTCTGTGATCAGAATAATAGAATGAATATATTAACCAAAAATAATTTCGCATTAGTATTATTTAGTATTAACAAATTTAGTATGAATGAAATCTATTAGTGCGTATGATATATATAAATAGATCATACGCACCACTAGCAATAATAGCAGTATAATTTGCATTTCTTATCCGCCACGAAACTGAATCTATATTAATCATACGTCCACGAAATTGTATCTGTAAGCAGGGAATACACGATACAACACTAACGTCAATGATTTTGATATTTGCTTTGATTGATGAGCACTTTTTGACGTGCGCACTAGGGAAGCTCAACAGGATTGATTTTAAAAAATCCCGAAATCCCTATTTGTTTAATTTTATATATGTGACCTGGTCTACGGAAAGGGGGCTTAGGCGTCAAAAAATCAATTTTCACTTTTTGGTTGATTCGGATGGAAGATGAGACAAACAGAAAATCCTAACTTGCTTAGAAGTGTACTAAAAATATAGAGAAACAGTAAACGTCTCTTCTTCAGTGTTACTTTTTTAAATGTTCCACACTAGCAACTTACACGATGACCTATAATAATATTCCGACCAACAACAACACTTACTGGACCAACAACAACACTTACTGGACGTCCGGCGCGGAGAACAATTAACGAGATAATGAGAAACTGACGAAACGAGTTGCTCACTTTTAACAGCTTTTTCACAGAAAACTAGTTTTCGCACGTAAGCTCCCTTTTCGTAGACCAGGTCACATATATAAAAGTTTATTAAATTTTTATTTAATAGCATTTTTTGAATAATACGTGTTTCGTATATTAAGAGTTATTAAGAATACACACAAAAAACAAAGAAAAATTGATTTTATTAATCCAAAAAACAACAATTTTTTGACGTTATTTTAAGCAAAAAAAGTAAAATAAGAAAATCGGGGCAAGTGCATAGTTTCGGAGTTATAGGCCCCGAAATTTCGGATCTGTGAGAGGGTTATGGCTTTATTTCAAAAACATCGCGCGATTTTTCGAAAATTTTTTTTGTAAACAAAAACAAAAATTATTTCAAAAAAAATTTTAAAATTTTTGTTTTTGTTTGAGAAAATTAAAAAAAATTCGATAACATTTCAAAACTACAATATCCGATAACTCAGTAATTCAGCGACTTATCCAAAAATGCTACATTATTTTTTGAGTTTGTTTTGACTTGTTTTATACTATACAAAAAAGTGTTATCAATGGCTTTATACGATACGTTTACGACATATCCCTTTCACATATCCGAAATTTCGGGGCCAATAACTCCGGAACTCTGCATTTGAGCCGGTGTTGTTATTTTACTTTATTCGCTTAAAATATGTTCTAAGCGACGCAATAAATTATTTTAATTTTTGGACAGTAATCCGTATAATACACATAAGGGGATAATAAGATTTATTACAATTATTAACCCCCCCCCCCCCCCTCCCTCTTGGCAACAAAAATAAGCAAAGCAAAGATCCCCCCGCCCTCTATAGTGCTTACGTAATACTTGAACGGCCCCTAAGCCAAAATAAATTTACGTTAAACTGTGTTATTAAACCTTTTGTAGAGCCGCCATTGGGTTTTAAAACCTTTTTGCACAATTTGCATTTTGCTTTAGGTGCGTCTTTCGACTCTGCCAAAAAATAACACCACATTAAACTTTTGTCCTTGTTTTTAGTTTTATGTTCTTCAAAAATAATAATAATCCCGAAAAATCCCGGGATTTATTTACTATAATCCTGGGATTCGGGATTCATCAATCCCGAAAAATCCCGTGATTTCGGGATTTGTCGTTTGGCATCCCTAGTGTGCACGCAATAAATTGTAATACTAATACAAGGTTAAAACGATTTCGCTAAAATTGAAGACGAGAATTCAATGTGTTTTCGTTCTAATACCATTTTAGGTCTTACTTCCCTTTGAGACCTTTCTGAGGTTGCAAGAAGCCTTAAAAAGATTTTACTATTTCACTTATATTCTTTATATTGTAACTTCCTCCAGCTGCTTAAAATCATTTCCAGCCTCACAAGATTTCTAAGATTTCTAAGATAAGATTTCTTTATTTTACGCCAAGTATTTTCATTTGTTAATTTTCTTTTTTTATGTCCCTTCCTCTTGGATAAATGTGCACTACATGTTCCGATAATAAAACACAAACACTTTCCGAAGAGGAGTTTAAGTTTTCAAACACAATTGCGGCTTGATACGAGGTTGAATTTTATGTTTCGGGATTTGGCAACCCTAGTGTTGCAATCTGGGAACTGACAGCTCTATCGTAAAGTTGAACATTTTTGAGGTTATGCGTACTCAGAACGTTTTGACATACGAGCGCTATTTATGTTGTTTACAGTAACTTAAAAGATTCATCTCGGCCCAAAAATGGAATTGAATCGTGAACATTTTCGTGCGATTATTTTTTACAACATTCGACGTGGATTAACTCAACAACAGTGCATGGATGAACTTAATTCAATTTCTGGCGATGAAGCTCCATCAAGGACCAGTGTTTATCGATGGTATGGTGAATTCAATCGTGGTCGTAGTTCACTCCAAGACGAATTTCGTGAAGGTGGTCCAAAATCATCTGTTGTTCCGAAAATCATTGATGCTGTGCGCGAACTGATTTTGCAAGATCGTCATGTGAGCTATCGTGAGATTGAGACAACCTTAGGTACTAGTGGGACCAGCATACATTCAATATTTCATAAACATTTGACTGTCAAAAATATTTGTTCGCGTTGGATCCCACACAATTTGTCAATCGCTCAAAAAAATGCTCGTGTCGATTGGTCGAAAGAAATGCTCCAAAAATACGATCGCGGTGCTTCGAAACACGTCTATGACATCGTGACAGATGATGAATCCTGGATTTACGCGTATGAGCCCGAAAGTAAACTGCAGTCAACTGTATGGGTGTTTCAGGTTGAGCCAAATCCAACGAAAGTTGTTCGCGCCCGAAGCACTTCCAAGCAAATGGTCGCCTGTTTTTTCAGAAAAACCGGACGCAACCGTACCACCAGAACAACGCAGAAGGTACACAACCATTTGTTTGCCAGTTGTCTTCCAAGAAATCAGGAAAACCAACCGCCGAAGACGGATCACTCTTCACCACGACAATGCCAGCTCTCACACATCGGCTGAAACAACTGAATTTTTGAGCACCCAAAACATCGATTTGATGGGTCATCCGCCGTATAGTCCTGACATGGCACCGAATGACTTCCTTTTATTCCCGTACATAAAAAACAAACTTAGAGGTCAACGTTTTTCGACACCTGAAGAAGCGGTTGCTGCATTCAGAATGCATGTTTTGGAGATACCTCAATCAGAGTGGCAAAAGTGTTGCGACAATGAGTCCAAACGCATGCAAAAGTGTATACATCTTCATGGGGAATATTTTGAAAACCAGTAAAGTGATTTTCGATGATTAATATTTGATTTTGGTCTCTAATCATGAAACATAAAATTCAACCCTCGTATGTGCATTAAGACTAATATTATTGGGAAAATGGTATTTGCCTGACTCTTAACCAGATACGGAAGAAAAGGGGTGTGTATTTATGTTTGATTAAATAAAGTTGGTTTTTTGTGGATGCCTTTAAACGTTTTCTATAAACTATCATTGATGACATTTGCATTTAGAGATATGACCAGGTAAATATTCAAAATTTTAGCGTCCAAAATTAATATCTCGAAGAAAGTCACAGTATTCCTTAAGAGACATTTTGAGAACAGAGATAAACTAGAGTGTATTAATGCGGGTTTCGGATGTAATATTTAGTTGTTAAGTAGAAAATACGCGATTTAATCTTCCAGTTTAGGCGGTGTTTTGTGTCAAAAGTCACGAAAAATTTCACGAAATAACGTAAAATAAAATGTGAAATTTTAAAATAAAAATGTTTTAAATGTTTAATAAATATTACAACTTACTTATTCGGTCTCGAACAACCCCTAGGCGTCAGGGACTTTACAAAAACGAAGATAACATATTTCGCCAACCAGTTAGAAATTTCGCCCTATCTCTCCTGTTGGCAATACCAAGTGTACGCAGGGATTCGTCAACTTGATCCCTCCAGCGGAGTCTTGGTCTTCCTATTTTTCGTGTTGCTTCGAGTTCCGTTTCGAAAACCCTTCGTGCTGGTTCGTCTTCATCCAGTCTACTGACATGGTCTAGCCAGCGCAATCGCGCTATTTTGATCCCGTTAACTATGTCGATGTCGGGATATATCTCATACAGCTAACTGTTCCTGCGTCGCCGATACTCGCCGTTATGCACTATAGGGACATACATTTTTCGGAGATTTTTCCTCTCGAAGACTCCTGCAGAAGTTTCGTCTGCTTACGATAAGACCAAGAAACCAACACAGGTTGTACGAGAGTCTGGTATAGTTGGACTTTTTTTACTCGAGAGAGGGCTTTATCTCTAACGTGGTTTCTTATAACATCTATTCGTAAGCACAATTCTCCGCTTGATCTCAAGGCTGACGTTGTTGTTTTTGTTTACGGCAGATCCGATTTATATAAATTCGTCCACCACCTCCAAAATAATAATGGTTATCAACGTTAACGCTTTGGTCTAATCGCGCGGAGGCCCTGCTCTTTGAAACCATTAATTTTATCTTGTCCTCATTTACCGTCAGACCCACTTTTGCTGACTCCTTCTCAATTCTCGAAACCACCGCAGTAACTTCTCTAATTGTGTGCCCAATGATATCTATATCATCAGCATACGCGAGCAGCATGGGAACGCTGCACGCATGGCAATGCTTCAGTCAATTGCAACGCGAGCTGGAACTGATCGGTATAGTAAAAGAAAGGAGGTAAACACTCTCTTTAGACGTAAGAAACGGCAGTGGAGAAAGCGTGAGAGTGAGAACAGACAGAAGGAAAAACGAAGCCCGAAAATTTTATCGAAAAGTCAAAAACGGAACTAATGGACATGGTTCAGGGCATCCCCTTCTCTAAAGCCAAGGACGGAAATCGCATCGCAGATGTGCAGAGTATGTTGGGAATATGGAGAGATCATTTCTCCGCGCTATTGGGACCTGAGATATCCAATGACGAGATCATAATTTGGACGACGGTGTCGATTGCCCCCTCCTAACCAAGATGAGGTCAGAACATCTATGGCCTGGCTTAAAAACAACAAAGCCGCAGGAGCCGATAGATTACCGCCGGAGCTGTTTAAAGCAGGCGGCGTTGAGCTGATAAGGTCCATGCATCAGCTCATTAGCAAATTTTGGTTAGATGAATGCATTCCCAGCGATTGGAGACTCAGAGTACTGTGTTCCATATTCAAAAAAAAGTTGACGCGAGTCTCTGTGCCAACTACCGTGGAATAAGCCTTTTATCCATACCATATACGGTTCTATGAAGTATAATGTGCGAAAGACTAAAACCAATTACCGCTGACTAGATTGGACCATACCAGTGTGGCTTTAGGTCTAGAAAATCGACAACTGACCAGATAGATTTACACGCTACGCCAAATCCTGGAGAAGACTTACGAAAAGAAATCCACATCTATCACCTATTTGTCGATCACAAGGCGGCCTTCGATAGCCCGATATGCGAGACACTCTACGAAGCAATGTCTGAGCTTGGTATTCCTGCAAAACTCATACGCGTTTGCAGGATGACCTTGACGAACACCAAATCCGCAGTGATTGAGATTGTTATGAGAAAAACTGCAGTAAACATGTAATAAATATTAGCTCAATATATTTGGTAGGTATCTAATGCTGTCGTTTACTCGTATGTACCACATTTCAACATCGTGGCGTATAATTAATTTTAAATTTTAATGAACTAGGGTACGTATGATAACTATTAAAAACAGAATGCTAAACAGGCTAAATCGTATTAAAAAATCCACGAGAAAACCTTAGTTCTGCCAAGCTTAAACTCAACTAAGACCATCCAAACGAATATTTTTAACTTAAAGAATATGACAGTAAGAAAATACATTTGCTTGACGAATGTATCTGTCGATGACCTTGACGAACACCAAATCCGCAGTGAAAGTTTCGAAACTAAGCAAGGTCTCAGACAAGGCGACACCCTATCGTGCGATCTCTTTAACAGCTTAATATAGATTGTTATGAGAAAAGCTGCAGTACACATGTAATAAATATAAGCTCAATATATTTGGTAGGTATCTAATTCTGTCGTTTCCTGTTATGTGCTAAATTTCTATATCGTAGCGTATAATTAATTTTAAATTTTAATGAACTAGGGTGCGTATGATAACTATTATAAACAAAATTCTAAACAGGCTAAATCGTATTGAAAAATCCGTAAGAAAACCTTAGTGCTGCCAAGCTTAAACTCAACCGAATATTTTTGACTTAAAGAATATAACAGTTAGAAAATACATTTACTTGACGTATGTATCTATTAAAGTTAAATTTTTCAGTTTTAAACTCATACAAATTGTTCTTAAAATATTCACTTAAATTTCTTCTCCAATTTATTCCCTAAAGACATAGTCGTATTAATTAAAATTGTCTCTATGACAGATGCCACGATAATAACTCTGTACTGGTAATTAACTTTACTTTGTGTGATTGCATTCATATTCCAGAGAAGCACATACATGTATAAATACATGATATTTCCTAAATGTTATACAACTCCTTAAAATAAGTACGTTTATAAAGGTATATACGTTTTTCACATATAAATACGGGTTTAAATGTGATACCACATGTCAGTCATACATATATTAATTCAGGCAACATAATTTGGCACAATTCTCTTGTGCATGTGGCTCTCCATAAAGAATACTTTATAATTAAGACAAAATTTTGGGAAATCCGAATTTTAAATTCAAATATAATCATCCTATCCTGCTTCTAATTATCTTCATACCAGAGCGTAGGCAAAGACTATATACGCACAAACATACAAAGACAAATATGAATGTTCTTCAATTTAAAGTGTATGCAATTTCCTATATATACAATTCACACACAGAGCAAAGACGAAATCTCCACATTTTATTTCTACATTTTCAAATGACAATCCAAGAAACCTCCTTAAGTTTTCATAAATTTAAAACTTTATCTGTGATTCCAGTTCCTTTGAGTGTTCTAGGGAATTGTTGATATGATGGTTGTATAATAAACTAACCGAAAATAACATACAACCATTTGCAAAAGAGTGAGATAGGGAAGCTGGTGAAAGAGGAAAGGATGATGACAATTATTATATAACAGCGGTAGTTATGACGATATCAAATCTGGATATACATTGTCAGTTTTCAAGACATTTCTGGACAAACTTGCAATTAGACTAAATGTACATCCAGGTTGATAGATAAATATTCGCCACTTAAATAGTAAAAGGGAAACACTACATTGGCGTTGCAGTAACCGGTTGTGTAATATATGACATTCATTTAAAGGTACTTAGAATATTGCGCCGAGACAAAAACTCTTATACTTTCTCGAAGTTATATTCCTTCATTTTCCGTTTTCTAAATCGAAAGGTGAACATATTTGTATTTTAATACTTCAAATAACGTCGGAATTCTATCATGAATAATATTATAATCAAGCTGTGAAAGGTATTAAACGGAAATTTAAGACATATACGCAACACGATCTTGATAATGCATTAAATTAAAGTCTTGTAATTATAAAGGGTCTGACGATTGGAGTCTCAGTGTATTATGTCTTGTATTCCAAAAAGGGTGATCCGTGTGTCTGTTCCAACTATCGCGGTAGCAGTCTTTTACCCATCACGTATAAGGTCTTCTCGGGCGTATTATGTGAAATACTAAAGCCAACTGTTGACAACCTGATTGGACCCGGCGGATTATTTGTGAAATAAGTTAATAAAAAAAACACAAGTAATTATTCCACGTTTGGCTTGCATGAAATAGATTGGTATATAAACGTCATGTTTGTGTACTAACGCATAGCTGAAACCTTTCTTAGACAACAAAGAAAGGAGAAGCAAAAGAGCAGCAGATTCTCATTTTATGAAAAAAAAAACAAATAATGCATGCAATGCAAGTAAATGTAGAAAGGACCGTTTTAAATCTTTTACTTATTGTATTAATTACTTATAAATGTGGATTTAAATTTATAAAATTATTTATAATAAATAATACATATATATTGAAATCAAAGAATAATTTGTTTCTAAATACTAATACGTTTGGGAGGAAATACGCATACGTTTCCACGTAAGTACATGCCGATTTGGGGGGAAACACGCGAATGCTTCCACGTAAGTATATGGATGTTTAGGATGAAGAACGCATATGTTTCCACGTAAAAACATATAAGTTTGCCAGTAAACATGCTACTGTTTGGATTTAAACACAAGTGAGTTGGAGACTTGCAAACATATGAATGTTTGATGTGTATTCCAAACATATACACAGTTCCTGCAGAATATGTTAGAGAGACAGTTATTTTTCAGCGTGTGTGCAAAACAAATTATAAATATGATGATTCTACACCGGACTTTCGTTATAGCTATAAATAGTGAAGATGTAGTGTCAGGGCTGAAAACGTTGCCACCTTTATACTCAGATATCTTTGGGAGACGTTTTTCTCAGTCATTTAAAGGCTATGATACTTGACACAAAATATGCCGCCACAGGATTTGGATAGCTTGCTATTCTTCCATATAATTTTGTAAATAAAGTTCGGTGATGGTAATATACGGTTTTATTGTGATATATATTTTTCATATTGCTTTTTATTATTTATTATATTGAATTACAGCTTTGTTCCAGTGCGTACTATTTTTACTGATTTTACCATTCCTCGATTTGGAAAACAATTTGTGTCATTTTTGAAAACAAGCAATTAAGATGGTTACAAAATCGAACGCCGCGTTTCCGCGAAATTGTACATTTTTTTAATTTAATCAGATGCGGCAATTTTCAACGCAAAAGTTCAAATAATAATAAAAACAAAACAAAATTAAAAATAGTAAATATAATAAAAATTGGTTTGAACATTTTTAATAGTTTTTATTTTAGCCGGATCTGAATTCAATTAAATTTTACCTAGATCCAGCCGAAAGTTGTCAGCTCAGAGCCAGCTCTAGATGGGCGGCGATGAGCTGGCAAGGAGCATGCACCATATTATGTGGAAAATTATGTAAGAGGAGTGTTTAGAGATCTAATCCGGGTATGTGCAAGAATTATCTTCGAATAAGCCTTTTTTCCGCTGCACAGAAGATATTTTCGAGCATTATGTGCGAAAGACTAAAGCCAATGGTTGTTGCCCTGATAGTATCTTACCAGTATGGTTGTAGACCCGGTAAATCCACCAACGATCAGATATCCACATTACGAATAATTCTTGAGAAATCTCCCGAAATCAAAATCGCCTTCGATAGCCCGGTACGAGGAAAATTCTGCGGACCGCGTCTGAAATGGGTGTTAATGCTCAGGTGTCTCACATTTGAATAATGACACTGACTGACACGAAATTCTTAGTGAAGATAGGTAGTGATCTAACTGAACTATTTAAAGCCATTTTTTTTTTAAATTTTAATTAACATCATAATGCGGGAAGCTGCAGTTAGCAATGTGCGTGAAGGTAGATTCCGAATCTAACTAGCAAAGACACAAACCACTTCACATAACAGAGCTATGCTACAGTGTTAGCAGAGCTACGTTAACATACTTAAAGCCAAATATATATAGAAATAAGACCGAATTATTGGCGATCAGAGCAATATATTACAACAAAAATCTAAATTTCGGAAGGTTACATTTCAAAACAAAATATCTGTGTCACTTAAGTTTAAAGAAATTAATATATACCATACTTTGCCGGGTTGCAATACTTTCAGTGCGTAGAAACATTTATCGCTGTTATTTTTAAACGGGAGCAACTGCAACGTATCCACCAATATTTCTCGGAAGTGCTCAGCACGTACTTTTCAACAAGGTAGGTCCTCAGTTCCCGCCGAATTTCAGAACCGAAAATATATCTTTTTTTTTCATACTGTGTGTTTTTTTTATTGAATCTGCTCTTAATGAGCCTAACAATAAGTATTCGAATCTTATATTCTAATCAGTTTGATTCAATTATTATTAATTACATTTTTGTTTAAGCTGGCCTCTGAATTATGGCGTCAGGGATTGGTTGATTTATAAAACTGATGGGAAATCTCTTCTTCGTAGTCGGGATAAAGTTGTTGTTATTTTCAAGTTTCTTGCCAGAGGGTTTGTGTGCTGTTCCAGTTTTTGATTATGACTTTGTTTGATGCGCTGGAGTTCGCCTCTTACAGCAGGTATCTTTAAATCTTTGTGTAGGTTCTCATTTCTAACATACCAAGGGGCACCAGTAATTAACCGTAGTATTTTAGACTGCACTCTTTGTATTACCTCGGTGTTACTCGCGCTTGCGTTTCCCCACATCTGGGACCCTTGTGACCAAATAGGCTGAATCAAAGTGTTGTAAATCTGGACCTTATATTCAAATCTCAGCCTTGAGTTCGAGTTAAGTAGCCAATGCAGTTGATGCATCTTCAGCTTTATTTGTGTCTTCTTGGCTTCTATATGCCTTTACCAGTTCAGTCTACGATCTAGATGTATAGCCAGATAAGTAATATCATCACATAAGGGAATTGGTACACTGTTGAGTTGTATTTGTGGGCAAGTTATTGCGTTTAATGTGAACGTAATTTGTTTGCCCTTCGTCTCGTTTCCTTTCATCCTCCAGTTAGCAATCCAAGATTCGATTGTTTGGAGATGTAAGCTAAGATTTTCGGCGGCTTTACATGGGTTTCTATGAGAGCTCAGTATTGCTGTATCGTCTGCAAAGGTACACGTAAGCAGATAGCTTCTCGTGGGGAGGTCAGCTGTAATATAAGAAAAAGAAAAGGACCGAGAACAATTCCCTGCGGGACCCCGGCATATATTTTGTATTTATGCGTAATTATCTCTCCCTGCTTATCTCTCCCTATTTTCCAAGTAACTTTCGAAGACAAAATGTGTATTAACTGGCAGATATTTTTTAATTTTATGTGATAGACCCTCATGCCAGACCTTGTCAAATACCTGAGCAACATCTAAGAATACATCACAACAATATTCTCTTTTTTCGTAAGCTTGGTCAACGATTTATTTGGTCAAACGATTTATTTGTTGTAGAGTACTATGGCCCTCCCTACAGCCAAATTGGTGATCAGGGATGATATTATGAAGCGCAGTGAGGCTTTTAAGTTTTGAAAGAAATGCTCTCTCGAAGAGTTTTGATAGGCATGGTAACAAGCTTATCGGTCTATATGATGAAGCTAAAGGTTTATCCTTTCCTGGCTTTAATATCATTTTCACTAGAGACATTTTCCACGCATTAGGGCAGTAGCTATATTTTATCATATTATGGAACAAACCTACGAGGAACTCGATAGCTATTAGCGGAAGTTCTGATATCATCCTCTGTGTAATTAGATCATAACCAGGAGCTTTTCTAGGATTTGCTGCTTGCTTTATAATATTGACAAACTCCCCGACCGTTATATCCAATGGGACTATAGATGTCTCGTGTTGTACGCTATATTCGATAGACTAAAAACTTCACTCAAGTGCTCTGCAAAGAGTTTAGATTTTCCCTCATCTGTTGTAACCCAGTCACCATTTATGTCACGTAAAGGAAACTTTGTCTCAACTAGCGTTTTAAGATTTCTTATTGACACAGAAAAATTTGTCCATATCGTGGAAGTCAATTCCTCAACATATTTTCCATGTTGAAGATCATCGTCGTTTTTCAAGGCTACTCGTAGTCTTCTTGTGGCAAGTTTTAGTCGAAGACTTGTAGTAGGGGATCTATATGCTTGCCAGTCTCGCCTGGCCCTTCGTTTCTGATTTACCAAATATTCTATGTCTGCATTCGTGTATGTGTGTGTGTGCTCTTGTTTATCGTCCTGAAGTGGGGTTGCGTGAAGGGCTGCACCCTCGAGCAAACAGTTAAAACTGGTGATGTGATTTTCAATATGAAGCTCATTGTCTATAATTTTGTTCAAAATTGGGACATGGCTGCTTACGTATTTTCTGTATTTCAGCCAGTTCGATTTCTTAGATGTTAGCATCATAGGGGATTCTATCTCGTAAACAGCGTTAATTGAGAATATAACAGGGGAATGGTCTGAAGACAGTCCGGTGGACGTTGTTGCCGACGCGATAGTCTTTGAAATTCCCCGAATTATGGCGAAGTCAATTAGATCTGACAGGGCCAATTTTGATGCAGTTGTACAATTGTCTGCCTTTTGGGTTTACGACATTATAATCTCCGGCGGCTAATAATGTGTGCCCCAGTCTTTGAAAAAAAGCTTTTAAACGTATCACTCGATATCGAAAATCTTGGGGGGCAATAAATTGCCGATATTGTAATTGTCTCGTGAGAAATTGAGACGCGAACGGTAGTTGCTTGCAAATATTGTTCCGAGTAGCTTTCTAACAAATCGTGCCTAATTCTTTTGCGTATAAGGACACCTGTACCTCCATGTGCCCTGCCAACGGGGTAGTTCGTGCCATAAAATGTGTAATTAGGTAAATTAAAATTATATTTATCTGTTAGATACGTCTTAGACAAGAGCATTATGTCTATGTTTTCATCAGCTAGATAATTAGCCAATTCAAGTCTGTGTGTACTAACACCGTTTGCATTGCATGTACAAATTTTTAGGAAGTAACCTCTTTTTTAATAATAATGGCTTGAATTAATTGATTTTGACTTCTCATAAAGTCTTGCATCATTGACTGCATTGTCGACATGAACATGTTCATACTTTCCATAAGTTGTCTTATCATATTATCTATGCCACTTGCTGGCTGCACAGCAGACATATGAGGGGTCTGTTTGAGAACATTAGCGAATGTCATGGTAGCAGAAGTGGTCCTAACGTCATTATTCCGTTGTGGAATACGAACTGATCTAATTACTAACTCTGGGGCTTTGAATTCACGAGCACGAACTGTCCTCAATTTTCCATCCAATGTTTTCTTTAGGTCCTTGTAAACGGTTTTTCAACAGAGACGCTACAAAAGTAAATCGATAGGGACAGCAAACGACGCCATATTTTTTCCTGCTCTTTTGACATTTCTCTTCAGTAAGGTTTGCCATTTCATCAAGGAAAGCTATACGAACCAACAACGAGTCGAAATTATTAAAATGTACTACCGAAATTTGGAGTCAGTGGCCTCAACTTTAAGAGCGCTACGCCCAATTTATGGTCGTCATAATCGTCCTACCAGATCAACAATTGAGCGTCTAGTGCAAAAATTTGAATCCACAGGCACAGTACAAAATGTTCCCGTGCCAGTGAGACAAAGAAGTGCCCGTAGTGTCGAGAATATTGCTGCCGCTGAGGCTTCAGTTCAAGAATGCCCAAATGTGTCTCTCACACGTCGTTCTCAAGCGTTGGGTATCTCTGTGACGTCGTTGTGGCGAATTTTGCGAAAAGATCTTGGCCTACATCCTTACAAGATCAAATTGATGCAAGAACTGAAGCCGCTTGACCACCATAAGCGTCGTATGTTCGTGAATTGGGCTGACCAACTACTTGAATGGCTGAATGGCTTCGTCAATAAGCAAAATATGCGTTATTGGTCAGACAGCAATCCACACGTAATCCATGAGTCGTCATTGCATCCCGAAAAAATAACGGTTTGGTGCGGTTTATGGGCCGGCGGCGTCATTGGGACGTACTTCTTCCGTGATGATCAAGACAGGCACATTACTGTGAATGCGAATCGCTAGCGTTCAATGATAACCGAATATTTTTTTAATATTTTTTTTTTCAATGATAACCAAATATTATCCATAGTGGGTAATATGGACTTGGAGGACATGTGGTTCCAACAGGACGGCGCCACAAGCCACACAGCGAATGCCACAATCAATTTATTGGAAACCAAGTTTGGTGAACGTGTTATCTCACGAAATGGCCCAGTCGATTGGCCGCCTCGGTCGTGTGATTTGACGCCGTTAGATTATTTCCTGTGGGGCTACGTCAAGTCAATTGATGAACTCCGTACGAATATCGAACGTGAAATTGCAGCAGTATCGGCCGATTTATGCTTGAAAACCGTCGAAAATTGGGTTCAGAGTCTGGACTTCTGCAAGCGTGCCCGTGGTGGCCATGCAAAAGAAATCGAGTTCCATACATAATGGCATCGAACGTACTTTCAAAGGAATAAAGAATTTCATTGGCATCTAAAACCGGTTTTGTTTTATTTATTGAAAAACCCGTTAATATTTTCGAACAAAAAAAAATTAGAATACGAGTTATTATTGCAGTTAAGTAGTTAATTGCAATCGGTTATGAAATTAAAATTTTGGAAGCAAAATTCAATATACAAAATAAGTAAACTTACATTTGTTTTAAATTATAATATTCATTTATTCTGCAAAAGTAAATTTGTAAACTAGGTGTTCGATATTTTGGTCCAAAAGTTTCCTAAGGCAGTATCTTTGACGCGTGGTATGTACCGGAAAGTTGCATCCTGGAACACACTGTAGAATGTTTACCAAGAAATTCAAACAGGTGTAAGTTAGCGACCGGTAACACTGCGAAACCATTCTCAAAGTAACTGTCCAAAAGTAACATTTGCAAAAAATTAAATAAATCATCAATATCATGAAGGGATAGGGAAGAGCTTCTTCAGAGCTTTTCATGTATTAATACTCACAGACTTTGACCTATAGTTTTACACCGGCTCTAAATGGTGTTTTGAGAAGCTATTCATGGCTAATAACTCGATGGTGTTGCCATCAATAAGCCGTCGTCGAAAGTAACGTAGTGTGGACAGATCAGGAACAAAGCCATGTTTTCAGGTACAAAAGCCGCGCACACTAACCAATTCCCTAATATTTAGTTATTCCAGCTTGGTTTTAGTAGGACGTGAGAAATTGCAGGTAGCTAGAACTAAACGAGCAGTGTACTTTTAGGGGAAACATTTAAAGTATTAGACAATCATTAGTACCTACTACACACATACATGTTAATCATTTTAGTTACATTCTTCAAACTCAAATTTTGTTGAGTTAATGCAAGATATTAGAACGAATGAAAAAGTATACCTTAAGATGCGTTTTCTTAACTGCTTCTATTACTACAGGAAATTTAGAATTTTAAAATAGGAAATAATAAAACATTTTAGTGAATAAATATTTTCCATTATACCCCTAACTGTATACAACTTTACGTTTAGTCATAATTTGATGCAACACTTCAAGCGATTTATATATAACCGACCTTAATTATTGCAGGACATAAAAAGCAAACGTAAAGTATACATTTAGGGATAGAATGCAAAATATTAAACCACTTATATTTTTGAAGCTACTTCATTTACTTTCTTTCGATTGTCCAATTTATATCAATGTTAAATATTGTAAAAAAATTTTGAATTTGAAATATATCAATTTATTTTCTAATTCATCAATAGTTTGAACATGTTGCATCAAAAAGTTAAGTATACATTTAGGGGCATAATTTTAAATATTCTATATCTGCAGTTTTTATTCAACTCATCTTGTATTTCAACTTCACTTTCGTTTCTAATTTACTGTTTGCACTCTAATGAGTCATTTCCACTTGATTTCATGTTCATTATCGATGGAGCATCACTTGAACAAGGAATGCCATTAGAGTCATGGTTCGAAATATGCTGATGCTACGAAGTTATGGGATTCCTAACATTAAACACACATTCGTTCCACTAACAATCGTTGCATGTACATTAATGCATAAATGATCACACATACTAACACTAACACCCTTATTCACAACTACACGGTACGTCCTAGATGCATGTTTAGTAATATCCTGTATAACTATAAATGAGGTAAGAAATTCTACAGGACGAAATTATACAAAATTTGCGGGTACAGATGAGATCTTTTCGTAACTCCCACTGGTATCAAAACAATGGCATTGTAACATTTTGTAACTGTAGTTTCGTAGTAGATTATCCTATGGTGTATCGTTTCGTGTTAGTTTTAAATGTCTAATATCGGCAATTATAAAAATGATTGTATGCCAATTATGCATCCTAGATTTCGAATAGATATTTGCCGTAGACTAGTGTAGTTCGAGAACAACAATGCAGAGAAATGCCAATTTTAATTAGCACAATTCTCGGTCACCGCTACTTGATTGTTTTGTGGAGGGTTTTCGCCTCTTTTGGCTCCCTTCCTACAAATGCTACATTTAATAGGTTGGTTTGGATGATTTTTATTAGCGTAATTTTCGACAACCGAAGAAATTAAATACGCGATAGTGCCTAAAGGTAGGCAACACTAATTACATCAATGAGCTGCTGTGAAATATGCAGCTCTTTGTGAAATGTGAAGATAAATATTAAATTAACAAGATATACGCTAAAGGCGAGTTGAGTTTATAACGAACTTTTGTAAAGAATTTGGTAAATTCTTTAACGTTTTTACTACCAGGAAATTACCCAAAGAGTTTCCATTGATTTCTTAATACAGTGGGGTAAAATAAAATAATAGTTAAATTATAGAATGCCAAAAAATCCAGATCCCAATCCAGACCTCCAAAATCATTTTTTTTTTCAAATATGTCAGACTACTTTATGAATATTTATACCCTCACCATAGGATGGGGGTATAATATATCATTTAATACGTTAAAAAATGTAACACATAGAAGGAACCAAATTAGACCCTTAGTATCTTTGAACGAAATTCGTTTTAGGACTTTTTAAGACGTTTGAGCCATGTCCGTCTGTCTGTTTGTCTGGCTGGCTGGCTGGTCAACACGATAACTGATGTAAATCTTTACAGATGACAATGAAACTTTGTCAGTGACTATTATTTGCCAGTATTGAGTTTGGGATTGAAAATTAGCGTTTTGACACGCCCCTTCTCACACCGGTTAATAATCTGTAAATGCCTACTTAACTGGAGAAAATGGGTGAGATTGTCACGCCCATTCTGGTACCTCCCATACAAAAGAGGGTGTTCGACCGGATTGTCAATCCGATAAATCGCGTGAAGCACTTCCGACTTTAATGATATATATAATAATAAGGCTTCACGTTATCAAAAGCTAATCGCCGATTAAAACAAGGGTGATTTTGCCACGCCCATTGTGGTACCTCCAATACAAAAGTTGTTTGGGCGTCTGGTTGTTCGGTATGAGAAGTCCCGCAAAACCAAACCAATCTTTATGAAAGTTTGTACTAGTCAGTATTTAGCCAAATAAAGCTCTCCTATAGAAAATGAGCTCTTTTGCCACACCCATTCTGGTACCTCCCATATAAAAGTTGGGCGAATGACCGTTGATCCACACGATAATTCTCATAACAACAGCCGACCTTAATACAATTCAGCACTAGGCAATATTTTGCTAAAAGCTACTGTGTAACTAATATCTGACTATTGTGCCACGCCCAGTTTCGTACATCCCATACAAAAGTTGGGCGTATTTGGGGTTTGCCGACTCGACATCTCCAACAAATCATAACCGATCTTAATAAAATTTAGTACTGATCAAAATTTTGCCAACAACTTGCCATCCCCATTTTTGTACCTCGCATATAAATATTCGGAGGGAAATTAACTAATTTGGGTATTCAATAACACTGGTTTACAGCCAAAAAATACCAAGAACGCCACATGCCTAGATAAGTTAATTTGGACATCCTGAACACGAAAAACGCTGTAATTTTATTTTCCTAAGTACCGAATTTTAGATAACGGTACTTTTGTGTTCTTCGGTGTATCATCCCACTCATCAGATTTTGTGCAAATTACGCTTAAAATGTTGGTAGTTAAATAAACTATATGGTTAAAAAATAAAACATTTCAGACCTTCACTATAAAGTAGAAGAAAAACGAAATAAAAATGAAAAATTTTGAAAAAAACGTAAAAAAAAACAAAATTTTGAACTTTGAGGGGCCACTACTCGGTCATTTCTTATCAGAGAGAAATGTACAGCATATCGACGGAAAGGGCATTCAATTACCTTTTATATACCATATATTTCGATCGGTCTTTTCGGTTGGGCTCCACAAGGGGTTGAGTGGGATGATACACCGAAAAACACAAAAGTACCGTTATCTAAAAATCGGTACTTAGGAAAAAAAATTACAGCGTTTGTCGTGTTCAGGAGGTCCCAATTAACTTATCTAGGAATGTGGCGTTCTTGGTATTTTTCCAAAGTTAAAATTTGTAAAGCAGTGTAATATTTAGAGCAATGTCGTCAATCTGCTGTTGAATATGGTCACTTTCGAGTATGGACGTTTTTTAAGAGAACTCCCACGCAATGGATGAGTTACGGTATGGTGAGGGTATGATTAAGTCGGTTCACCCGACTGAAACTTATGTACTGGTTTTTCTATTGACTATCTAAGAGAATCATGGGTGAAAGTATCGCCTGAATCTGTTTTCGATTTATTGTATACAAAATGATTTTGGGATGCATTAGTATTAAGATACGCGATCTTAATAAATGATCTCTGGGTGATCGGGAACTTAATATATGATCTCTGGGTGATCGGGAACTTTTTTTATGGAATAGGGTTCTTTTGTATAATAAATGTATTTTTTTTTTTGAACGAAGTTCCTTATCGCACGTTGCGGCATGGGGGCTAAATGAAAAAATTTTAAACAACTTTTGTTTAGCTACTTTACTACAACCCATAATTGTCAACTACATATATTGGGATTGGTTTGGTTTAATAGGAAATTTCCTAGGTGTAGCCTGTTTATTACATATTGTAGTATGAACCCAATAAGAAGTAAATTTAGATAAGCCAAAGTGTAAGACTGGCAAATCCATGAAATACAATCCTAAGCATGGAATTACAATTGGCAGCATACTTACTCTTACACTCGTCCTTTTGGTTTGGTTCGTGTCTAGACTAACATATGGGGGATATTTCTTGTTTAATGGGAAAGTTTCTAGGTGTAGCCTGTTTATTACATATTGTAGTTTTGAACCGAATAAAAGGTAAATTTAAAAATGCCAAAGTGAAATAAATTAAAAAAAAAATAATTAAAAAAAAATTAAGTTACAGTGTTTTATTTATAAATGCACTAAAAACTAAAACATAATTTTTCTCTTAGCCTCAATAAGTATATTCTTCTTCATGATGGGGTTGTACAATGGTCCGCCTACTTAGCACTTCAACAACAATGGTCTAGATACTTTCAATAAAGAGCGTAATTAAAATGAATTAGTAAATTAATTTTCTAGCGATCTCTCAAATAACACGCTTGCATTTAAATTAAAAATGGTGACACTTAATTTGACATTTAATTTTGTCACCATTTTTAATTAAATGCAACATATACCTTTCTTAAAAAAGTACAATATCTTACAACAAATTGTCTTTCTTAAAACACTACTGTTAGCGCCACCTTCAAAAACCCCATAGTTTTGGCAACGATCTGGCAACACCTTTATAAAAAGATTGTCAATTTATTATTTTATAACGAAAGCTATTAAATGTCAATTAGCGTACCTAAGGCTTCGCCGTTTTCAACATAAAAGTACTTAAAACAAGTTGGCTAAATACTCGGTGCCTCAGGGACAAATAGCTAGTTCCAATTTTAAAAACAATTTTTTGTGGTTTTGATACCAAAAAGTAGGTGATAATTTATATATAATTTTTTCATTTCAAATTCTTATATTTTGTTTGTTATATGCATAGGAATTGTAATATAAATACATTTTGTGGAATAAATCAAGCCTATTGTTACGCAATCTGTGTTTTATTGAAAATCCCCGTGGAAATCACTAGCTCCGGCCTACCTGCCTTCTCAACAACTACACTTTCTTTAAAGAGTAAAATTTTTGTGAAACAAAATAACGTTTCTTCAGATAACTACCCAGTCTTAAAAATGTACCTATTCTTGAAAAAAGGTCCAATTCTAACAACAATTTTCATTTCTTAAAAAAACCTTTTCTTCAAAAAAATACCCTCTCTCAGAAAAAATAAATTTTCTTACAAAAATCCTTTTCTTAAAAGTACCTATTCTCACAAAAATAATACCTTTTCTTATCTATTCTTCAGATAAGTAGCCTTTCTGAAAATAAGTACATTTTCTTAAAAACATAACCTTTTCCTAAAGAGAGTACAGTACCACTTCTTTAAAAGGTACCTGTTCTTAAAAAAAGTACTTTTTTGTAAAACAAAATTCATACTCTTAGGCTTTTTCTTACAGAAAGTAATATTAGCTTTTAATAAAAGGAGTACCTCTCATTAAAGAAAGAACCTTTTCGGGAAAATATAAGACATATTCTTACAAAAAGGACCTAAAAGTATGCCTTTTTTAAAAAAATATATTCAATAAATAAAAAATTTCTTAAAAACAGTTTATCAGTTTACAAAAAGTATATTTTCTTAAGCATCCATTTAAATTATCGCATTTTTCAACAGGCGCCTTAGGCGTGTTTGGAGCTAACTAGTACATAAAATATAGCGAAATGAACTTCATTCCAACCGGGTGTCCCCTGACACCTCATTTAATTTTTTTTTTAATAAAGTGAATAACTAAGCGTGATAGAATTTTTAGATAACTAAAAAATATATGTATTTCAAAAAATTAAATTTCTTGACTAGTTGCCAGTATTCCAACAACTTGATCTCTTACAAAACTAAATTTAAAAGTTGTAGTACATTTTTTAAACAAACTTTTTTCCCAATAGTTTTGAAATATTGTCGCCTGAATCTCGATTGCTGTTTTGAGAAAAACGAGTTCAAAATTTCGTTCAAATTTAGGCCAAAAGCAATACTCCATATCTCTATAAACCAATGAAGGTAGAAGAATGAGGATCAGCGTGCCGTAAAATTTGAATTTTTCCCATTCCAAACCCGTTTCTAACTCAAATTCGTAAAAAATAGCTTATACGACAAATCAAGGTTCAGGTGACGATATGTGTACCCAACAAAGACAGCCTTTTACTCTTTGTTATTTAATTATGAAAGTTTTTTTTGTAAGGGACTCATAACTTTACAGGAAACAATGGAACACGTTATTTTCAATATCTCTCCATTCCCTGATACTGGTCTTATATCCCTAATACATTTACCAAATATTAACCCAACAACGTATCTTACTGTACAGTAAAAACTTTCGATTACTTTCTGTTTCACTTTCCATCCGGATGATATCCCAAACCATAAAAGGACAGTTGCCATTTTAGTATTAAATGGACATACAGTTTCCCTGGAAACTTATGAAACAGGAAAATGCCACTAAAAATCACTTTCCTAAAGTTTGCTTTATTTTGTTTTCATATCCTCCTTAATAAACCCACACCACTTTATGTTTTATTAAGCGACTGTACTTAAAGTCTGACGGCAAAATCGAATACGGAATGGTTAGAAAGGGGGTTCAGAAAATTGATTTGTAGGACAGGTTTGCTGAGAGAAATTGAACTTCTTGTTTTCCTGGTCGAGCAGGCATGCATTTACTGCAAGTTCCGTCGTAATAGATTAGATCTCAAACAAAGAAAATTTTTCTGAATTCAATTAAACTTAACAATCTAGCGACAATCCACGATAGAACTTGAATTATGCAATAGTTTGATCTTTCGTTCAAACTGAATGGAACTGCAGACAAGTAAAGTATACTTTTTCCAACAAATCATTTATTGGAAACTATAAAATGAACCAAATGAATAAGGAAAATGGAGGATGTTATGTTACAGCTGGTATGGGGGTAATGGCGTCATCATAATCACCATCAACCATATAAGGCGTCAAGTGAACACTACAACATATGTTGCATCAACGAATTGAGGTCAATGATTTGTCAGAGACATCAGAGTACATCATCTAAATGTGCTGCAAAGATAGCAAGCACAACAACTGAGGCTGCAACATTGTATGAATAGTGACACACACCACAAAAAAGAATGCAACATAAATACATTTTTGTACTATGGAAAGAAATTAATGAACGGATGGAAAAGACGAAAGAAATTGGTAAAAAAAGAAATAAAATAAGAAATGAAAGTGAATAATAAATACAGTTCAGAAAAGAAATCATCAAAAGTAACCAAACATTTAACCAACAGCTAATTTAATAGTTAAAAATTTCAATAAAATTTTGTTTTAAACTCGTTTATATATTAAAGTGATGGCAACTAAAGATCTATCGACATATTATGAATAGGTCAGACCTTGGGTCTGCCACATTGACTGTTGTAACGCCTTCAAACTCGGTAGAATAAAAACGACCTGTCATAAACATAATATACATATATATGTTTGGCGAAACTGCAAACATTTTTATTATTGAAAATTGCGTATTAATTATGTATGATGCGATTTCACATATAATATCACAAAGATATAGTGTTTTTATTAATTATCATATGTATAAGAATGTCCAGCTAAAGATTTTTGTTCTATTTCTTGCATTTTGTGATGATACACACGCTAAAAAATCTGTCTTTTCTTGTTGTTTGGATGCAAATATAACGTGTTTGCAGCTTGTCGCAAATATACTATACTTGTGCCCAAACGAATTGTGTTTGCTATTCATTATAACATGTTTGAGACACAATGATCAATAGGCTATAATATATATTTTGGAGATCCAAATTTTTTTTTGTTTGTTGAAACCGATAAAACCAAAAACGAGACAGACAACGAAGAAACAAAAAGGCAGTAGGTCTTCACCTCATGAAAACAATGCTTGCTAACATATAAATGTTTCTGGGGCCATTATTTGTCAGCGTGTACGTAAATCCTGCACATGTATGTAAGTCACAATTTTCTGGCACTTCCTTGTGTGGCTAGGGAAATGGGTATGGTTTCTTGCAACAATTAGGCTCCTTCAAGAACTACTGAATCTTTGAGCGTGTGTTTCATTTAATTTAAAAAAATTTTTAAAATTTTATTCATTTTCAATATACAGCCTATACATGTAGAATTGCTTCGCATTTGTGTCACGGTGTCCACTCGCAACGAATGTTCGTTTACTATTGTAGGCGTTCTGTGCACTTCTCCGTATCAGCAAAACAGACAGTTTCTAAAAATAATTGCATGAGGTTTCAGGGGACACCCGGTTGGAACGACCGGATAAATGGATAAACTTTTTAAATTTTTTTTTTTATAGAATGTATTTAAAAAAAAAAATTTTTTTGGGTCCATTTTGTAAAAATATGTGTTATATTTTCCCGAAAAGGTAATTTTTTAAAGAGAGGATTCTTCTGCCTGGTCTTTCCAGCTGTGTCTTGGTCGTCCTCTTTTCCTGCTTCCATCGGGTACGTTATCAAAAATCTTTCGCGCTGGCTCATCTTCATCCATTCCGATAACATGGCCTAGCCAACGCACTTGGCCAACTTTGATTCGTCTAGCTATGTCTATGACAGAATATAGATTATATAGCTCTGCGTTCCAGCGACGTCGGAACTCGCCGTTTTCCCTAACAGGACCATATATTTTACGGAGAATTTTTCTCTCGAAAACTCCCAGGTGTTTTTCATCCGCTTGCGATATGACCCAAGTTTCGGAGCCATATGTCCAGACAGGTAAAATGAGAGTCTGATATAGCTGGACTTTTGTCCGTCGAGAGAGGGCTTTGTTCCTAAACTGCTTGGTGAGCTCCAAATGGCATATATTTGCACGCACAATTCGCCTATTTATCTCCAGGTTAACGTTGTTGTGCTTGTTCACAGCGGTTCCAAGGAAGACAAATTCACCACCACTTCACTTTAAACCACTTAAGAATTAAATCGGTTGTCAACGTTCAAGTGCGGAGCAAGTCAAGAGGTTTGTCTAGTCGTTGACACCATAAATTTTGGCTTGCCCTCATTAACAGCAAGACCCAGCTTCGCTGATGCCTTTTCGATTCTTGAAAATACTGCAGTAACCTCTCGCAAATTTCGCCCAATGATGTCTATGTCGTCAGCATACGCCAGCAAAATATGGCTTTTCGTGTTAATGGTCTTGTTAGTATTTATTGCAGCCTTTCTCATTATTATCTGCATTAAGGTGTTGAAGAGATTGCACGAAAGTGTGTCGCCTTGTCTAAGTCCTCGCTTGTTACAGAAAGGTTCAGTGAGGTCTTTCCCCACTTTCACTGCTGATTAGGTGTTGGTCACCATCATTCTACAGAGGCGGATCAGTTTTTCTGGAACCCCAAGTTCAGACATAGCTTCGTTCAATTTTTCCCGTGTGGTGCTATCGAAAACAGCTTTGTAATTGACAAAAAGGTGGTATGTATCCATTTGCTTTTTTGCACACTTATAAGGTCCAATCAGGTTTTCAATAAACTCTTTTTAGGAAAAGGTTATTTTTTTTTAAGAAAATGTACTCATATTTTTATTCTGTTGTTCGACCTTTTCTTTATCAATAAATAATCAATATTCTTCGAGCTTGAGGTCTGATTTGCTGTTGTTTTATTTATTTTCCTCGATATTTCGCTACTCCTTTGTGTAGCATCACCAGGATATTTGAACAATATTTAACAATTATAACAAAATGTACTCATTTTCAGAAAGGCTACTTATCTCAAGCAAATAAATGAAACCGTACAATTTTATTTTTAAGAAAAGGAATTTTTGTAAGAACAGGTATTTTTTTTAAGAGAAGCTATTTTTTTGAAGAAAATGATTTTTTCAGAAATGGGAATTGTTTTTAGAATTGGTCCGTTTTTTCAGGAATAGGTAAGTTTTTAAGAGTAGGTACGTATCTCAAGAAAATTTGTTTTGTTTCAGAAGAAAGATACTGTTTAAAGAAAAGGTAGTTTTGTAAGAAAAGGCAATTTGTTGTAAGCAAATTTACATTTTTAAGAAAATGTACTTGTTTAAAAAAAGTAATTTTTTTTAAATCTACTTTTTTTAAGCAAACGTACTTCTTTAAGATATGGTATTTTTTTAAGAAATGCTACTTTGTTTAAGAATATGAATAGTTATTTTTTTGAGAAAATTTACTTTGTTTAAGAAGAGACACTTATTTAAAACATGTTATTTTTTTTAAACTTCTTTCACTTTGGCTTTTCTAAATTTACTTTTTATTGGGTTCAAAACTACAATATATACTAATTATTGGTTACAGGCTCCACTTAGAAATATTCCCATTAACAAGAAATTGCCCAACATATGTTAGTCTAGACACAAACCAAAGCAAAAGTACCCAATATAGTTGATAATACTGGGTTGTAGCATAATAGTTTTGAAAAAAAGAGTGTTTAATATATTTTCAAATAGCCCCCATCACGCAACGTGCGATTGGGAACTTCGTTCCAAAAATATTTTAATTTCACCAGGGATGATATTTATTCATTTGTCCTTTATTCAAGATTAATGCCATTCTATATCGCTATTAATACAGATATGGTTTTCAAGAAATTAGATTGATGCAGTTTTCAATATCACTATGAAAATCCGCTGATGAAAATCTGTGGCTATATCTGTAATATCTATACGGTTTTCAATGACTCATTAGGATGCATTTTGTAAAACTTCTTCTTGAAAACGATATATCTATTAATAGAGATATACCATGGTGTTCAGGTTAAGTAAATTAAATTAAAAAGTATGATAATTTCTTTCATGCGATCTTTGAAATTGTTGTTAAACGAACTCAAAGATATATTTTAAATAATATCCCATGGTTAAAGCAACATACGGAACCAACGAAATGATTTTAGCTACTGCATTTGTTAGTTAAGACATTGTAAATACCCAAGCAATAAACTATGTACGTAGTAGTAAGTAGTCCTGTTGTAGGGAAGATATTAAAAAAAATGGTTTCCCATTACATCCGATGAAGGGATAGGAGAGAGCAACTCACAACCACTGAGCTGTGCGCTCTCCAGTTTTCACTCACTGATTGGGACCTACAGTTTTACACCGATTCCGAACGGTATTTTGAGAAGCTTTTTCATGGCTATATACTCGATAGTGTCGCTGTCACTATGCAAGGTGACCGCCGCCATAAGAATTTTTTTTAAGGTGGTCAGAGCAGGGTTCGAACCCAGAATCTCATGTACAAGAGCCGTGCACACTAACCATTGCACCACTGACGGCCACAAGATATTTATTATAGATATTGATTATAAATATATGCATATGTCCGAAAGTGGCAACACGTTTAATATGGCAGGTTGGCGATACACAGACATTTGAATAATTGGTTGCTCCAATTATAATTATTGTACAGTTTAAAATTAACACAAACATATTAGTTTTGCACAGCAAATAATAAAACACGTACTAATCTTAAAACATTTCCCGGGAAATATATTTACAATATAAATAAAAGCAATGCAATAGGGACGATACTCCTAATTGTCAATAACTAAATTCAACAAGCGATTAATCTCATTGAATTTTCCACCAATATTAAAATATTAATATGTATAAGGTGGCCGTCGGTGGTGCAATGGGTAGTATGAGCGCCTCTTGTACATGAGATCCTGGGTTCGATCCCTGCTCTGACCACCTTAAAAAAAATTGTTTCGGCGGCGATCACCTTGCATAGTGACGGCGACTCTATCGAGTATTTAGCCATGAAAAAGCTTCTCAAAAATACCGCTCGGAACCGGTGTAAAACTGTAAGTCCCAATAAGTTAGTGAAAACTGGAAAGCGCACAGCTCACTGATTGTGAGAAGCTCTCCCCTGTCCCTTTATGGGATGTAATGGGAAACCATTTATTTTTTTTAATATGTAGAAGATATGGCAGTAGAAGATGACGCGTTTTCCAATATATCTCTTGATCATAGCTCGTAGTTTAATTCAATCGTATTATGTTAACTAAGACGTTAAAACATATTTGGCAATAATATGGCATAATATTTGCAATTCTCTTTATTTTTTTTTAGATTTAAATGAACGTCGTTCAGGATTTTAATATTGTATTTTCAATTACAGGTGGAATTTTGTAGATTTATTAATTTTTTTACTGTACTACGAACTTTAATAGATGTCGCCCTCTTTCTCTTTAATTCTATTTGAAATTCAAGAACATATCCCTTCTCTTACATTTTACTTTATTTCACAGTAATTTCAAAAGTACGACAGTATACCATCGGCATTCTTGTCAAATGTGTCAAATTGTAGTTTATGAGACAGGTAATTACACACCATGACACTCCATGTCTGTCATAGTGTTTGACATTTATCCAATCGATTACTTTGTGGCATCATCTAAGGAAATGTTTGGGCATTTTTTATTTTACTTAGATTTTATGTTTTTCGGATTAATATTTGCGGCAACATACGTACCAACGCCGTAACGAATGACATCTCTGGCAGCGGCAAGAGAATTGGTTAACAATTGTGTTGTGCCAATTAATTATTTGTAATGCTTGTCAACGAAAATTTATGCATTTCACACAAATTTCTTGCATGACAGAAACTTTGTTTAGTTTGAAAGAATTCTTCTAATTGTTTTGGTAAAGACACATGAATGCAACTTAAAAAGGTTAAAAATCATTAACATGTTTTAAAAACAGGTACTAAAATCAATAGCAATTGGACTTTAATTCATGTTTTGTCTTGAAGTAAATTTTCTGTCGCAACTGTCTGACTTTTGTGTGAATTTGCAATTTCGCATCACTGCGTTGTCTTTAAAGCAGTTCATTGACATTTTAGAAAACCCAAATTATAATAATATTGGAAGAAATGCATTCAATTTTAATTGCTGGCAGTTGAAATTTGATGAAAACATATTATCAACTGGATCATTACTTTCCTGTTAATGAACTTTCATATGAATTTGAATTGAATACAATATAAACAATTGATAACTTTTTTGTAAAAGTAGACGGAATTTGTTTCTTCTTGTATTTAACAGGCTGTGTTCTTTATATCTGCAGAAACATTGAAGTAATCCACCTTTCTTATGTCTAGAACACTCACAAAAACTATAAAATTCGATTTGCTTCTAATAACTAACATATTTTAGGATACTACTGTAAGGTTTCCTGTCATATTCAGAGTATGGTTTCCTGCTTTATATGATTGTGCAAGATAAATTTCTCCATTTTTGAACAGCAACTGCTCTCGATGACACATTTTGCTATATAAGCGATTATAAGTTTTGGACCGAAGTTCCTTATCGCACGTTGCGGGATGGGGGCTAAATGAAAAAATTTTAAACAACTTTTTTTTAACCGTATTATGCTATAACCCAGTATACAACCCAGTATTATTCTGCATACTTTTAGGATTTGGTAATTATTACTAGATTTGTACAGTCATGAGTCATTTGTATGAGGGTTGTGTTCTTTCACGTTGGCTTTGTGATGGTCATGCTTGTGAATTGTGCTGGCTTCAATGGAAGGCATTATGACATAATTACGGCTAAGGAAAGAGGACATCGTTGAACATGTTGGAAGTGTAAGGAATTCGATGTTGACTTTTGTTTAGGTTATTGCCTTTTGCGTTATTAACAGTATTATCCCATTCTGTGTGCTTGTACTTCAAGTCTCCCGCTAGTGCATAGTAGTTATTTGAATTTTGAAGATTCATAAAATCAAACAGTTGTTGCAAGTCTGCTCGTATTGAATTTCTATTGTCGGTCGGATAGTACGCACATGTAATAACTAAACAGTTTATGACGCATGTCTCTAGAGCATCTAGCGAATATCTACTTTTGTTATCGCAACTGTAGTATTGTATGTTATTCTTGATAAATATAGCAGTTCCCCTTCAACTTGTTGCATCAATTCGATATTTGCTTATGATTTTATAATTTTTAAATATTACATTGAGTCTATGGTTTAATTTTGTCGCATTTAATAGGATAATATCTACTATCTACCTACTTTTAAAAATTTACCCATTCTTGAAAAAATTAACAAATTTTAAAAAAATTACCATTTCTTAAAAAAAACCTTTTCTCCAAAAAAATATCTTTTTATAAAAAATACCTTTTCTTACAAAAAATCCTTTTCTTAAAAGTCCATTTTCTTAAGACTAAAATATTACCTTTTTTCTAGAGATAAGTAGGCTTTCTGAAAATAAGAAAATTTTGTTAAAAAATAACCTTTTCCTAAAAAGTACCTATTCTTACAAAAGTACTTCTTTGTACAAAAAAGTCATACTCTTATGGCTTCTTAAAACTAGTACCTTTTCTGAAAAAAAAATATTATCTTTTAAACATCCTCTCTTGAAAAAAGGACCTATATAATACAAATTCCGGAAAATATGACACACATTCTTACAAAAAGGAGCTAAAATATAATTTTTTTTATATACATTGCAAAAAAAAAATTTCTTAAAAAGTGTATTATTTTATTTTACAAAAAGTACCTGTTCTTAAAGATTCATTTAAGTGATCCTACTTTTCAACGGGCGCTTTATACGTGCTGGAACTAACTAGTACATAATATATAGCGAAAGAAACTTCGTTCCAACCGGGAGTACCATGACACCTCATGTGATTTTTTTTATTCAATATACTGTGGAAATAAAAATTAGATCACAGTTTCTTTCGCTATAGATTATGTACTAGTTAGTTCCAACACGCCTAAGGCGTCCGTTGAAAAATACGATAATTTAAATGGATCTTTAAGAAAAGATAAAGGCGTAAAAAATTATAAACTTTTTTTATAGACTTCTTTTTATAAACTTCTTTATGCTTTTTTATAGAATGTAGTTTTTTTTACAAAGTATGTTTTTAAGTCCTTTTTATAAAAATGTGTATTATATTTTCCCGAAAAGGTAATTTTTTATAAAGAGGTACGTATTTTATTAAAAGCTAACGTTTTTTTAGGAAAAGGTACTATTTTTAAGAGGAAGTACTTACTGTAAGATAGAGTCATAAGAGTACGAATTTGTTTTACAAAGAAGTACTCTTTTTAAGAACAGGTATTTTTTAAAGAAGTCGTCCACTTTTTAGGAAAAGGTATTTTTTTTTTAAGAAAATGTACTTAATTTCAGAAAGGCTACTTATCTCAATAAAAGAAAAGAAAAAGTATTGATTTGTAAGAAGATTTTTATTTTTAAGAAGAGGTACGTTTAAGAAAACGAATTTTTGTAAAAGTTATTTTTTCAAAGAAAATGTTTTTTTAAGAAATGGGATTTTTTTTAGAATTGGTTCTTTTTTGAAGAACAGGTACATTTTTAAGAGTACGTCCTTATCTCAAGATAAGTTATTTTGTTTCACAAAAAAGGTACTCTTTTTTATTTCATAGTTCAAGCTCAAGACGATTCTATATATCTATAAATAGATATATATAGGTTTTTGAAAAAGAAGATGTTTTGCAAATGCATCCTCATGATTTCTGGCTAACCGTATGGCTATTTCAGATGGCGTAGCGAAATAACTCCCACATGAAATAACTCCCACCAGAAAAATGAAATAAGTCCCAAAAAATTTTCATACAAAAGTGGGAGTTATTTCGTCAGTTGCTATTTCGTACGAAATAACTTCCACTTTAGTAGGACTTATTTCGTTTTTTTTGGGAGTTATTTCATTTTTCCTGCTGGGAGTTATTTCATAATGAAATAACTCCCACTGTTATGACAATGAAATAACTCCCAAAAAAAAATTACTGTTTGTACAAGGCCCATATAACAAGTGCTGTAGGAGAAGTCTTGGGACTTATATCACTTTGCTATTGGGAGTTTTTTCATTTTTTGTGGGACTTATAATTTTTGGTGGGAATTATTTCGTTGGGAGTTATTTCATGGGAGTTATTTCATGGGGAGTTATTTCGCTACGCCATGTCAGATCTCGCCACAGGTTTTAATCAGCGGTTTTTTGGAATGCTGCTTTTGAAAAATTCATCAAACTAAATGCTTTTCTGATTTCATCTGAATTTAGAATTTTCCACTATACAAGTGTTCGAAAAATATCGCAAGCAAAACACACAAGAAAACATTTGCAAACAACTTCTTTCCATCTTTAGAGAACCTTCGGTCCCCATTACAATGATTTTTGTTGTTGTCTAAAAGACAACACAGTGTTTACAGGCAACTTCCCTGTAGTTTCAAAAGTAGCTAATGGCGAAATGGTTATTTCGTTAGCGAAACCCCTGACTAGCCACTTGAGTGGCTACAGGTAATGCTATAGTTTGTCTTCTGATTATTATAAGTATGAAAACAAGGGAAAAAGAAATACACTGAACCGTTATCCCGTTATGATTTTGTGGTTGCTTGGTTATTTTTTTGTGTTGGTGTCAGTTGCTATTAAACGTTCGTAGATGTATCATCGTGACAGCGTACGTGGGTTAGAAGAATAAAAATGTGAATTTTAATATTTAGAATGATAAAATGACAAGCAAAAGACAAATTAAACGCTTAATAAAGAACGAAAAGGAACAAATTTTGCAAAAGTTCGAAAATGTAGGAAAAGAATGTGGTGAAGATAATGAAATTTATTCATAGCATTAATTCATTATGATCCGGCGAATTAGTCAAGTAGTTAGTACAATGTTGTTAGATATTTCATCAATTCCATGTAACTAGCGATCTGCATGGTACATGACAATGACATCCCCATATTAAATTCGTCAGTGTAAAGCATTGGGCCGCCGGTGGTACAATGGTGACCACCTTAAATTTCTTTCGACGGCGGTCACCTCGCTTAGTGACGGCGACACTATCGAGTATTAAGCCATGTAAACTTCTCAAAATACCGTTCGGAACCGGTGTAAAACTGTAGGTCCCCATCAGTGAGTGTAAAACTAGAACGAGCACAGCTCACTGGTTGTGAGAAGCTCTCCCTAATCCCTACATGGGATGTAACGTGAAACCATTTATTTATTTTTAATGTAAAGCATTGCTGGTAGTCTGGCGGGTAGTTAGTGGTATTTATTGGTAGTTAGGAAAATAACTAAAAATTCGTTAGCTACTTCGACTGCAGGGTTGTTATTGCCTGTTGTTTCGTCGTGCTCTACTTTCATCAGGGATGATTTCTTATTTATTCGGCCTTTTTATTGGTAATTTTTTATTTCACTGTTCAAGCTCAAGTATATCTCTATTTATAGATATATGTATATATATATCTATTTATCAAAAAACTATATCTCTAGTTATAGATATATAGAATGGTCTTGAGCTTGAACAATGAAATAAAAAGTACCAATAAATAAAGGCCGAATAAATACGAAATCATCCCAAAACAGGTACTATTTAAAGAAAAGGAAGTTTTGTAATAAACGCAATTTGTTGTACTTTTTTAAGAAAAGGAACTTAATTAAAAAAATCAAATTTAGTTGTTTTTAGATCCTCGTCATATTTAAAGTTGTAATTTCCTTTTTTAAGGCTAAGAGATCATATTTTCTCCGGTTAGTGAAAAAAATATAAAAAATATGCCGCGGGTGGGATTCGAACTCACATTCGCTGGACGATCGTTTCGATGTTTGTGTAGCATCATCTCCAGCAGCGTCTAGCCCTTTAAGCCACTGCGGTGTGTATTTACATAAGACACTAACCGAAGACATATATCGAGTGTGTAGAGCGATTGCTGTCGCTACTTACACACATTGCTTTCCTACTTACACGCACTAATGCAGAAGTTTTGAAAGTTCTATTTATAGAACGAACTATTCTAATTGTAGTTGTCTCGTTCTGTTTTGGTTTGGCCCTACCATATGTTTCAAATTTAGTTGTTTTTAGATCCTCGTCATATTTAAAGTTGTAATTTCCTTTTTTAAGGCTAAGAGATCATATTTTCTCCGGTTAGTGATAAAAATGTAAATGCCGCGGGTGGGATTCGAACTCACATTCGCTGGACGATCGTTTCGATGTTTGTGTAGCATCATCTTCACCCGCGGCATTTACATTTTTTTTACTAACCGGAGAAAATATGATCTCTAGCCTTAAAAAAGGAAAACATCTAATTTTTAAGAAAAGGTATATTTTGTAAGAAAATTTACTTTCTTTAAGAAAAGGCACTAATTTAAAAAAAAACAGCAGACAGTTGTCCGAGGCCTTCGGCCGCGGACTGTCCCTGCAGGCTGTGTCAGAGACACGGCCATTAAGTTTAACGTAGAATACGCCATCCGATAAGACAGAAAACATATATGTGACCTGGTTTACGAAAAGGGAGCTTACGTGCGAAAACTAGTTTTCTGTGAAAAAGCTGTTAAAAGTAAGCAACTCGTTTCGTCAGTTTCTCATTATCTCGTTAATTGTTCTCCGCGCCGGGCGTCCAGTAAGTGTTGTTGTTGGTCCAGTAAGTGTTGTTGTTGGTCGGAATATTATTATAGTTCATCGTGTAAGTTGCTAGTGTGGAACATTTAAAAAAGTAACACTGAAGAAGTGACGTTTACTGTTTCTGTTGATTATCGTCTTCGCATTTCGCATGAAATGAAATATGAGTGTTGATGAGGAGTTCAGTGCCATATACGGACAATATTTGCATGAAAAGGATGATGAAAACTATGAAGAGAGCGATGATGATGAAGACGAAGTATGTGTATCTCAGGCAGAAGATGATACCGAACAAACTTTTGTTAACATGGACCTGTATGTTGTTGATGTAAAGGAGGAGGAGCTGGTAACAAAATTTCTGTCAAAAGATTGTTGTAATAATGAATGCCATACACTGATACCACGGGGAATGATCGAGAGTCATTTCATAATCTCTACAGATTGTATAAAAACAAAGAAATTCGCAGACAGTGAAGAAGTGCAGTCCTTTAAGCTTCTGTTAAAACCTATCGATCCTGAAATGCCGAAAGTTATACAACCAGCCGGTTTATCTTTGGAACGTTAGTGGTACATCTATCACAATCTTCGCAGCTTAGTTTCGGATATATCTAAAGTAGATATTGTGGCTCCATTGCCGAAAGATTTGCCATCGAAGAAACGGAAGGCAAAAACTAGTGAAGATGTTCTCAAACCAGGTCCATCTTCCTCAGGATCAACACGTAAAAAGATCTCAAGGAAAACGACAACAAAGAAAAATACATAAACTACTCAGCATTATTATTTTTAAGCAAATATACGAAATTTCAATATTTCATCAATCAAAACAACAGCCGAAGGTTTGTGTCCACATTGAAACAGCAGCATAGTTTGTGTTCACGCTACAATCTCAAACACTCAACCAAACACCACACATATGTTTGAGTGTATGTGTTTAAACAATTTTCATTTGAGAAATTTAAATATTAGGAAGATATCAACCAATATGAAATGTATATCAAACGAAAGATAACATCTTCATTTACCTACAAAAAAATTTTTACAAAAAGTTATCTCGCCGTTGCCTCATAATCAATGAAATAAAGATTACAACAATAACAATCTGACATGACTCCCTATACCGTAAGGTAAGACGTATTCTACGCCAAAAAAATTTTTTAGTTCTTTCACTTTGGCTTTTCTAAATTTACTTTTTATTGGGTTCAAAACTACAATATTACTAAATATTGGGTACAGGGCTCCACCTATAAAACTTCCAATTAAACAAGAAATTTCTCAATATATGTTAGTCTAGACACAAACTAAAGCAAAAGTACCCAAAATAGTTGATAATACTAGGTTGTAGTATAATGCTGTTAAAAATAAGTAGATTAATTTTTTTTATTTAGCACCCATCCCGCAACGTGCGATAAGGAACTTCGTTTCCAAAATTTTGGGTATGTAATTATTGGAAAATATGTAATTTTTTTAAACTACTTACATTCTACTTACATTTAGATTCTATACATATTAATATCCATAAACGTTTTATGAAATGTACCAAAATCAATTCGTACCTAGAAAGAGAACAAAATGAATACACATTACATTAGTCATATTTATTAACAACACTACAACAGTACCATAAAATAGTAAATTAGTATAAAGTCAAAATTAAAAAAATAACCAAATGAAATATGAATAAAAAGAATTTACCAGCTCTGAAATTGGAAAACTGTCGTCTACTCTTGTTCTGATTATACAAAATGGCTATACAAAAATGGCCCTGTACAAAAAAAACTCGCTATCATTGTGAAAACCCATTACAAAAATGGGAAGTTACGTTGAAACCGTTCACAAACTTCGCGGAATTTTCGGTCGTGGGAGGGCAATTAGTGAGACAAAAATTCGAAGAGTGATCAACAAATGTGAAAAAAACTCGATTATGCACAGTAGGTCTCCTGTTCGTCGACGCACAGTGGCTGAAAATCGT
The DNA here is from genome assembly GCA_963931995.1 of Phaonia tiefii. Taxonomy (NCBI): domain Eukaryota; kingdom Metazoa; phylum Arthropoda; class Insecta; order Diptera; family Muscidae; genus Phaonia; species Phaonia tiefii. Next base: position 279,556,145 of record OZ008368.1, read on the forward strand.
TTTTCATTGGCCAAAACTCGGTAACTTTTTAACTGATCAAATATTTAAGTAAGTTTTTTTAATGGATAGATATTTAGTTCAGCTTGACTCAATTTAAATTACATTAAAATTGATTGAGGCCTTTTTAAGGAATTCTAGGTCAAAGTTGAAACTTTTGATTTTTTTAACTTTTAGAGTGAAATATGGGTTTATTATTTTTTTAT